>CAUDMG010001848.1:112500-265000 GCA_958450375.1 Homarus gammarus
TTTCATCTGATGTTGAACCACTCTAAGCTAACTGGTGAGGTTAGTTTAGCTTAGGTTAGATTAACGTTGGGATGGTCAATATTTTGAGGTAAACCGAGTGACTAATCCTCAGGTGATTTCATATATGTTATTTATTTTTAAGAAAATTATGTCTCCACAAGATACTACGTAATGTTATTGTTTTCTGGTAGATCCACTTTCCAAACGGAGGAACAGCCTCCTTTTCCTCCTCCTCCTCCTCCTCCTCCTCCTCCTCCATCCCGTCCTTCTCGTCCTTCTCGTCCTCCTTGCCCTCATCCTCCACCTCGTCCTCTTCCTCCACTTCGTCGTCGTCGTCCTCCTCCACCTAATCGTTGTCCTCCTCCTCCTCCTCCTCCTCCTCCACCTAGTCCTCCTTGTCCTCCTTCTCTACCTCGTCGTCGTTCTCCTCCTCTATTTATTTGTCGTCGTCGTCGTCCTCCTCCTCCTCCTCCTCCTCCCTCTCCCCCGCTCCTCCTCCTCCACTTCTCTCACCTTTTATCATCATATTTTGTTTCAGTGGACTTCTCTGCCTGCCTTTTTGTATGTTTTAACCTTCATCGTTTTTCTTGTGGATCATAACAGCACTTCTTCCATACACAAGTTAAGACATGTTACTTAATTTTTAGTAACTGTTTTCGTGTGTCTGTGTTGATTTAGTTTTCCTTCCGTGAAGACTTTAGTTGTTGAAACGTAAATATGAAAAGCACAACATTAACAAAATTGTATTGTCTTTAAAAATTCAGAAAACATTACTTTGATCGGAGCCGTCAACTATCTTGGGTATCGTTATTTCTGTACACAAGCTAAAGAGTGAGTTATAGACGGATACGATAATATAAATAAACAGTCGCATAATTACACCATTTATTAAAACAATCATTTGCGGACACCAGGAATTTATCCGGAATGATTTATAACAAAATTTCAATTGCACATACATTAAAGTCTTTACTGTCTGTTAAGTATGTAGTTTGGGATTGTCAAAGAGGTACCGTGGACGGGTGGATACAAAACTCGTCTCCTATCCTAACTAAGGTTTGTGCCCGGGAAACCTCCAGTTGTGAATAAGTACAGTGCAGCTATTTAAGATTGGTGAAGTGAAGGTGCTATTGTGCATAGAAGGCTATAGCGTACAGTGTGCTGTATATGCACTTCTCCTAACTGACCGCCAGTATCTTGGAATTTACTTTCACTGAGCATTACATGTGTGTGAAGGTATTGCTGTGTACCTACCTTGACGTAGGCGCCAATAATGTGCTGTGGGAGCTGTGGTGACGACGCTGTTCCTCCGTCACCTTCTGTAAGCTGGTGTGTGTTAGCCTCGTGTCCTCCAACCGTTGTCTCAGTAACGTTCTCCTCTGCCCCAGCGTCCACTGGGTCGTCGCAGGAAGTGACTAAACTTGCCTCTTCGTGGAGATCAATAATCTTCTGGTACTCCTGGTGGGTCTTACTCTGGTTCTCTGTGATAAACTTGATCACTCGTTGATACCTAGGCAGAAACCTGGACCAGGAGAAGAAATCTCAGTAAACTGTCACAGTATGATGTTAAGGTCATACCAGGCAAAGTAACACCAGCACGAGCAATTAAAAATAAGAACATAACATAAGAAAATAAGGAGTCTGCAATAGGCCGGTTGGCCTGTGCATGGCAGCTCCTGTCGAGAGTTACTACCACTCTCTATCATCCATGAATCTATCTAGCCTCCTTTTGAAACTTTCCAGAGTTCCCGCACTTACTACAAAGTTGCTAAGCTTGTTCCACTCGTCCACCACCCTATTTGTGAACCAGTTTCTTCCTATCTCCCTCCTAAACCTAAACTTATCCAACTTGAATCCGTTGCTCCGAGTCCTATCCTGCTCGGATATTATAAGAACTTTATCTATATCCCCTTTATTGATTCCTTTCACCCACTTAAATACTTCTATCATATCTCCCCGCACTCTTCGTCTTTCTAGGGAATGCAAGTTAAATTTCTTTAACCTATCCTGATATGGAAGGTTTCTAAGTCCCGGAATCATTTTTGGCATTCTTCGCTGCACCGACTCTAGTGAATTTATATCCATTCTATAATAGGGGCACCAGAACTGAACCGCATAATCGAGGTGCGGCCTAACTAGCGCAAGATATAGTTGCAATAAGAACTCTGCACTCTTGTTACTTACACTTCTAGATATAAAACCCAATACTCTGTTTGCCTTATTTCGAACATTAACGCACTGTTTTCTAGGCCGTAGGTCCGGGCTTACAAGTATCCCTATGTCTCTTTCACAAGTCGACTTCTCTAGGTTGATGTTGTTAAGGCTGTATACATTATAAGTATTTGTTCTTCCAATATTAAGTACGCTGCACTTGCTGGTGTTGAATTTCATTTGCCATTTTTCAGACCACCCCTGCAGTTCATTTAGATCCTCCTGTAATGCATTTGCATCCTGCCCTGAATTAATTTGCCGCCCTATTTTGGTGTCATCCGCAAACTTGCTTATGTCACTGCTGATCCCAGTATCTAAATCGTTTATGTAGATTATGAACAAGAGTGGGCCTAGTACTGACCCCTGGGGAACCCCACTGGTTACACGGCCCCACTCACATTTAACACCATCTACGCTGACCCTCTGCGTTCTATCGGTGAGCCATGATTTTATCCAATTTATAACTTTCCCCTCGATACCATGAGCCTTAATTTTTCTCAGAAGCCTCTGATGCGGTACTCTGTCAAATGCTTATGGGTGCTACAAATCCCGGCGAACGTTCGCTCTCTCTATTCCTGAAAAGGGCTACCTTACGGTACTAACAAAACTTTTACAGATAATAAAAATATTGACAATAAAATTATATTGATTTCAGTGCATCGTTAGTTTCCCATCATATGACACAAAAGCTGCATTAACCTGTCCAGCGTCCACCTATCCTGCCTTAACTGACCACTAATGTTGTTTTCTGCATAATGAGACTGAGTTAATAAAATACTTCTCATTATATACACCCTGGAGGTGGTACGATGGCTCCCCACTACCGCAGCTATGGCTGCTACTTTGTCATGTAATTTCTTTGATATCCCCCCCCCCCCCCCCGAAAAAAAAATAGACATGCTTATAGTCTCTCTCTTCGTTGTTTATGTGTCATAGGTTGCGTTAGGCTTACCCACTCAACCAACCCCAAAGTTTGTTTTACTAGAGATAAGGCACCCAGCGAGCCATGACTACGACATATTTTTTCCATTAGTGGTATATAAGCCAGCCTATAGGGGGAGGCCAGTGAGACAGTGTTGTACTGTTCATCGCCTCACGCCCCAAAACCACATTTTAAGTAGTATATCTTAGTCCATGGGTGAGTTAAACCGTCCACCTTCTCCCTCCTGAAGGGAACGGGACACCACACAGAGTCCTCAACCGCCACCCCGTCCTGTGACCATCAGTGACACGAGACTAAGTGTGTTAACCTAGGTTTGTGTTCCCCGTGGAAAAATCACGTGTGAAAGCTTGGGTGCGACAAAAGCAATCCAGACTGGCCTATTGCACCTAAGTGGTTAATCAAGTCACGCTTACCAGTTCTCCTTGCCTCGACAACCGTCTACAGTGACTGTCAGTGACGCGAGACTATGTGTGGTAACCCAAGAGTACCTTTTTGTTGTTATTCCCCGTGGAAAGAAGTTCTTGGCGGAAGCCTGGTTGCAACAAGAGCAATCCAGGCTGGCAGTAAATGTATCACCTAAATAATTAAGGCTCTGTTAAGTCATACCCATAGTAGAGTAATCACATGTGTTCCCAAGTTGAAAATTCCCTCTTTTAGAAGATTTATTTTATTACAGCGTGAATGTGAGTGACTCATATATCCATGCAAATTGTAAATCATTGTATGGAAGCTTCACAAATAAATGTAAGTGCAATTATCTGCCCACATCTGTATTCCTATCTTATTATTACTAACGGTAATGACTGATTGGTTATGACAAAGTATAACCAATAACTTAGATGGATGTTGGAAATTAATGGAACTCATTAAATCATCATTTATCAAGCATAAATAATGGAATGTCTGGTGGTGGAGTGAATTTCCACGTAGATACACCATAATCTCCTGTAAGTAACCAGTGTGAAGGTATCGAACTCTACGGTAAGAAATATAAGAAACACAATATATTATAATCTTTATATAATATAATCCACACCATACACTTTAGACCATTACATAGAAAAACCATGACAATATGGTAAAGGTTCAACAGCAAAACTTAAAACTATCCTCTGCATAACAGGCTGACTATACCTTGTGCGTCTGTCTGTGAACGCTTTGAGTATGTATGTAAGTAGCTAAAACAACCATCCGTGCAGGTGGGGTCGATATGCTCCAAAATTTTACGTTTATTATTATTATAATTATTATTATTACTATTATTATTATTATTATTATTATTACTATAAATTATTATTATTATTATTATTATTATTATTATTATTATTATTATTATTATTATTATTATTATCATTATTATTATTATTAATTATTATTACGAGAGCGACAAGAGAAGGGCATATGGGGAGAGAATTCAAAACGTTGATCAAGGCAGCTTCACTCCTCTAGTGTTCACAACCTCTGGTGGGATGGGACCAAGTGCAAGATGTTTCTACGCCAGACTCGCGGAGGTGATCTCCAAACAGAAGCAGCAGCCCAGAAGTTATGTTACAGCCTGGATGAGATATCGACTGTCTTTCTCTCTCCTTTGGTCGGCTTTACTCTGCCTCAGGGGAACGAGAGCTTCTGCCCCAACTCCGACAACTGCTGTAGATATAGACTATGAGGCTACTGTCACTGAATGCGGCATAGATCTGCGGCTCAACTAATTTAACACAGATAGGATAGCTACTTATGTATTAGGATATTTAATATTAAGGTAATTAAATGCTGGCAAAGGCGTGGCCATTGGGGGAGGCTGGAGGCCACTAAAAAAAAAAAAAACTAGTAATTGTAGTAGTAGTAGTAGTAGTGGTAGTGGTCATAATTCAAGGTGTTATATCAGGAGTTTAACGTTCGTTCAACTTTAATCCCTTGAATATATTCATATACAAAACTCAGGCGTGTTCGTAAGATATACAGTTTATCTTCCTTGACACACACACACACACACACGCTTCCTTATGCTCATCAATGATGCCCTAAGAGAAACCCCTGCTCGCTGGAAATATGTCGACGACTCCACCATTGGGATCAGCGTCAACAATTCTGCTCCCAACTATACCGTCCTTCAGGATTTATTGAACAGTCTCCAAAACTGGGCCACCAACAACCATGTCACCATCAACCATACCAAGACCATGGTTATGCACATCAACCTCTCCTCCGACATTGTCCCACCTCCTTCCATTACTTTAGGTCCAAACACACTCCAGGTTGTAGATTCCACGAAGCTCCTCGGCGTCACCATAGACAACAAACTAAATTGGAAGCCACACGTCAGTGAAGTTGTCAAATCCTCCAGTTTCCGTCTCCACCTCCTCCGCCGACTCAAGTCCCTCGGAGTTCCTGCACCCGAGCTCCTCAGTGTTTACACAACATTCATACTTCCCAAGCTCACCTATGCCTCCCCCACCTGGTCTTCCTCCCTAAATGCCACAAAACGTAAACACCTAGAAAAAGTGCAAAAGAGGGCATGCAAGATTATTCTCTCCCCTTCCTACCCCACGTATCAAGAAGCGCTCAACACACTGACCCTTTCGACTCTCACTGACCATCACCACGACCTCATCTGCAAATTTGGTAAGAAGCTTCTACACCATCCTCGACACCGGCTCCTACTACCACCTGAGATCCCTAGTCCGAGAATTGCTGTTCGACACCACAACCGCATCCAGCCCATACGTGCACGAACTGATCTCTATAAGAACAGCCCAGTCCCAACCATTGTAAAAGTTATCAATAACTTGAAATAAACCAGTGTATTCACTCCCAGTAAACACTACTCCTTGCACTGTCACTATGTTGAAATGAACTGTAGTTTGAGCTTTTCCCCATCTAGTTATTATATGTCTTATCTGTGTCACTTATGTTACTTGTATATTATTTGTAATTCGAAACCCATTCCCCAAATATGTAACTGTATATTTTCAGCCTTCTGGCTGCCAAGCTCTTTCAATAAACCGTTAATTATTATTATTATTATTATATATATATATATATATATATACTTCATTTTTAGTCCATTTAACACGCGGACTTTGAACATACAATCAACGACCTCACCAGCAAGGAATCGAACCCTCGACCTACTGGGTGTGACTAGGGAACGCTTACCGGCTAGGCCACAAGGACACTAAAAGCAGTTCTAGACTCTGTTATATCTCACACAAAGCCTGTTCATCGAGCTGATGGCGCCGTGAACCTCATTGGGAAACTGCCCGTGCCTCGTATGTGGTGTCAGTAGCATTTTACCGAATCCAGCTGGTATGAAACGCGAGGTACATATATATACTTCATTTTTAGTCCATTTAACACGCGGACTTTGAACATACAATCAACGACCTCACCAGCAAGGAATCGAACCCTCGACCTACTGGGTGTGACTAGGGAACGCTTACCGGCTAGGCCACAAGGACACTAAAAGCAGTTCTAGACTCTGTTATATTTCACACAAAGCCTGTTCATCGAGCTGATGGCGCCGTGAACCTCATTGGGAAACTGCCCGTGCCTCGTATGTGGTGTCAGTAGCATTTTACCGAATCCAGCTGGTATGAAACGCGAGGTACATATATATACTTCATTTTTAGTCCATTTAACACGCGGACTTTGAACATACAATCAACGACCTCACCAGCAAGGAATCGAACCCTCGACCTACTGGGTGTGACTAGGGAACGCTTACCGGCTAGGCCACAAGGACACTAAAAGCAGTTCTAGACTCTGTTATATTTCACACAAAGCCTGTTCATCGAGCTGATGGCGCCGTGAACCTCATTGGGAAACTGCCCGTGCCTCGTATGTGGTGTCAGTAGCATTTTACCGAATCCAGCTGGTATGAAACGCGAGGTACATATATATACTTCATTTTTAGTCCATTTAACACGCGGACTTTGAACATACAATCAACGACCTCACCAGCAAGGAATCGAACCCTCGACCTACTGGGTGTGACTAGGGAACGCTTACCGGCTAGGCCACAAGGACACTAAAAGCAGTTCTAGACTCTGTTATATTTCACACAAAGCCTGTTCATCGAGCTGATGGCGCCGTGAACCTCATTGGGAAACTGCCCGTGCCTCGTATGTGGTGTCAGTAGCATTTTACCGAATCCAGCTGGTATGAAACGCGAGGTACATATATATACTTCATTTTTAGTCCATTTAACACGCGGACTTTGAACATACAATCAACGACCTCACCAGCAAGGAATCGAACCATCGACCTACTGGGTGTGACTAGGGAACGCTTACCGGCTAGGCCACAAGGACACTAAAAGCAGTTCTAGACTCTGTTATATTTCACACAAAGCCTGTTCATCGAGCTGATGGCGCCGTGAACCTCGTTGGGAAACTGCCCGTGCCTCGTATGTGGTGTCAGTAGCATTTTACCGAATCCAGCTGGTATGAAACGCGAGGTACATATATATACTTCATTTTTAGTCCATTTAACACGCGGACTTTGAACATACAATCAACGACCTCACCAGCAAGGAATCGAACCCTCGACCTACTGGGTGTGACTAGGGAACGCTTACCGGCTAGGCCACAAGGACACTAAAAGCAGTTCTAGACTCTGTTATATTTCACACAAAGCCTGTTCATCGAGCTGATGGCGCCGTGAACCTCATTGGGAAACTGCCCGTGCCTCGTATGTGGTGTCAGTAAAATGCTACTGACACCACATACGAGGCACGGGCAGTTTCCCAATGAGGTTCACGGCGCCATCAGCTCGATGAACAGGCTTTGTGTGAAATATAACAGAGTCTAGAACTGCTTTTAGTGTCTTTGTGGCCTAGCCGGTAAGCGTTCCCTAGTCACACCCAGTAGGTCGAGGGTTCGATTCCTTGCTGGTGAGGTCGTTGATTGTATGTTCAAAGTCCGCGTGTTAAATGGACTAAAAATGAAGTATATATATGTACCTCGCGTTTCATACCAGCTGGATTCGGTAAAATGCTACTGACACCACATACGAGGCACGGGCAGTTTCCCAATGAGGTTCACGGCGCCATCAGCTCGATGAACAGGCTTTGTGTGAAATATAACAGAGTCTAGAACTGCTTTTAGTGTCCTTGTGGCCTAGCCGGTAAGCGTTCCCTAGTCACACCCAGTAGGTCGAGGGTTCGATTCCTTGCTGGTGAGGTCGTTGATTGTATGTTCAAAGTCCGCGTGTTAAATGGACTAAAAATGAAGTATATATATGTACCTCGCGTTTCATACCAGCTGGATTCGGTAAAATGCTACTGACACCACATACGAGGCACGGGCAGTTTCCCAATGAGGTTCACGGCGCCATCAGCTCGATGAACAGGCTTTGTGTGAAATATAACAGAGTCTAGAACTGCTTTTAGTGTCCTTGTGGCCTAGCCGGTAAGCGTTCCCTAGTCACACCCAGTAGGTCGAGGGTTCGATTCCTTGCTGGTGAGGTCGTTGATTGTATGTTCAAAGTCCGCGTGTTAAATGGACTAAAAATGAAGTATATATATGTACCTCGCGTTTCATACCAGCTGGATTCGGTAAAATGCTACTGACACCACATACGAGGCACGGGCAGTTTCCCAATGAGGTTCACGGCGCCATCAGCTCGATGAACAGGCTTTGTGTGAAATATAACAGAGTCTAGAACTGCTTTTAGTGTCCTTGTGGCCTAGCCGGTAAGCGTTCCCTAGTCACACCCAGTAGGTCGAGGGTTCGATTCCTTGCTGGTGAGGTCGTTGATTATATGTTCAAAGTCCGCGTGTTAAATGGACTAAAAATGAAGTATATATATGTACCTCGCGTTTCATACCAGCTGGATTCGGTAAAATGCTACTGACACCACATACGAGGCACGGGCAGTTTCCCAATGAGGTTCACGGCGCCATCAGCTCGATGAACAGGCTTTGTGTGAAATATAACAGAGTCTAGAACTGCTTTTAGTGTCCTTGTGGCCTAGCCGGTAAGCGTTCCCTAGTCACACCCAGTAGGTCGAGGGTTCGATTCCTTGCTGGTGAGGTCGTTGATTGTATGTTCAAAGTCCGCGTGTTAAATGGACTAAAAATGAAGTATATATATGTACCTCGCGTTTCATACCAGCTGGATTCGGTAAAATGCTACTGACACCACATACGAGGCACGGGCAGTTTCCCAATGAGGTTCACGGCGCCATCAGCTCGATGAACAGGCTTTGTGTGAAATATAACAGAGTCTAGTACTGCTTTTAGTGTCCTTGTGGCCTAGCCGGTTAGCGTTCCCTAGTCACACCCAGTAGGTCGATGGTTCGATTCCTTGCTGGTGAGGTCGTTGATTGTATGTTCAAAGTCCGCGTGTTAAATGGACTAAAAATGAAGTATATATATGTACCTCGCGTTTCATACCAGCTGGATTCGGTAAAATGCTACTGACACCACATACGAGGCACGGGCAGTTTCCCAATGAGGTTCACGGCGCCATCAGCTCGATGAACAGGCTTTGTGTGAAATATAACAGAGTCTAGAACTGCTTTTAGTGTCCTTGTGGCCTAGCCGGTAAGCGTTCCCTAGTCACACCCAGTAGGTCGAGGGTTCGATTCCTTGCTGGTGAGGTCGTTGATTGTATGTTCAAAGTCCGCGTGTTAAATGGACTAAAAATGAAGTATATATATGTACCTCGCGTTTCATACCAGCTGGATTCGGTAAAATGCTACTGACACCACATACGAGGCACGGGCAGTTTCCCAATGAGGTTCACGGCGCCATCAGCTCGATGAACAGGCTTTGTGTGAAATATAACAGAGTCTAGAACTGCTTTTAGTGTCCTTGTGGCCTAGCCGGTAAGCGTTCCCTAGTCACACCCAGTAGGTCGAGGGTTCGATTCCTTGCTGGTGAGGTCGTTGATTGTATGTTCAAAGTCCGCGTGTTAAATGGACTAAAAATGAAGTATATATATGTACCTCGCGTTTCATACCAGCTGGATTCGGTAAAATGCTACTGACACCACATACGAGGCACGGGCAGTTTCCCAATGAGGTTCACGGCGCCATCAGCTCGATGAACAGGCTTTGTGTGAAATATAACAGAGTCTAGAACTGCTTTTAGTGTCCTTGTGGCCTAGCCGGTAAGCGTTCCCTAGTCACACCCAGTAGGTCGAGGGTTCGATTCCTTGCTGGTGACGTCGTTGATTATATATATATATATATATTTATATATATATATATATATATATATATATAATAATAATAATAAAAATAATAATAATAATAATAATCGTAATAATAATAATAATAATTATAATAATAATAGTAATAATAATAATAATAATAATTATAATAATAATAATAATAATAAAATAATAATAATAATAATAATAATAATAAAATAAAATAATAATAATAATAATAATAATAATAATAATAATAGTAATAATAATAAAATAAAATAATAATAATAATAAAAATAATAATAAGAAGAAGAACATAAGAACATAAGAATGGAGGAAACTGCAGTGGGCCTATTGGCCCATACTGGGCAGTCCCGTTTACACCCAACCTCTATTGCTCATATAAGCATCCAACCTATGTTTGAAGCTATTCAGCATATTCTAGTTAATGATGATATTTGGCAACTTGTTCCATTCATCCACAACTCTGCTTCCAAACCAGTGTTTACCTATTTCACCCCTAAATCTAAATTTGTCTAATTTAAAACCATTGTTACGAGTTCGCTCCTGGTTGGATAGTTTGAGTACCTTTATAATGTCCCCTTTGTTTAGCCCTGACTTCCACTTATACACCTCTATCAGGTCGCCACCTCGCTCTACGTCTCTCGAGGGAGTGCAAATTAAGGTGCTTTACCCTGTCTCTATACTCAAGGTTCCTAATGCCCGGGATTAGTCTTATCATTCTCCTCTGAATTCTTTCCAATGATTCTATATCCATTCTGTAATACGGTGACCAGAACTGAACTGCGTAATCCAGGTGTGGTCTCACAAGAGCAAGATGCAGTTTTAGGATGACCTCGCTAGTCTTGTAACTAGCTCTCCTTTGGATGAACCCAAGTACTTTATTAGCCTTGTTACGAGCAAAAACACATTGTTTACTTGGCTTAAGGTTCCTACTTATCATTACTCCTAAATCTCTCTCGCAGTCGGATTTCTCTATGGCATCGTTGTTCATCTGGTATCTGGTTTCCCTATATACATCTCCTATGCTGAGTACTTTACATTTGTCCACGTTGAATTTCATCTGCCATTTTTCAGACCATTAGAAAAATTTGTTTAGATCTTCCTGTAATTATGCTGAGTCCTCGTCAGATTTAATAACACATCCTATTTTAGTGTCATCAGCAAATTTACTTATGTTGCTGTCTATGCTGATATCTATGTCGTTTATGTATATAATAAATAATAATGGTCCAAGTACTGAGCCTTGGGGAACTCCACTTGTGACATTGCTCCAATGGGACTTAGTGCCGTTTATGCTCACTAGCTGTTTCCTGTCATGTAACCACGCCCTAATCCATTTAAGGATGTTACCTTTGATGCCATGAGCTTCTACCTTTCTAATTAGTCTTTCGTGGGGGACTCTGTCGAAGGCTTTGCTAAAGTAAAGATATACCACATCATAATTGTGCCCCTCGTCCACCGATTCGAAAACTGATGAAAAGAATGTCAATAGATTAGTTAGACAAGAACGTCCGCTTGTGAAGCCATGCTGGGAATCATTGATCAATCAGTGCTTCTCCAGGTGATTTCGAATAGAGTTTGAAATGATTGCTTCCAGTAATTTGCCTATTATTGATGTTAGACTGATTGGGCGATAGTTAGAGGATAGTGATCTATCCCCCTTCTTGAAAATCGGTATTACATTTGCAATCCTCCAGGATTTTGGTACTACACATGTTTTTAAAGACATGTTAAACAACTAAGCTAAGGGCATACTAAGCTCTTCCTTACATTCCTTTAATACTCTGGCAAATATCTCATAGGGACCAGGTGACTTATTAGGCTTTAGTTTGTCTATTTCCTTACTAACATCGTTACTAGTCACTACTATCTCGCTTAATTTGTTTTCTTCTCTATCTCTCAATAGAGTCGGTGCCTCGGGTATCATGTTTAAATTTTCGGTGGTGAAAACTGTTGAAAAATATTTATTCAAATTATTGCTCATTTTTCCGTCGTTATCAGTTAGCTCGCCGGTATCTGACCGTATTGGTCCAATCTTTTCTCGTGTTTTAGTTTGATACATTTGGTTGAATCTTTTGGGGTTTGTCTTCGCCTCCCTTGCTATCCTTACCTCATTATTCCTCTTGGCTTTCCTAATCTCGGTTTTAACCCTACTCGCCAATATCTTATAATAATCCTGGAGGTAAATTTCGCCACGCTTTATCCTTCTACCTATAGCCTTCCTTTGGCCAATGATGTTCTTTAAATAATTATTTATCCATTTAGGGTCATTGTTGTCTGATCTGAGTTTTTTGTATGGTATGTTCTGCCTCTGTGCATTAAGTAACTCATTATTTAAATTGACGTGGAACTCGGCAGTCTCAGATGTCGTTATCAGGTCTGAGTCATCTGTCAGGTTCACGGCCAGGTGCGACACCCCCTCTCTCAGCTGCCTCTTTAAACTGTCAAAGTTTGCCCTTCTGAAAATCTAACTGGAATCGAATTTCTTTGTGATCTCTGTTTACAAGTTCGTTCCCTACCTCGACATTGCTAAAGAGGTTTTCTCTGTTCGACAGAACTAAATCGAGTATATTATTACCCCGTGTGGGTTCGGTTATATGTTGACTTAGGAAACAGTCCTGGATCGTCTCGAGAAAATCCTCTGATTCTGAGTTACCCGTAAGGTCAGTCCAATCTATTTGGCCAAGGTTAAAGTCGCCTACTGTACAGACTTTGTTGTGTAGGAAGCCCTGCGCATTTCATCCCAGATAAGTCGCTCATTGACTCTAATAATAACAATAATAATAATAATAACAATACTACTACTACTACTACTACTACTACTACTACTACTACTACTACTAATATTAATAATAATAACACGCCTCATCAGTGGATCAGTCAACTGAGATTGGTATTGTGTAAGAAATCTATTAACTTATCGATTAAGGGCAGAGGATTGTAACCCACAGCGTTCAGCCACCTTCTCTCGTCAGCACATTAACCCCGTGGTATGTTGCTGTCTCACTGTCAAGGTTACCTGAGGCCCGCCAAGGTAACTCACCTGAGATATGGAGAGGTAATTAAACTCAGGAATTGAGAGATAATAAATTAGACCCATGCTAAGGTAACTCACCTGGCCCATGCTAAGATAACTAATCTAATCCATACAAAGGTAACTCACCTAAACCACACTAGGGTAGCTCACCTAAAATATTGAGAGGGTATTAACCTGAGGTAGAGAGGTATTTTCCTGTTCCACGCTAAAGTTATTCCCTTGCACCACACTAAAGTATTTCTCCTAAGCCACACAAAGGTAACTCACCTAAGCCATGGGAGGAAATTGAGGGGTCCTGCAACACCTACGAGCTTAGTCCCCTCCTCCAGAAGATGTCTCAACCACCTCCATTTGGGATCCTCCTCCAGGTAGGTGAGGCCAAAGATGAGCTGGTTCATGGTGTTTCCTACGTGGTGCAACAGCTTACCTGAGATGTTCACAGCTGCTCCTTGAGTTTCTTTCAATTCCTGCGAAATTGTGCAATGATCAACTGGTAAACGTTTGTTGGGTAGTACACGAACGTTTGATGGGTATTAAGTAAACTGTTTTTGAGTAGTAAGTGAACGTTTGATGGGTATTGAGTGAACGTTTGATGGGTATTAAGTGAACTGTTGTTGGGTATTAAGTAAACTGTTGTTGAGTAGTAAGTGAACGTTTGATGGGTATTAAGTGAACGTTTGATGGGTATTAAGTGAACGTTTGATGGGCATTAAGTGAACGTTTGATGGGTATTAAGTGTACGTTTGTTGGGTAGCAAATGAACGTTTGTTGGGCAGCAATAAACGTTTGTTGGGCAGTAAAAAAAATTTGAGGTAGTAAACAAACGTTTATTGGGTAGTACACGAACGTTTGTTGGGTAGTACAAGAACGTTTGTTGGGTAGTAATGTACGTTTTTTGGGCAGTAAGTGAACGTTTGTTGGGTAGTAAGTAAACGTTTGTTGGGTAGTAAGTGAATGTTTGTTGGGCAGTAAGTGAACGTTTGTTGGGTAGTAAGTGAACGTTTGTTGGGCAGTAAGTAAACGTTTGTTGGGTAGTAAGTGAACGTTTGATAGGTATTTAGTGTACGTTTGTTGGGTAGCAAATGAACGTTTGTTGGGCAGTAATGAACGTTTGTTGGGTAGTAAAAAAACTTTTGGGGTAGTAAACAAACGTTTATTGGGTAGTACAGGAACGTTTGTTGGGTAGTAATGTACGTTTTTTGGGCAGTAAGTGAACGTTTGTTGGGTAGTAAGTAAACGTTTGTTGGGTAGTAAGTGAATGTTTGTTGGGCAGTAAGTGAACGTTTGTTGGGTAGTAAGTGAACGTTTGTTGGGTAGTAAGTAAACGTTTGTTGGGTAGTAAGTGAACTTTTGTTGGGTAGTAATGAACATTTGTTGGGTAGTAAGTGAACGTTTGTTGGGTAGTAAGTGAACGTTTGTTGGGTAGTAAGTGAACATTCGTTGGGCAGTAAGTGAACGTTTTTATGGGTAGTAAGTGAACATTTGTTATAGTAAGTGAACGTTTGTTGGGCAGTAAGCGAACGTTTTTTGGGTAGTAATGAACGTTTGGTGGGTAGTAAGTGAATGTTTGTTGGGCAGTAAGTAAACGTTTGTTGGGTAGTAAGTGAACGTTTGTTTATAGTAAGTGAAGTTTTGTAGTGTAGTAAGTGAACGTTTGGTGGGCAGTAAGTGAACGTTTTTTGGATAGTAAGTGAACGTTTGTTTATAGTAAGTGAACGTTTGTTGGGCAGTAAGATACCGTTTTTTGGGTAGTAATGAACGTTTATTGGGTAGTAAGTGAATGCTTGTTGGGCAGTAAGCGAACGTTTGTACGGTAGTAATTGAGTGTTTGTTGGGCAGTAAGTGAACGTTTGTAGTGTAATAAGTTTGTTGGGTAGTAAGTGAACGTTCGTTGGGCAGTAAGTGAACGTTTGTTGGGTAGTAAGTGAACTTTTGTTGGGTAGTAATGAGCGTTTGTTGGGTAGTAAGTGAACGTTTGTTGGGGAGTAAGTGAACGTTTGTTGGGCAGTAAGTGAACGTTTGTTTATAGTAAGGAACGTTTGTAGTGTAGTAAGTGAACGTTTTTTTGGGTAGTTAGTGAACGTTTGTTGGGTAATAAGTGAACGTTTGTTGGGTAGTAAGTGAACGTTTGTTGGGTAGTAGGTGAACGTTTGTTGGACACCCAGATAGAAAACATTTGCTAACATTCGTATTAATATATATACTAGGCGCCCCCTTTTTATCTATGTACCCTGACCTGACCTCGGACCAACCTGAATGAGGAGGTCAGCGACAGCGTGGATCTTCGGCTCCATGACCCCCCTAGTGGCAGCTGTCCGCATCCCGTGGTCCCTCATGAACCCAAGGACGAACTTGCGGTGCTCCCTCCAGTCATCTCCCTCAGAGCAGATCAGCCCTAGAAAGACACACCAGATGGTGATGAGAGAAACACATAGACAGATAGACAGACTGACAGATAGAGACGCTATGGCAGACAGAAAAGCAGAGAGAGAGAGAGAGAGGGGAAGGGAGACCGAATACTTTAATGACATGTTTATCAGGAACTGTTATTTGCAATGTTAAAAATAACCTAATTTACATAATATAAATATTGGTGAATTACAACATATATCAACATGTTAAGTAATATTTTAATTTAACTGTTAAAGATACTTTAATTTTCATATTAAAAATCCTGGTGGAGTACAGTTGTGGACAAAAAGAATTCGGCAGACAGACAAGGAGGGAGGGAGGGAGGGTAGGGGTTGGGGGAGACTTGGCAGAGTTACATAGAGGTGGCGATTAAAAGTCTATGGGTTTCTTTCCCCACCGCAATTCGATTTCTTTAAGTTTATTTACATATGAGGCAGGCGCAACTTACACTCCCTCCCTGCCGAGTTATTTTTGTTCACAACTGTACATGTTTATAAATATCGGGGATTTACACGTTCAAAGGTGTCAAAATTTACCACGTCTAGGTGAGATGTAAATGAATCGGCCGATAGACTGCATCAGAGTGGGCGGAAGAGAGTGGGCGTGCGGGCGGGCGTGTGGGCGTGCTTGAGGTCTGCCACTCTATCACCAACATTAATAATTCATGCTCGCTGGAACACCATCATAGTCTAGCGGCCACCACACGAATGGCATGGTTAGGGTTACACTAACACACACACACATACACACCTTCAGTCCCTTGTCTACAGAATATAAGGTCTACTATATGATACTGACCCCAAAACTACACTGTAGTTAAGACAAGTAAATATGTTGAGTGCTTGACCTAATAGTGGCGTTCTCTTCGTATGCATCATCCCGATAACCTAAGTGGACTCCTCTGCATTAATCGGTGCTTTGGGAAGGGCAGTGAACCTCAAGCATAAAAAAATATGTGTGAGGGAGGGAGTGACTGAGGGAGGGAGAGAGTGAAGGAGGGGAGGGAGGGAGGGAGTAAAGGAGGCTGGGGTCATTGTCTCGTCTCCGCCTGGCCGGGAGTCCTGCTTGAGTTCTCCCGCGTGACCTGACCACCTGACCACCTAAACCTTCACCTTTTATCATCTTACTTCCGTCTGCTGTTTATGGTCTTGAAATCATCTCTTAAACGCCTATTGTGATTTCTCCCGTGTTTATTTAACCTTAGCGTGTGCCCTACTCTTTAAGGTAACCATAAATACACGATATGGTAACTGAGAGGAAGGAAGAAAGACAGAGAGAAAGAAACATGCCCTTCTGCCCCAGGAGGTTAAGGCTCTACCTAGTAATATTAATTGCAATCTCAATGGTGTAGAGAATTTTTGTGCGTGTCGCCCAAACTTGGGGAGGAACTGTAGGCTACGGCGGCCGTATTCATGTCGTGACCAAGGTCGTTGACTCCAAAACCATTATCACCCACCCTAGCAACCATCCCTTCATATTCACACATTATCATTTTTTCTTCACATTCATACATTATCGTTATTTTTTCTTTGGTTCCGTAAATGGTGACAAAAAATAGCTGTAGCTAAGGTACAGTCTCAGTGCAGTTTAGAGGACATTTTACACTTTTAAATCTCGTCCTTGTTTATGTTAATTAGTTGAATGTGTTCTTGTATCAATTAAATAAATATTACCCGCCGAGCTGTGTTTTCTGAGGCAGGTGTGAGTGAGTGCGAGGACTGGGGTGGTCAGGTAACGTACAGTCTCTCTCAGATATGTGGAAGAGCGAGGATTCTGGTGGTCAGGTAACGTACGGTCTCTCTCAGGTGTGTAATGTATGAACCTAAATAAGGCCCTCAGCGTGGGAAGTATTGTGACAGCTTAATGATTGGATCACAGGAAGATTATCCACATCTTATTTCACCTTAAAATTAATCATCCTAACCTAACTTAATTTACCCGAACCTATTTTAATTTAATCTAGCTTAAAGTAACTTAAAGTAACCTAAGCTAATCTAATTTAACATAAACTAACCCCACAGGTAGAATTAGGGTATTTAATCACAAGGTGAAAAAAAACCTCACTTACGACATTTATGCGTATTACGTGAATAATAATTATTAGAACTGGAATTGCAAAGTTTATTCGTAAGTGCAAATAGCAGTAAAGATAAGGGTGAAAATATAGGTGAAATAATCGCTTAGTTAATTTGCACTCCCTGGAGAGACGTAGAGTGAGGGGCGATATGATCGAGGTGTATAAATGGAAGTCAGGGCTGAACAAAGGAGCCATTACAAAGGTACTCAAACTATCCACCCAGAAGCGAACTCGTAACAATGGTTTTAAATTAGACAAATTTAGATTTAGGCGCGAAATAGGTAAACATTGGTTTGGAAATAGAGTAGTGGATGAGTGGAACAAGTTTCCAAATATCATCATTAACTCGAATACGCTGGATAGCTTCAAACATAGGTTGGATGGATATATGAGCAATAGGGGTTGGGTGTAAATGGGACTACCCAGTACGGGCCAATAGGCCCGCTGCAGTTTCCTCCATTCTTATGTTCTTATGTAAACACTAATTAATTCTAGACACATGGAGGATGCTCATATAATACAACAATAGGTATTAGGATGTGAAAAAATCCAACCATTCAGAGACAGTGAGATAACTACTCTTGAACAACAAGTTTGTTGGATAATTCATAATAAAAAGACTTAATTAATTCTTGCAAAGTATACAAATTTTGCTCCAAGGGTATAATATAAACTTTGTGTAAGTCTTTTATAAAAAGGGAAAAGGTGAAGGAGAGAGATTGCATTATTCTGTCCTTTTAATAGAGCATTTATGTCAAAATAATCTTTATTTTAATTGTATGACTGTAAATAAAGTAATGGGTAATATAAACTTGCATTATGCAAAATCTTGCACCAATGTTATGATATTCACAACTTTCTGTACGCCCCCTAAACGATGACAAAGATGAGGATGGGAGTAGTACACTGCCCTGTCCTTTTGATGTGATACTTGTCAATAAAATATTTATATTTCAATTTCAGTAGATATTTACCTGTGTCTGTACAGGTGTTGGCAGGTTGTAAGTGAGTGTACAGGTGTTGTCAGGTTATTGGAAGGTGTTTAGGTGTTGGCAGGTTATTGGAAGGTGTCTAGGTGATAGCAGGTTGTTATTGAGTGTACAGGTGTTGGCAGGTTATTGGAAGGTGTACAGGTAATAGCAGATTGTTAGTGAGTGGGCAGGTGTTGGTAGGTAATTGAAAGGTGTACAGGTGTTGGCAGAGAGAGAGAGAGAGAGAGAGAGAGAGAGAGAGAGAGAGAGAGAGCACTTGAGGCGTAACCGAGAGTCTAACACCCGCCACTAACAGTGTGTGTGGGGTGCGTGACCGGCGGTAGAACGCCCGCCACTAAC
The DNA here is from genome assembly GCA_958450375.1 of Homarus gammarus. NCBI lineage: Eukaryota > Metazoa > Arthropoda > Malacostraca > Decapoda > Nephropidae > Homarus > Homarus gammarus. The sequence goes on from CAUDMG010001848.1 coordinate 131,690, forward strand.
AGAGTGTGTGGGGTGCATGACCGGCGGTCTAACGCCCGCCACTAACAGTGTGTGTGTGTGTGTGTGTGTGGGAGTGGGGGTTCTTGTCCGAGGGTCTAACACCCGTCGCTAGCAGTGTGTGGGGTGCGTGACCGAGGGTCTAACACCCGTCGCAAGCAGTGTGTGGGGTGCGTGACCGAGGGTCTAACACCCGTTGCTAACAGTGTGTGGGGTGCGTGACCGGAGGTTTAACACCCGCCACTAACAGTGTGTGTAGGGTGCGTGACCGTTCCCTTCCAGCTGACTAACGGTCAAAAAAACATAACTGAGGATTGTGAGGACATATTTTGAGAGAAAGTTTTATTCATGATATCAGAGAAACGGACAAGATGGAGAGACTGCCCAAGATGAAACAGTTGATTGTATGTAGTTATGGATGTCTGAATCAGGTGAGGGGGAGGGGTATAAGGGTGGTTTAGGTGCGGGGGGGTTGGGGGGGGGGGCGGACACATCTAAATGCTTAAAGGTTAAGGTATTCTACAGTCATTGCTCCCTCCACTCCACCCCTACCATCTCAATTCCTTCTCTTACCCTCACTAATCCATTTCTACCCTCTTAATCTACCTCTACCCTATAATCCACCCATTCCACCCTACTATCTAATCTAATTCCTTCCACACCCCCCCTCCACCACCCTTAAAAAAAAAAGAGGTATAAGAAATAAAAGGTATGCCATGACATAAAACGTTTTCTCCACTCGTGTCAGCCAGGGGTTCCTCACGATGGATGGTCTTATGAGAGCATGAACTGAGATCGCCTTGTGTGTGTTGACCAACCATAAATACATTATACCATAAACACATCCATAAATTCATACATCATACATAATGCGTGGTGTCATCTTATAAGACCACCAAATATATGACAAAAACTGGAGAACAACGACGGTGGTATAACATTAAGCTTAGGTATGATGTTATCTCACTCGACTACTTAATGGCTGGAGGAATGGTGGTGATTTAAGGGGAATGACCCACCACTCTCGACTGTGTGTATTTCTGTATGTGTGTGTGTGTGTGTGTGTGTTTTATGTACTGAATTTCCCGAGTGTACATTAACACCTTTACTTGTTCGTGTACACTAGATAGTACACTAGGGAGCTTTTGATATAAGTAGAGACAATCTTATCCATATAGTTTCCGAATACTAACCAACATCCTAAACAGGCTAAGACGACTCCAGCGACCATCCATCCCGATTACGACGCGCCCTGTGCCTTCGGCCTTACAGAGCTCCATAAAAAAGGAATGGAGGCTAACGACTGCTTTAATCTTAAAACACCTTTTTGTGTCTTTTTTTGTAGTGATTAATGCATACATTCACTAGTTCACTCATCGCCACGGTCCATAAATTCACGAGGCGGTAATTAATGAAGCAGATACGTGTCTCAATAAGGTTGGGGAGGTGAGTATCTACTATGTTAATGAGGTTTACACTGTGCATAATTATTATACCAATTAGGTAGCGAACACCAGCAGGTATGATGCTGACCATAATACACACCTGTGAGAAAACCAAGACCACACCATCTTCTGTAGACTGTTGCTGAGAAATCTGTTTCATGATATACAGTATATCTCTATAAACAGGGATAATCGCCGAATAGGCTTTATAAAGGAGTGACATTTTATTGCTTCATCGTAATAGAAAATAATTCATATGTGGCAAAATTTGCTTTTCATTTAATATGTCGTTTATCATCATAAGACAATCAAATTTTACTTAAAGTAGGTTAACTTAGGTTAGGTTAGGTTACGTTACGTTACCCATGAACTTATTCAATTATATACGTAATCATTTATTGTAAAACAGAAATCTTTCCCCCCAAAATACATAGAAGTTATCGAATTTTCGCAATTATTTCAGTGACAGATACACTATAGTCTTTCTCTCTCTCTCTCCCTGGCCCACTTTATCAAGCAACCACGTGGGATCCCAACACACACACACTAGAGATACTCGACCTGGGGCTAATGAACCTTTCCTCCACACACACCACAACTCCCCATCAGTGTGTGGGATATTTGACAGATCCTCGTGAGTCACAAACATTGAAGTTTCCAGTATCTTTATTTGCCTTATGCTGGAGATATTGCATTTTTCACAATATCCGGCGTTTTTCGTTTTTTTTCTTCGTGATATCAGGCAAATTGTCTTGTTTTGGACAATATCCGGCGCTTTCACGAGTTTTACGCAATATCGGGCCCTTTATCGTGCTTTTCACTATATTCGGCCATTTTACACCTTTTCTCTATATCCGGCTATTTCACACAATACAGGCTGTTTTTTTTTGTGTGTGTTTTTAGCTATATCCGAATTTTTCACTATATCCGACCAACTCACATGTTTTTTCACAGTATCCGGCAAATTAGCATTATCATGCTATGTTCGTGTTTGCACTACATCTCGCTAGTTATTATTATTTTTTTTTTTGCAATATCTAATTTCCTTTTTTTCGCTACATCAAGCAATTTGTTCTGGTTATTGTATACCATTGCTGATTTCTTCTTTCCTTATACAGTTTCTTTACTTTATCATTAGTTTTAACCTTTAAATGAGGGATTAATTTAACGACGAAGATCGAAGGTTATATATAACTTGGAGAGTACAAAAGATAGCGAGAAGGAGAAAAGAAGGATGAAGAAAACGATGATAAACGATAATAAAAAGAATAAAGAGAATATTAATATGAAAAACACGGCTGGCAGTAAAGAATGTGAGAGACGCCGGAGACTGTCGTATAAAACACACCTTGAATCCTGTCTTTGTGTGTCGGGTGTTATTCAGTACAGGTGTGTGACAAGGAGCACTCACCTGACAACCCTTTTATAATTGGATGTAAGAGGTGAGTTTTTTACTTTTCTTATTCTGATAATTATGTGACGTTGTGTTTGAAATAGGGTTGTTAAGTGTGTCTGTTGTTTCAGTAATAATGATAATAATATAGTATAATGATGATAATGATGATGATGATGACGATGATGACTACGATGATGATGATGATGATGATAATAATGACGACGATGATGAAGATGATTATGATGTTGAGGATGATGATGATGATGATGATGATGATGATGGTATAATAATAATAATAATAATAATAATTATTATTTCATTAGGTCCAGGGTTTTAGTCCTGGCTGGTGAGGTCGTTGATTACACTGGTCAACAGCCAAAATGGTTCACATATGGGATCAGCTCACACAACTAATTTCATATTGCTGAATTCGAATCTGATATTTGTTTTGTTCTATCAGACCAGGTTTTATAAAAAAAAATCAATAGGTACAAATATTTAATATTCCATCACGTGTCGTGCAAAAGATGAGATTATCTCATGTGACTGTGCTTTCATGACTAATTTCATATTAATGAATATTAATTGGATGTTTCATTCTACCATCAGACCTACTTTCTTAAAGAATAAAAAAAATAGTAAATGTAGTAACATTATCGCGTCATGCAAGATACAATTTTAAACCTCTCACAGATAAGCTCATAAAAAATTGTACCAAAAAACATAAGTTCAAATCCTTTATAATGACAAAATATGAAGTTCTAAAAGGGCTTCTGAACTTTACTCTTTCTCTTGTACAGCTTGCTCTCTTCTCGTTGCAGTGTCCAGCAATAGTCGCCCATCATGTTAGGACTGAGTTGTCCCTGATATCTGCTCTCCATTATGGCGATATCTTGATGAAATCTTTCGCCGTGTTCATCACTAACGTCTCCAAGGTTACCTGGGAAAAATTCAATATGAGAGTAGAAAAAATGCAATTTCAAGGACATCCTTGCTCCCAATGCATGATAATTCTGAAGCATGGTTGTTACGATTTCTTTGTAGTTGTCAGCACGATAGTTTCCAAGAAAATTCTTTGACACATTGACAAATGATTCCCATGCTTTTTTCTCCAGAGGGTTCAATGTTTTGGTGAATTCGCTATCATTAACTAGTATACGAATTTGTGGTCCATTCAAGACACCTGCTTTGAACTTGAATTCGGGAACCACACCACCTAGTTTCTGAGATAAGTATAGAGTCCCAGCACCGAATTGATCCATAGCTTTGATGAAATTTTTAGCCAAACCGAGCTTTAGATGCAGTGGAGGCAAAAATATCTTTTCTGGATCTACAAGCGGATTGTGAGCACAGTTAAACCTTCCAGGCGCATCTCTTGGTCTTGTCGGCCAATCCTTTCTCACATAGTGCTCTGCATCAGCTCTGCTGTTCCACAAGCACAAAAAGCACATGTGCTTTGTGTAGCCACTCTGAAAGCCCAGTAGTAAACTGATGACTTTGAGATCGCCACATATCTTCCACTGGTGTTTCTCATACTCTATAGCGGCCAACAGAATTTTCATTGTTTCATAGCTCTCAGTCATTTTTGTTGCGCGTGCTATTGGGACAGATGGAAGCCGATTGCCATTGTGTAAAAGAACAGCTTCCAGAGAGTCTTTTCCTGAGTCTATAAACAGCCTCCAATCCTCTGTCTTGTATGTTTCAGACTTGCAGAGTTGTTGCATGAGAGATACTGCGTCCTCGCAATAACAAAGGTTGTTTGCCATCTTGAAAAATGCAGACAGCTGTCTATGTCGGTAACGCACTGTAGTGATATGCACTCCATCTTCTAGCAGGTTATGCTGCTTTAGTCTGGATCCCAAAACTTCAGCCTTTTCTTTTGACAAGTTTAGGTCCCTGATGAGATCATGAAGCGCTTCTTGAGTAAATAGTTTAGGCCTGGTATTTTCAGAGTCATCCTGGTAGTCGTTTTCCATTGAGGTAGAGGTAGAATCCGAATCACTCAATTCTTGTTCAGTCGGTGGATTTGGGACTGGAAGTTCAGCACTGTGCGGTACTGGTCGGATTGCAGAAGCAATATTGGGGTACTGTACCTTGCCTCGTGTCTTGAGTTTTATTCCCTTAATATTTGTGAGACAGAAGTAGCAGTCACTACTGTGGTCTTTAGGTTCACGCTATATCATTGGTACAGCAAACGGCATTCCTGAACTTCGTTTACCACACATCCACTCGCTCAGGTGGTTAACACAAGACTTACAGGCTACATGAGGTGCCCATTTCTTGTCTTGGTCACCCAAATGACATTTGAAGTAACTTTTGTAGTTCAGTCGAACAGCTTTTGTGATTGGTTTCTTGAGGCTACCAGGAGTGAAGGCACCACATATATAGCAAAACCTGTCAGCAACGTTCACACACTTGCGACGTTCCATGTTTTGTTAATTTCAGAGTAATTACAAATCATGCAGGTGTAGATATGCAATATCATGAATCAGCAAACTGAAACAAACAAAAAAGCACAAATCAGGACAAAATAATTGCATAAGTGGAGCCAATGAGAATATAAATTACTGTATGAATAGCATGGTACACTAAATATATAGATATGCTGGTTCTGGAAAACTGAGCCTGATACAGCTATACGAATGTCATAATTGAGTTCAGCACATACAATTACACTAGAATCAGACTGTTTTGATCCAGAACAATGAGAATTTTTTTTTATGTTGACCAGTGTTTTATATATATATATATATATATATTATATATATATATATATATATATATATATATATATATATATATATATATATATATATGTATATATATATATATATATATATACTTCAATTTTAGTCCATATAACACGCGGACTTTGAACATATAATCAACGACCTCACCAGCAAGGAATCGAACCCTCGACCTACTGGGTGGGACTAGGGAACGCTTACGGGCTAGGCTTTGTGTGAAATATAACAGAGTCTAGAACTGCTTTTAGTGTCCTTGTGGCCAAGCAGGTAAGCGTTCCCTAGTCCCACCCAGTAGGTCGAGGGTTCGATTCCTTGCCGGTGAGGTCGTTGATTATATGTTCAAAGTCCGCGTGTTATATGAACTAAAAATGAAGTACAGTAATACCCCACTTACCGCGGTTTCGCTTAGCATACACGGTGCCTCACCAGAGCCGAACTTTTACTTAACGTGGGTTTTTTCCACATATATATGCGCAGGGTGTCCGGCTCAAGATGCTATTTTTAGATTCGCCCCACTGCCACCCTCCTGCCTGCCTGCCTGCCTGCCTGCCTGTTTTAGCTCATAAAATTCATACAAATTACCCGGCCAGAATATAATTTACATTGCTGGAATTCTTACAATATGATGATCATTTTGAATATAAACATCATAGATTTTGCATTAGACATACAAATTTTAGATATAATGTTTACTCTGAGTAAATATGTTATTTTTTGTGCAAAATATATGACATTTGTATCCAAAATATTCCTGGTCTTACAAAGAATCCAGCAATGTCAATTATATTATCCTAACTTTAGTTTGAGGTATTATTTATTACTAAAAAGGTAAATATTCTGGTTTTCCCACACATCTGGTAGGGAGGGTTGGTGGGAGGTGGGGGCAGGGAGGGACCGACCGACCATCTGTTATGTGTGAAGAATATTTTTTTTTTTTATTAACTGAAGATATTTGTTTTAGCTCATAAAATTCATACAAATTACCAGGTCAGAATATATTTTACATTGCTGGAATTCTTACAATTTGATGATCATTTTGAATATAAACATCATAGATTTTGCATTAGACATACAAATTTTAGATATATTGTTTACTCTGAGTAATATGTTATCTTTTGTGCAAAATATATGACATTTATATTGAAAATATTTCTGGTCTTACAAGGAATCCAGCAATGTCAATTATAATATCCTAACTTTAGTTTGAGGTATTATTTATTAAAATTTAGTGGTTTCCCCCCAAAATTTCTCAAGAGGGAAGAGCCAGGGAGTGTAGTGTGAGAAGAGGGGGAGGGAGTTGAGTCCATTATTTGAATGGACATTAACTTGGCGACTGTATTTCTCTATTTCTCTTAAGTATTAATTGTGTCCATGTACCATCATAAAATTAAGATGTTATTTTTACTAGAACATAGGTATTGTGTCGGAAAAAGTAGAGTTTGGGGGTCCGGCCAGTCTCTATTGGAATTAATCCCATATGTTCTGTTGTTCACTTAACACGGTTTTCAATTAACACGGCACCCTGTGGGTTCAATTGACCGCGTTAAGCAGGGTACTACTGTATAAATATGTACCTCGAGTTTCATACCAGCTGGATTCGATAAAATGCTACTGACACCACATAAGAGGCACGGGCAGTTTCCCAATGAGGTTCACGGCGCCATCAGCTCGATGAACAGGCTTTGTGCGAAATATAACAGAGTCTAGAACTGCTTTTTGTGTCCTTGTGGCCTAGCCGGTAAGCGTTCCCTAGTCCCACCCAGTAGGTCGAGGGTTCGATTCCTTGCTGGTGAGGTCGTTGATTATATATATATATATATATATATATATATATATATATATAACAAAGAAGTATGTCTGTGTGTTTGCTTGTGTCCGCACGAGAATCTTGGAAACTACTTTACCAATCTGTAGTGATGATGGATGGTGTTATATGTAGTGATGATGATGGATGGTGTTATACGTAGTGATGATGGATGATGTTATATGTAGTGATGATGGATGTTGCTATATGCAGTGATGATGGGTGGTGTTATATGTAGTGATGATGGATGATGTTATATGTAGTGATGATGGGTGTTGTTATATGTAGTGATGATGGATGGTGTTATATGTAGTGATGATGGATGGTGTTATATGTAGTGATGATGGATGATGCTATATGTAGTGATGATGGATGTTGTTATATGTAGTGATGATGGGTGGTGTTATATGTAGTGATGATGGATGGTGTTATATGTAGTGATGATGGATGGTGTTATATGTAGTGATGATGGTTGATGTTATATGTTGTGATGATGAATGGTGTTATATGTAGTGATGATGGGTGGTGTTTTATGTTGTGATGATGGATGGTGTTATATGTAGTGATGATGGATGGTGTTATATGTAGTGATGATGGTTGATGTTATATGTTGTGATGATGAATGGTGTTATATGTAGTGATGATGGGTGGTGTTATATGTTGTGATGATGGGTGGTGTCATATGTAGTGATGATGGATGGTGTTATATGTAGTGATGATGGATGATGTTATATGTAGTGATGATGGGTGGTGTTATATGTAGTAATGATTAGACAATAAAATAATAACAGTTTAATGCTAAAAAAATATACTTTGCTATACCGTTGTAGTGAAAAACATGGTGAAACTTACATACACTGTTAATGAACTATTGATGGAAGAAGAAATTTTGGGGACTGAACAGTGAGACAATAGGGAGCCTCCCGGAGGGTGGCGTCCTACCGTGGCCTAGCGGATGAGCCGCCCGGAGGGCGGCGATTCTCCTAGTAATAATTAATATGATGATGATAATGATGATGATGATGACTACGATGACGATGATGATGATGATGATTATGATGATGATGATGATGATGATGATGATGATAGTGATGGTGATGATGATGATGATGATGAGGCGACTACGACGATACTGATGATGATGATGATGATGATGTTGATGATGATGATGATGACGATGATGATGATGATGATGACGACTTCGACGATAATGATGATGCTGGTGGTGACAATGATGATGATGATGATTGTGACGACAATGATGATGATGGTGATGATGATGATGATGATGATGATGGTGAGGATGATGATGGTGACGGCAATAATGATGATGATGACGATGATGATGGTGATAATGGTGAGGACAATGATTATGATGATGATGACGAAGATGATGATGATGGTGACGAACACAATGATGATGATGACGATGATGATGGTGATAATGGAGACGACAATGATGATGATGATGATGATGAATAAGACGATAATGATGATGATGATGGTGACGACGACTACGACGATAATGATGATGATGATGATAATGATGTTGGTAATGATGATGATGATGAAGACTATGACGATAATGATGATGACTTCGACGATAATGATGATGATAATGGTGACGAACACAATGATGGTGATGATGATGATGATGGTGGCATAATAATAATAATAATAATAATAATAATAATAATAATATTAATACTATGATGATGATGATGATGATGATGATGATGAATACGACGATAGTGATGATGATGATGATGATGATGATTATGATGATGATGAATACGACGATAATGATGATGATGATGATGATGATGATGACTACGTCGATAATGATGATGATGATGATGACTACGTCGATATGATGATGATGATGATGATGATGATGATGATGATGATGATGACGACGACGAAGACGACGATAATGATGATGATGATGATGATGATGATGATGACGACGACTTCGACGATAATGATGATGATGATGATGATGATGATTATGACGTCGACGAACACAATGATGATGATAATGATGATCATGATGATCATGATGGCAACGAACACAAAGACGAAGGTGATGATGATGATGGTGACGACAATGATGATGATGATGATGGTGACGACAATGATGATGATGATGATAATGACGATGGTGACGAACACAATGATGACGATGACGATGATGATGGTGATAATGTGACGACAATGATGATGATGATGACGATGATGGCGACGATATTGATGATGTTGATGATGATGATGATGATGATGACGACGAGCACGACGATAATGATGAGGATGATGTTGATGATGACGACGAACACGACGACAATGATGAGGATGATGATGATGATGTGATGAAGACGATGACGATAATGATGAAGACTTCGAAGATAATAATGATGATGATGATGATGCTGATGATGATGATGATTGTGACGAACACAATGATGATGATGATGATGATGATGATGATGATGATGATGACGGTGACGACAGTGTTAATAATAATGATGATGATGATGATGATGAGGTTAGCGTTGGGGTGCTCATCCTTAAAGTAAAACAAGTACGGGGCGTATACTTTCTGATATAGTTCATCTTGATAGAACATAAGATTGGATTCTCTGGATAATAATTAGTACAGTACAGGCTGTCGGTGCTGCTTCCTATAGGTGATCGCCATTATTAAAATTGACTCTCGCACAGGTAGGGCAATTAACCTTACATAAGAAGAGGTGAGAAGTGTTACGTAAAGGTATGGTCCTCTTGGGGTGTGGAGGGGGGGGGGGGGGAAGATACGTGATGGAGGAGGAGGAGGAGGTTGGAGGGTAGAGGAAGTAATGGAATGGGTACACGTCCCATCCTTCACGTCCTGTGCACCGTCATTGCCCAGCTTGGGTACGGTCATACCAAGGTGACTCTCCAAGGTGTACTGGGTAACAAAATCCTAGCAAGGTGTACTGGGTATCAAAATCCTAGCAAGGTGACTCTTCAAGGTGTACTGGGCTACATATTAGTTATATCTTAGTGTGATGCTGTCCAGTTCACCTGTGTAAGATGGAAGACAGCCAACCGGGAAACACCATCTAGACGTAACTCAAGACAAATAGTCTAGGAAAGTTAGGACAGAAATGGGCCTAACCTAGAAATTCTTAGGACACAGCTGAAAATTCAAGATTTGTTCCCAATACCATTCTGAATCACCAAAAAATGTTCCTCAAGATTCTTATGAGCCGTTTTGGAGTAATAAGCGTAAACAGAAAATGACCGCCAATTATAAGTAAAACCAGAAAATAAAAAAAAACACTTTGATTATAGTGACACAAGAGGAAGATTTTAGTATCTAGGTGGGGGGGGGGCCGGGGGATTGAGATGTGAGGAAGCAAATGACATGTATGCTATTAGAATGGAAGGCCGCGATCACCCATAGAACAAAAAGGGCTATCAATATTGTAACTACTTATTTTTTTATAATCTGTTTTCTTTCATGAATTAAAAATTACGCTACTGGAATATAATTTTTCTTCTATCTTTGATTTTGTACTACTGCGATTACATAGTTTCATAATACGCCTATTTTTTTTATTTCAGGAATGATGGTAGATCTGTGCTTAATATATACGGAGCCACCGAGTGCTGGCCCTGTAAATAATGTGAATACCGGCCACGGTGAATGCTAGCATCAGACGAAATGACGGAAATGCACTTTGTTTGAAATTTTTATCCCATTTGTGCTTCACCAAGAATGTCGAAAGCAATACATTAAAGAAAGCTGCACAAGGCTTCATCTACGGGAATAAGAATCGTTACAAGATGAACCAGAAACCATTCCAAGTAAGCAGCGACCAGTTGGAGAGCAATTTGATTTCCGTGAACATTGCATGTTTTGTGGGATAGAAATTAATTTGAAAAAAATAATAAAGTTTTGTGATGTACACTCTCACTAAAAACTTCTGGAACGCTATAAACACTATGCAATATGAAAAGTGAACGAAGAATGTGAAACCATTCCGAGATGACAAGCCCCATTCTGCTCATTCTCACATCCATCGTGCATCACAAGGTGCATTCAGTAAGTACTCAACCATTCAAGGAAACAGTAATCAAGCTAGCATAGGAGCGGCACGTTGAATAGGGAAGTTGTGTTTTAGAACGTAAAGTTTATGTTATTGACTAAGTGGCAGCAGAAACTAGATATCACAACAACTGTAGGGTTTCTTTTTTTCGCAAAAAGTATAAGCCGAAAGAAGCAAATTCTTTGCCAGATATAGCTTTTAACAAACTATGTCAGAGTTAGTTGATATAATGGATGAGTACCTTCCTGATGATGTGACTTGTTATTCACGGAAACAAATGCAAACAAATCTACATGAATATTTTAGTGATAAATTAGTAATCAGTAACATTCCTGGTAGAGAAAGTTTTTATTGTTTTTTAGACACAGTTTGTAAAATCCTACATGGAAAATGGTTTCGCAGTGATAAGTGTACAGACGTCAAGTCTGAACGATTGCGCATTGTTGAAACCGCAGCTTCCATAATCCGGGAGGACATTCGTTCAGCTTTATATAATTGTATCACAAACCCAACACCACAATCACTTTGTACAATGTAAGACGACACTGATCCTGATACACTGAAAATGCTTATTAAGGGTATCATTAAACAACCTGGAAAGCAGAATGAAGATTGCAGTTGTAGGAAAAGTACAATACAACAATTCATTATTTCAGCTACCCATCCAAGGTCACTCCCCAGTGCTGTTAAGTTTAGATGTATACTGTACATTCATCGTTAACATGCATCACGTAATTTGATTGGTCTGTTGAATGTTTTAGGTATGTTTGTTTCTTACTAAAAGGTGAAGCGTTATCAGTGGTCTTTAATGAGTTCTCACGCACCTTTTCCAACAGATTCTAAGAGTTTCATACATTTTGTATTTGACAAAGCAGATGTCAATGTGATTACCGATTGGGGATGGGAAATACTCAATTGGATGCTTGTACCTATAACTTCTAAGTTACCAGTTGCAGGAAAGCTGGGGTACTTTGTTCTGACATGTGTGGAACATGTTTAGGTATCACAAGTACAAATATTCCACACACTGAGGATGTTGAAATAGATTGTTTGTTTGTTTGTTGTATTTTTACTTTTTGCATATGTTTACTACACCACTGTTCATAAATGTACATGCTAATATCATATCAGAATGAACCTCAAAATCTGTGTTTTCGTGTACAGTATACAGTATATTACCCATTTTGGACTTTTTCTGGCTTGACTCAAATTAATGGCGGCCATTTTTTCTTTATGCTAATTTCTTGAAAACGACTCATAGGAATCCTGGGTAACTTATTTTGGTGATTCAGAATGGTATTAGGAATACATCTATAAATTTTCAGCTGTGTCTTAAATATTTCTAGGTTAAACTCTAATTTCCCTGGACTAAAACACATACTGTATTAAGAGAGTCTGAGATCCGGCGTGTTAGTCTGTAAGTCAAGAGAGAAATAGCATTAAAATTATTGGTTATGCTTTAATCGATTGTATTCTACCAAGAAAAAGAGATACAGACCTCTGTTACGTTATTGTTTGATGTTGTTGCAATATTTGTTGGTGTTGTCCTTGTTGCTGTTTGTTGCTTGATGTTCAGTTTTGCTTCATCTGCCAGAGTTCTTTTATTTCTACACTGCAGCAAAGATATACAACTTTGGTGTCAGAAACTTCGCTCTGCATATACAAGTAATAAAAATATCCTCGAGGATGAGCAACAGTAAGGCAACAACAAAGAGGCCACAACGTTATAACAAACATTTTAACAGGGGTAAAAAGTAAGTGGTCATGGAATGTGTTAACCTATTGTCTAATATACAAGATTCCCCATGTACGAAAAAAATCTATAAATAAAATCTGGAAAGGCAAGTATTGAGCTCTCTGACGCAGCCTCGATATAATCCGGAAGAAAATCTCAGTCTCCCCCCCCCTCCCCCCCAAAAAAATAATAATAATAAAATAAAAAAATAAGATAAGGTATTTTTACGGTAGTGGGAAATATTCTGGGAATTGTGTAAAGAAACAGATTATTTTAATTTTATCTTCGTTTATTCCCACATAATGGCCATTCCAAACTAAGTCTGCATTTACACCAAGCCAGTCAAGTCAAGTCAAGTCATGACTCATCGTGAATCGCCACTCTAATGCACATTTACTCCAATGTATATTCTCAGAAACCATTCCCACCAGATGAGTCAAGTCAAGTCAAGTCACGTCGCATCGTGTCACGTCAAGTCACAGATGGGGTTGGGCCCATTTTCTTCATCAGTCATGCCGAGTCCACAGTGGTGTGTACATCATGCAGGTTGACGTCCTGATAAATTTAGTTCGAGAGCGTCCTGCTATATATGATCCCACAGATCATAACCACTGTCATCCTAAAGAAATTGTAGAATTTGTCTTGCTGGTTCACCAAGTCTGGGAATAAATGACTGAAGCTTCCAAAATTGGGTCTTTTGGTGTTGAGTTCATGCATCCAGATTAGGGTCCTCCTCTTGCGTTTACGACGCCGAATCCACAACAAAACAGCTAATTCAGCGAGAGAATATGCGTCCATCCTCCTCGAAATCAGTCTGGGTACTGAGTCCTGATTGACTCAGGTTGACTCAGTCGGTGTGAACGGCAATGAGCCAAGTCAAGTCAAGTCAAATGACTTGACTTGCCTTGACTGGCTTGGTGTAAATGCAGCCTAAAGCACCAAGTTTCACTACAGCATAATCACGTTCATTTAATATCATACAGCAAATTATAGTGCACGTTTCATATAACTATATGGCGGTACAGCAGAGTTTTGCGGTAATTTCACCATATTTCTGTTTTACATAGAAATCATTTACCTTACGTGTTACAGAGCACACTTGAAATATTATCATGTAATAGGGTGATCTTTACTGTACTTTGCATCAGCTGCTTCCTCGCGACTTTATGTGTCTGTACTGTGTCTGTATCATTGTCTGTACTGTGTCTGTATCATTGTCTGTATTGTGCCTGTATTATTGTCTGTACTGTGTGTCTGTATCAATGTCTGTACTGTGTCTGTATCATCATCTGTATTATATATCTGTATCATTTTTTGAACGGTGTCTGTATCATTGTCTGTACTGTATGTGTGTATCATTGTCTGTACAGTATCTGTATCATTATAGGAATTGTGTCGGTATCATTGTCTGTACTGTGCCTGTACCAATGTCTGTAATGTGTCTGTATCATTGTCTGTACTGTGTGTCTGTATCTTTGTCTGTACTGTGTGTCTGTATCTCTGTCTCTACTGTGTGTCTGTATTATTGTCTGTACTGTGTGTCTGTATCATTGTCTTTACTGTGTGTCTGTATCTCTGTCTTTACTGTGTGTCTGTATTGTGTGTCTGTATCATTGTCTGTACTGTGTGTCTGTATCATTGTCTGCACTGTGTGTCTGTATCATTGTCTGTACTGTGTGTCTGTATCTTTGTCTTTACTGTGAGTCTGTATCTCTGTCTCTACTGTGTGTCTGTATCATTGTCTGTACTGTGTGTCTGTATCATTGTCTGTACTGTGTGTCTGTATCTTTGTCTCTACTGTGTGGCTGAATCTTTGTCTGTACTGTGTGTCTGTATCTCTGTCTGTACTGTGTGTCTGTATCATTGTCTGTACTGTGTGTCTGTATCATTGTCTGTACTGTGTGTCTGTATCATTGTCTGTACTGTGTGTCTGTATCATTGTCTGTACTGTGTGTCACTATCATTGTCTGTACTGTGTGTCTGTATCATCGTCTGTACTGTGTGTCTGTATCATTATCTGCACTGTGTGTCTGTATCATTGTCTGTACTGTGTGTCTGTATCATTGGCTGTACTGTGTGTCTGTATCATTGTCTGTACTGTGTGTCTGTATCATTGTCTGTACTGTGTGTCTGTATCATTGTCTTTACTGTGTGTCTGTATCATTGTCTGTACTGTGTATCTGTATCATTGTCTTACTGTGTGTCTGTATCATTGTCTTACTGTGTGTCTGTATCATTGTCTGTACTGTGTGTCTGTATCATTGTCTGTACTGTGTATCTGTATCATTGTCTTACTGTGTGTCTGTATCATTGTCTGTACTGTGTATCTGTATCATTGTCTGTACTGTGCATCTGTATCATTGTCTGTACTCTGTGCAAGATTGAATCAAAGATAAACAAGAGCAACTTTTATAGCTGCGTTAGTGTCATATGCTCGGCCCAGTAGGTAAAAATAGACGTACAGTAAACTTATTAAAACAATAATAATTTCCTCACACAATTGATAAACTTTTCGATGAGTCATTTAGACAAGACGTGTACTGGACTGACAGACATACCCACAAAAGGCTCTCATTCTGATTCAACGTGGTGTCTGGACTGCGTCTTGTCCACCAGAGGGCATCACTATGAACTGGTTCTAGTCTCCTTTATACCACCGTCTTCATGAGGAATTGTTACAACAGACGAGGCACATCAGTGAGAGTGGGTCTTATAGGCCTGAAGATCAGCCAGGGGCAGTGCGAATATAGCATACTGAATACCAGTCTTCGGAAGCGTGACCGACACTTGCACTCGACCAGCTTATATTCCAAAACTTTTGGGGTTAAGTACCTATTTACAGCTAGCTGGACTGGGAGTGCCCTAGGCATGAATCACCAATCGTAAGGACACAAGAGAGAAAAATTATGAAATAAGGATAATGAAGACATGAAAAAGAGCTAAGATCCCAAGAGCGAAAGAGAACAACGACAAAAGAGAGAGAGAGAGTGGACAATCTTACAGCTGTAAATCTTCTGAAAACACGGAAATGACTTCTTGATATATTACACTGCCCTGCATAGTTTTTGAGGTTTGTGTATTATTAAGCTTTTCTGGGTGTATTTTGCATGCTGATCTCAAAAATGTTATCCATTTTGCTCAATCAGGTCAGAATTTTGTGCTATAGCATTTTAAGCGGAGATTCAGGTAAAATATTGGCATTTTTCGCTCAAAATGGGGTCCTCATAATCGTTCATTAAAAAAATCATCCGAGACATTGGCAAGCCTCACAGAAAAGATTTCGGTCAGTTTTAATGCCCTTACGATGCATTTAAATACACCCACGTGCTCGCCGGCCATTTAAATGTCCGCCGTGACGCAAAGGAAAAGAGTATATGTCCGTGTTTTTTTACATATATTTTTTCACAATTAAATTTCTTTTTCATCTGGTGGTACATGGCATGTACTAGCAACCACCCAGATGTGCCTCTAAAGTCTAGACTTGATGACGCTCATGATATCGATGAAGACATAGAAGAGACTGACGCTTCTAGTACATACTTGCCCACAGCTTCTGCAAAAGAGCCCATACCCTTCAGTCAAGCTGAGATGAATGATTTAACAAGAGACTTGTGCTTGTCTAAGGAGTCAGCTCAACTACTAGGATCACGGCTTTGTGAACACAATGTCTTAGCACCAGGAACAACATTTGCCTGGTACCATAACCGTGACAAGGAATTTCGCAAGTTCTTCAGTTTTGACAAGGAAACTTCATTGGTGTATTGCAACAATATCAGTGGACTCATTGCAGCTCTGGGAATATCATACAATATATCAGAGTGGCGGCTCTTCATTGACTCATCAAAAAGAAGCTTGAAAGCTGTGTTGTTGTTCAATGGAAACCAGGTCCCGTCTGTTCCGGTGGGGCATTCAGTGCAGATGGATGAGAACTACAACAACATGGAGTATCTGTTAACTGCTCTGAAGTATAAAGACCACAATTGGAAGATCTGTGGAGACTTGAAGGTAATTTAATACACCAAAAACAGTTGCTTTCAAAAATTGATATTTTGTTGACAGTTTTTCTAATAGGTAATTATGTCTGCCGACATACTGTCATATTATGAAGTGTTAATATTTTTTAATAATAAAACTATTCAGCTAAACATATTTTTAATCTGTTTTTTCCACAGGTTATGTCCATGGTGCTGGGCCTACAAGGTGGTTACAGCAAGTTTCCATGTTTCCTCTGTCTGTGGGATAGTCGAGCAGACAAGCAGCACTACATGCAACGTGACTGGCCTGCAAGAAGTGGACTTACTCCAGGTTCTCACAATGTTGTTGCCCATGCTCTGGTGAATCCGCAGAACATTCTTCTTCCGCCACTGCACATCAAGCTCGGTCTGTTCAAAAACTTTGTAAAGGCACTGGACAAAAAAAGCCAGTGAGGCAAAGCTGAATGCAGGAATTTTTGATGGCCCTCAGATCAGAGAGCTTTTCAAAGATCCCAAGTTTGATTGCAGCATGGATGTAAATGAGAAGAAAGCCTGGCATGCCTTTAAGTCTATTGTCTCCAATTTTCTTGGCAACTACAGAAGTTCAGAGTATGGACGAGTTGTTGAGGACCTACTTCTGAGCTACAAAGTTCTTGGTGCACACATGTCCATCAAGATGCACTTCCTCAGCTCCCGCTTGGACTAATTCTAGAGAACTGTGGTGATGTGAGTGAGGAACAAGGAGAACGCTTCCATCAAGATATCCGTGTAATGGAGGAGCGGTAACAGGGTCGCTGGGATATCAACATGCTCGCCGACTACTGTTGGTGTCTGAAACGGGACGCCCCAGACACCAACCACCAAAGAAATTCTCTGCGACAGCCATTTATGCATGTCTAACTGTAAAGGCATCTATGTAGTTGACATATTTTGGTCCTATGTGTTGTGGTTACATTTCTTATGATATATTTTGCATAAACATTTTGACATATTTAAGAATTTCGATTTTTTCCTAATTCCCATAGCATAAAAATTTGACCTGATTGGGCAAAATGAATGGCATTTTTGGAATCAGCACGCAAAATACATAAAGAATCAGCTAAGAAACCCCGCACCTCGTGAATTTTGTTTTCAAATGCAGCCCAGTGTTATTATTATTATTTAACCGTATAAACATAACTATCAGAAGTGACCTTGGCACATAATTGTTGCTTAATTTAGCTTAGCAATTCATGTCCTAACCCCCAAATCCCCACCTACTTTATATTCACTCTCTCACCCCCCCCCCCCCCACCATACTTTGTTTTAAGATGTATTTTCCTTTATGTGAGGTTGTGCTTATTAATTCCCTCTCGCTTTCTTCCTCATTCCATTCATTCGAAAGTGCTGTCTTCCTTTCTCTACTTACACATGCAACCATTCATCCTCCCCAAACACCAGTGACACACACACACACACACACACACCAGGGTATGGGTGTGGTAGAGTCTCGTAGTGATGATAAGGGAGCACCTTTCTGACCCGGTGCGCCCGTCTTATTCCCCCGGCAGTAGAACATGCAATAAGTTTGGAACAATGGGGAGGCGCCCAGCAGCAGGGCGTTAAACTCTGAGTTTGAGAGGATATGAACCCAGAGGGAACCTTACAGGCATGTACCTGGCGAGACTCCGCCCCCACTTGACGACATTCCCCGAGAGTAAATATACCCTCGTCAGTAGTTCAAGGCTGAGGTAGGCGCCAAGGTGTCGGCTCATTGTGGAAACTTAATAAAAAGGAGGCAGACGGAGGAGGCATTAGGACGCACACTGATGAACCGAATGACCTACTTCTTGTGGTGGAGACTGGTGGCCGACCTTGGTTATGTATGTGTGTGTGTGTGTGTGTGTGTGTGTGTGTGTAGGTGCTTGGCGGTGGTGTGGCCAGTGATGCTCCCTTACATCATACCACTACCATCACTCATACCACCACCACCACCATTATGTCACTATGGCAACCCTACATTAGCAATATACCACACTTAACGTAACCTACTGTAACTCCCATGATTTTAGTGATTGATGAATCATGTGACTGAGGCGAGGCCCTTCAGGGTACCATTCCCTGATAGACAACCCAACAGTGCCTGGTAGTGCCACACTGTACAGTGCATGGTGGTGCCACACTGTACATTGCCTGGTAGTGCCACACTGTACAGTGCATGGTGGTGCCACATTGTACAGTGCCTGGTAGTGCTACACTGTACATTGCTTGGTGGTGCCACACTGTACAGTGCTTGGTGGTGCCACACTGTACAGATACAGTACCTGGTGGTGCCACACTGCACAGTGCTTGGTTATGTTACATTGTACAGTGCCTGGTGGTGCCACAATGCACAGTGCCTGGTGGTGCCACACTGTATAGTGCCTGGTGGTGCCACACTGTACAGTGCTTGGTGGTGCCACTCTGTACAGTGCTTAGTGGTGCCACACTGCGCAGTGATTGATGGTGCTATAATGTACAGTGCTTGGTGGTGCCACACTGCACAGTGCATGGTGGTGCCACACAGCTCAGTGATTGGTGGTGCTACACTGTACAGCGCTTGGTGGTACCACACTTTATAGTGATTGTTGATGCTACAGTGTACAGTGCTTGGTGGTGCCACACTGTACAGTGCTTGGTGGTGCCACATTGTACAGTGATTGGTGGTGCTTGACTGTACAGTGATTGGTGGTGCCACACTGTACAGTGCCTGGTGGTGCCACACTGTACAGTGCCTGGTGGTGCCACACTGTACAGCGATTGGTAGTGCTACACTGTACAGTGCTTGGTGGTGCCACATTGTACAGTGATTGGTGGTGCTTGACTGTACAGTGATTGGTGGTGCCACACTGTACAGTGCCTGGTGGTGCCACACTGTACAGTGTTTGGTGGTGCCACATTGTACAGTGATTGGTGGTGCTTGACTGTATAGCGCTTGGTGGTGCCACACTGTACAGTACTTGGTGGTGCCACATTGTACAGTGATTGGTGGTGCTTGACTGTACAGTGATTGGTGGTGCCACACTGTACAGTGCCTGGTGGTGCCACACTGTACAGTGCTTGGTGGTGCCACATTGTACAGAGATTGGTGGTGCTTGACTGTATAGCGCTTGGTGGTGCCACACTGTACAGTGCTTGGTGGTGCCACATTGTACAGTGATTGGTGGTGCTTGACTGTACAGTGATTGGTGGTGCCACATTCTACAGTGCCTGGTGGTGCCACACTGTACAGTGCTTGGTGGTGCCACATTGTACAGTGATTGGTGGTGCTTGACTGTACAGTGATTGGTGGTGCCACACTGTACAGTGCCTGGTGGTGCCACACTGTACAGTGTTTGGTGGTGCCACATTGTACAGTGATTGGTGGTGCTTGACCGTACAGTGATTGGTGGTGCCACACTGTACAGTGCCTCGTGGTTCCACACTGTACAGTGTCTGGTGGTGCCACGCTGTACAGTGCTCGATAGTGCCACACTGTACAGTGCTTGGTGGTGCCACAGTGCACAGTTCCTAGCGGTGACACAGTATACAGTGCCTGTTGGTACCATACTGGACAGTGCCTGGTGGTGCTACAATGTACAGTGCCTGGTGGTGCCACACTGTACAGTGCCTGGTAGTGCCACACTGTACAGTGCTTGCCAGTGACACACTGTACAGTGCCTGCAGGTGCCACAGTGTACAGTGCCCAGCAGTGCTATAGTGTATAGTGCCTGGCGGCACCATAGTGTACAGTGCCTAGTGGTACCACATTGTACAGAAGGTCTTTCCCGTTCTTGGTTCTGGCGTGACTATCTAAAATATCAAATTCTTGAGAGTGTTATATGTGTGTGTGTGTAATAATAATAATAATAATAATTAACGGTTTATTGAAAAAGTTCTGCAGCCCGAAGGCTGAAAATATACATTGGACATAAATGACTTATTACATACATTGGTGGTTTAACAAAAGCCTTCATTAGAGATAGGTAAAGGAACATACTGTGAACATTCAGATTAATGTAGGTGTTGAACAGCAAACACGTAGTGTAGTAACTCTCTCCCAGATGGTGTAAGGAGGGACCTGATGTGGTGTAGCAATTCCCTCACAGATGGTGTTATGAGGGGCCTCACGTGTAGTAATTCCCTCACAGATGGTGTTATGAGGGGCCTCACGTGGTGTAGTAATTCCCTCATAGATGGTGTTACGAGGGGCCTCACGTGGTGTAGTAACTCCCTCACAAATGGTGTTATGAGGGGCATCACGTGGTGTACGAATTCCCTCACAGATGGTGTTATGAGGGACCTGACGTGGTGTAGTAATTCCCTCACAGATGGTGTTATGAGGGGCCTGACGTGGTGTAGTAATTCCCTCACAGATGGTGTTATGAGGGGCATCACGTGGTGTAGTAATTCCCTCACAGATGGTGTTATGAGGGACCTCACGTGGTGTAGTAATTCCTTCACAGATGGTGTTATGAGGGACTTGACGTGGTGTAGTAACTCCCTCACAGATGGTGTTATGAGGGGCATCACGTGGTGTAGTAATTCCCTCACAGATGGTGTTATATGAGTGAGGTGTGGTCCCAGGCCTTCCTATGGTAGACGGATTAACACATCGCTGGTTGTTGGGTCTCACTGGGTACCTGGGACCTCACTGTGTGAAGGTTAACTTGAGTACGACTGTTACTGTTGAGTTGTTCTCACTGACTTAAGCACTGTTCACCAATGTTCACCTCTGTTTAACACTGGTTCCATTCCTTTCCTAAATGAAATTGTAGCTTCTGGCGAGAACTTGTTGATATTCCGGTGGGGAGAAGTGGTTCAGGGGAGGGGGTTGGTATGGGCAACTTAACAGTTGACCTGGCTGCTCCGAGAGGAGCGCCAGGTACTTCTTGACCCTTCGGTGGTCAAGGATGTAGTGTGTGTGTGTGTGTGTGTGTGTGCGCGCGCGCGCTGTAAAACTGAGAAAAAAAAGAAAGGCATACTCCACTCACCAAATTATCGCATAAATTATCACAACATTACTAAATATATTTATGCGATTCAAAAGGAACACTGTAGTGAAGGTGAGGCCACGAGATACTGTAGATGTGTTGTTGGGCAGGAAAGGTCAGAGTAAGGCTTTACTGTGCTTGGCGTACCACAACAAGTACACTTAAACTATAATGATGGTGTTAGTTTTTACGTGTTTTTGTGGGGGAGTGAATAAGATAATATATTAGAAACAAAAAAAAAGGAATCCTGTTATTTATTCATATTCTTTGGTGATTTTGGAAGATAGTGAGGGCTATTGTATGTCCCTCCTCCTTCTCAGCCTTCTCTCTATCTCTCCTCACCCTTCCTCACCCCTCCGCTCTAAAAACGAACAATAAGGAGATAATCGTGAACATCAAATTTTAAGTTTTATCCGAAAGCCCTTGGTAAAAAAAATATTAACAACAACAATATGGTTGGCTCTATTTACCATTTAGGTGATGCAATCCTTGTATTAATTGGTAGTTTGTCCTAATAGGTTACAAGATATGAAACAGTAAAGCAAATTTCTGGCGAGGTTCATTCAACTTTATAAATTAAGGCATTATTTACTAAAGGACGCAGACTATATAAGATTGATGGGTAAAGACAGAAAATGGGCTTGATTTATTAAGGGGACACTTGAATAATAATTTGACCAAGCTCTAGGCAGTATGAAGGCACTATGTAAAACCTTTTAATGGAAGAGGGTGGAGGAGAGGGATGCCCACCGAAAAGAATTAGGATATATTCTGAAACATTCACTATTTATACATAATTATTCTACCTTCCCAACATTTTGAATTAGAGGTAAAAGACATACGATCATCTTCAACACAGCCACGGCATCTCTCTCAGTACCAGCAGTGAACAGTAATCAAGCTATCTAGTTTCATATCACCTGTAGATTAGAGCCACCATCTTATTTCATCTAATAATTAAACACCCTTACGCTACCTGGGGGGGTTAGGTTAGGCTAGGTTAGGTTAGGCAAAGTTAGGTTTTCGTTTGGTTATATTAGGTAAGGTTAACGTGCGGGTGATGAAAGGCTTTATCCTCTGTATACACAGGAACTCCAGCTATCAAAGCATCATGGAGTGAAATCTCTCTCTCTCTCTCTCTCTCTCTCTCTCTCTGTGTGTGTCTCTCTCTCTCTCTCTCTCTCTCTCTCTCTCTCTCTCTCTGTCTCTCTCTCTCTCTCTCTCTCTCTCTTTTCTCTGACACTTCTCTTCACCATCGCTCCTTGACCTCGGGAGTGTTTGTGTAAAGCAAGACCAAGAAGTCGAGCAAGAGACTTGGCTGCTGTTGGGATGTGATTCATTCTTCAGACAAATACTTCAGATGATAGAGATGCCTGCTTGATGGCTCACCGGGAAACAGCAATTGAAGGCTGAAGGAGTGACCATCATCCCCACCACCACCACACTGCTTGCTGCTCATACTTAATTTCAAAATGCATAAATATCAATTAATCGTGGTAACTGTTACTATAGTCCAGTCTCAGGTTCAGTATATACGGGTGATAATATAGTGCCATGTTCAGTATATACGGGTGATAATATAATCCCCTGTTCAGTATATACGGGTGATAATATAATCCCTTGTTTAGCATATACCGGTGATAATATAATCCCCTGTTCAGTATATACGGGTGATAATATAATCTCCTGTTCAGTATATACGGGTGATAATATAATCCCCTGTTCAGTATATACGGGTGATAATATTGTTTTTATTGTAATGATAAGGAATTGGTTCGTAAAATAAGAAAAGAAAACCCCCACAAAGGTATCAAAAAACACGAGGCACATTCCTGGAACAACTTATAATAACATACACGCTCGGAGGTACATCATAAACTGTGTGTACGTGTGTTTCTTTAAGTCGTTCTTCTGCGTCTTACCGTCTTAAAACAACATACCCGTTGTTTACACTTAAAACTTAAACAAGACAGATGAGAATTAATGAAATATTGTGACTATTTAGCAAACACTTGGATTAAAAAAAAATGGTAAGTTATGAGAGAATTTTATGAGTGATGGAGAATGCGATAGATCATACACAATACCACAAACAAAGTCCTAAGCCAGGAAGCCTATAGTATCGGAAGACAATCAGTCCATTAAGTATTCTGCATCAAACAAGAATTCATTAAATACATTAAACCTTTACCAAAACTTAAGACTTAACACTTGAAAGTACAGCTGTAAGATTCCGCGACATCAAGAGGGATCATCGCTCACCATCCACCGGACTGACTGGCCTTAGCGGTCTAGCAGTCAGTCAGCGTTACGACCTGCGCATCCCAATATGTAGCGGCCATCATCCTTCCCAAGACCTTATCCTCAACTGTAAGAGGGTCACTGAACCTTCCCTTCCGCCCACTCCTCTTCTATCCCCTAGTATCTACTTCCACTTCTTAACTTCATGTGACCTTTTATTACGTATAATGAATTTACATAACAGAACCAAGTGCTCCTTGGTGTCTGCGCCAGAAAAATATTGACTGAGAAAGGTGGAAAAATATTTGACATTAGACAAGAAGAGTTATAAATATGAGAAGATTTCTGACCCGTTTACTGTTGATATATATATATATATATATATATATATATATATATATATATATATATATATATATATATATATATATATATATATATATATATATATATAGGCAAGTAAATCACTGTAGGTGCACGTGATCTAGGTATATGCTGATAACTACAAGGAAAGAAGAAAACACGAAGTTCCCAAGCGCTTTGGTGTAATTCACATCTTCAGGGATGAGTACAGACTAAAGAGAAATACAAAACAAGGTGTATATATACAGAGGAGGATGAGACCACATCCACAATGGTCAGGTATTAGGTAATGACCCTACTAATCTTTAAATAGCACCGCAACGGTTGGTAGTCAGGTCAGAGGGTAAGGTGACCCAACCTTCTCACCTGGTTACAAATCTTCTTAATTACAAAATTGTGCAGTTTGTACATGCCATTACTCAAACTCATGTTGAATGCTTCGATATGTTTAATGAGACATAGATCCACAATGAAAACGTGGATAAGATCAATCTTGATAAAATCGAAAGCTAAGGTGCTCAATGATATTGGCTGGTGTAAGATAGAGGAGCTTCTTGATAAGTTTAAGGCAGCGATAGATCGTATTAGGTCTAAGGGAGGGATCCCTATCATATGCTGTGTCCTGCCTAGAAGGAGAGTTGGCAGTGAATGGTTGTCAAGGGCGGTTGGTGTCAACGACCATCTTGACAGATATTGCAAGTCAATATCGGTCCCATTCATTGACAACTGGGACAACTTCTACGGCAGAAGGGACCTTTATGCTAGGGATGGGGTGCACCTGTCTCGGGATGGGGTGGCAACCCAGGCTGGGTCTCCAAAGGGGGCAGTTCAAAGGATATGGAAGTCTTTAAACTGCTAGGGGAACATATGGGCACGGGGGTGGGGGAAACTGCAGTAGGAGCGGGTAAACAAAGTAAAAGATTACAGGGAAATAGTGTTAGGAATGATGACAAAACTAAATTAAACAGGAAGTTTAAAACTAAAGGCGGTAAAGGGATGACTCAGAACACGACTAACTTAAAGGTCTACTACGCGAACAGTAGAAGCATGAGAAACAAAATGGATGATATTAGGGCCTTGGTATGTACCGAAAAAATCGATATAATAGCATTCACTGAAACATGGATCAACCTAGACTCACGGGAGTTGCCGGTCGAATACCAAATTACGGGTTACCAATTGTTCCATACCGAAAGGCAAACCAGGAAAGGAGGCGGAGTTGCAATCTAGGTTAGGGATAATCTGAAGTGTGAAATAAATAAGGAAATAAAAACTGAGAGGAATACAGAAACAATTTGGATAGAATTAAGAGATGGCAGGGAAAAATTAATCACAGGAGTAATATATAGACCTCCCAATCTTGATAGAGTCAATGAGCGACTTATCTGGGATGAAATGCGCAGGGCTTCCATACACAACAAAGTCTGAATAGTAGGCGACTTTAACCTTGGCCTAATGGATTGGACTGACCTTACGGGTAACTCAGAATCAGAGGATTTTCTCGAGACGATCCAGGACTGTTTCCTAAGTCAACATATAACCGAACCCACACGGGGTAATAATACAATCGATTTAGTTCTGTGGAACAGAGAAAACCTCATTAGCAATGTCGAGGTAGGGAACGAACTTGCAAACAGCCATCACAAAGAAATTCGATTCCAGTTAGATTTTCAGGGCAGACGTAAGGAAAATTCCACTAAAGTACCAGATTTCAGAAGGGCAAACTTTGACAGCTTAAAGAGGCAGCTGAGAGAGGGGGTGTCGCGCTTGGCCGTGAACCTGACAGATGACTCAGACCTGATAACGACATCTGAGACTGCCGAGTTCCACGTCAATTTAAATAATGAGTTACTTTATGCACAGAGGCAGAACATACCATACAAAAAACTCAGATCAGACAACAATGACCCTAAATGGATAAATAATTATTTAAAGAACATTATTGGCCAAAGGAAGGCTATAGGTAGAAGGATAAAGCGTGGCGAAATTTACCTCCAGGATTATTATAAGATATTGGCGAGTAGGGTTAAAACATAGATAAGGAAAGCCAAGAGGAATAATGAGGTAAGGATAGCAAGGGAGGCGAAGACAAACCCCAAAGGATTCTACCAAATGTATCAAACTAAAACACGAGAAAAGATTGGACCAATACGGTCAGATACCGGCGAGCTCACTGATAACGATGGAGAAATGAGCAATAATATGAATAAAAATTTTTCAACAGTTTTCACCACAGAAAGTTTAAACATGATACCTGAGACACCGACTCTATTCAGAGATAGTGAAGAAAACAAATTAAGCAAGATAGTAGTGACTAGTAACGATGTTAGAAAGCAAATAGACAAACTAAAGCCAAATAAGTCACCTGGTCCCGATGAGATATTTGCCAGAGTATTAAAGGAATGTAAGGAAGAGCTTAGTATGCCCTTAGCTAAGTTGTTTAACATGTCCTTAAAATCAGGTATAGTACCAGAATCCTGGAGGATAGGGAATGTAATACCAATTTTCAAGAAGGGGGACAGATCACTATCCTCTAACTATCGCCCAATCAGTTTAACATCAATAGTAGGCAAATTACTGGAAGGAATCATTTCAAACTCTATTCGAAATCACCTGGAGAAGCACGGATTGATCAATGATTCCCAGCATGGCTTCACAAGCCATATATATGCTGATAACCACAAGGAAAGGAGAAAACACAAAGTTCCCAAGGGCTTTCCGTGTACAAACATTCTTTTCATCAGTTTTCGAATAGGTGGATGAGGGGCACAATTATGATGTGGTATATCTCGACTTTAGCAAAGCCTTTGACAGAGTCCCCCACGAAAGACTAATTAAAAAGGTAGAAGCTCATGGCATCAAAGGTAACATCCTTAAATGGATTAGGGCGTGGTTACAGCACAGGAAACAGGGAGTGAGCATTAACGGCACTAAGTCCCATTGGAGCAACGTCACAAGTGGCGTTCCCCAAGGCTCAGTACTTGGACCATTATTATTTATTATATACATAAACGACATAGATATCGGCATAGACAGCAACATAAGTAAATTTGCTGATGACACTAAAATAGGACGTGTTATTAAATCTAACGAGGACTCAGCAAAACTACAGGAAGATCTAAACAAATTTTTCGAATGGTCTGAAAATTGGCAGATGAAATTCAAAGTGGACAAATGTAAAGTACTCAGTATAGGAGATGTAAGTAGGGAAACCAGATACCAGATGAACAACGATGCCATAGAGAAATCAGACTGCGAGAGAGATTTAGAAGTAATGATAAGTAGGAACCTTAACCCAAGTAAACAATGTGTTTTTGCTCCTAACAAGGCTAATAAAGTACTTGGGTTCATACAAAGGAGTGTTAGTTACAAGAATTGTGAGGTCATCCTAAAACTGTATCTTGCTCTTGTGAGACCACACCTGGATTACGCAGTTCAGTTCTGGTCACCGTATTACAGAATGGATATAGAATCATTGGAAAGAATTCAGAGGAGAATGACAAGACTAATCCCGGGCATTAGGAACCTTGAGTATAGAGACAGGTTAAAGCACCTTAATTTGCACTCCCTCGTGAGACGTAGAGCGAAGGGCGACATGATAGAGGTGTATAAGTGGAAGTCAGGGCTAAACAAAGGGGACATTACAAAGGTAGTCAAACTATCCAACCAGGAGCGAACTCGTAACAATGGTTTTAAATTAGACAAATTTAGATTTAGGCGTGAAATAGGTAAACACTGGTTTGGAAACAGAGTTGTGGATGAATGGAACAAGTTACCAAATATCATCATTAACTCGAATACGCTGAATAGCTTCAAACGTAGGTTGGATGCTTATATGAGCAATAGGGGTTGGGTGTAAACGGGACTGCCCAGTATGGGCCAATAGGCCCGCTGCAGTTTCCTCCATTCTTATGTTCTTATGTTGTTTCCCTTTTCCCGTGTGATTTTATCAATATATACAGTATATATTAGGGAGTGACAGTTTGGCAAAAGTTTTCAAAAACTAATTGCTTGGGTTGGATTATTTGTCTATCGGCCACGCTAATTCCGAATATGTTTGAGTTTTTTACATCATTGCATTAGAAGGGTTGTGGATACTTTTGGGTTTGGCATGAAAAACGCGAAAAAACTGTAAATAATAAAGGGACTGGCAATGTGGCACAACCTGTTAAAATCAAGTTATTGAATTGGATTATTCGACTACTGTGTACACTGGTTCATAATATGCTATTGTTTTACAACTCAATGCGCTACAAATTATGCCGATATTTTTGCTGCAAGTCACCACATACGTATATTTCGAAAACCAGGACCCAATATTACCAACGGCGTGGATAGATTCCGTGGAATGAATTCAGGACATTCCCGCTCATGGAACATTACCAAACTCCGTATATGTGCCAATGGCAGGCCAATGGCAATATTTACAGTTTGTTGAGGCTCCCTGGACGGGAATGCCCTGAATTTATTCCACGGAATCTATTCACGCCGTTGGTAATATTCGTCCCAGGACTGATCAACGAATTCAGCCCAAGTAGCTTGATTTGGACAGTTAAGGACAAAATCTCAGTCCGTACTTTTGAATAAAATATTGTTCAATAGGTGGTGATATTGAAGTGCTGAAAGTTGTTTTTTCTGTGTTGTTTTGCAGTTAGTTCAAAGGGCCGCCACCAAGATGGGTCGTCCTAAGATTAG
The DNA here is from genome assembly GCA_958450375.1 of Homarus gammarus. NCBI lineage: Eukaryota > Metazoa > Arthropoda > Malacostraca > Decapoda > Nephropidae > Homarus > Homarus gammarus. Next base: position 161,166 of record CAUDMG010001848.1, read on the forward strand.
CAAAACTCAGCTGCGCCAGGGTAACGATAAGGTGTTCGGGGTTCGGATGCCTCTGCCATCTAACAAGTTGCCTCTGAACAAGGAAGTTGGAAGTGCCCTGGCTTATGAAGCAGAAAACGAGAGGTTAAGGAGAAGAACAAATGCTTTTGATTATATGGATGCCACCAACAAGGTGACTGAGAAGGTACTGGATGTGTATAGGAAGGCCACTGTCCCCACTATCTCTGAAATCAGGGTGAAAATGAGAGTCCACGACCTGTGGACTCCACAGGTCGTGGACTCTCATTTTCACCCAGGGAGCCTCAACAAACTGTAAATATTGCCATTGGCCTGCCATTGGCACATATACGGAGTTTGGTAATGTTCCATGAGCGGGAATGTCCTGAATTCATTCCACGGAATCTATCCACGCCGTTGGTAATATTGGGTTCTGGTTTTCGAAATATACGTATGTGGTGACTTGCAGCAAAAATATCGGCATAATTTGTAGCGCATTGAGTTGTAGAACAATAGCATATTATGAACCAGTGTACACAGTAGTCGAATAATCCAATTCAATAACTTGATTTTAACAGGTTGTGCCACATTGCCAGTCCCTTTATTATTTACAGTTTTTTCGCGTTTTTCATGCCAAACCCAAAAGTATCCACAAACCTTCTAATGCAATGATGTAAAAAACTCAAACATATTCGGAATTAGCGTGGCCGATAGACAAATAATCCAACCCAAGCAATTAGATTTTGAAAACTTTTGCCAAACTGTCACTCCCTAGTATATATATATATATATATATATATATATATATATATATATATATATATATATATATATATATATATATATATATATATATATATTATATATATATATGAGAGAGAAAGACCAGAAGAGTTGTGCCTGGCTGCTGGTTTATCAATAACGGTCGCTCAACCTTACGAATACGACTACAGTATACTAACTTCTCTATTCACCCATCCAACAATATATTCACATTAACTTCATTATCTGTTCGACTCATTATTTATATTTGATATTACTTGAAAATAATCCAGCTCTATATTCTATCTACTTATTCAATTTTTACCTGTCTGCTTATCACGAGGTTCTAATTACTCATACTCGTACAAGCTATATCCTAAACATACTCGCAACATCTTGGAAATTAATGAATTCACATATTTCAAGTCAGTTATACTACAGTCTGTCATATACTGAGTATGTTAGTTATATCTTATAGGTCCATTATATCATAGAATTCTATTAAAACATTGATCCTATATATACTTAAACACATTCTTATTGATTATAATAAGTGTAAGAATAGTATTCATGTGGATTATAATAAGGATATCTAAAACATACCTGATACAATAGCAGGTATGTTTATAAGCAGCCTCCACACCAATACTACAAATACTACAAATACACTGCCTTACCTACACAGCTCTCAAAGAGTGAATGACCGGCTCACCCTTGAGTCAGAGCTCTTTATATTATGTTCCAGCCCATTATGACGTTGCACTGGTTTGAACCAACGGCAAAGCTGTACCATAATCAACAGGTAATTCCAGCATGTTCAGAAGGAGTTACTGTTGGAGTTGAGAGAGGAGTAGAAGGAGGAGTAGAGGGATGGTTTAATCGTGTTGGAGTACTGTATATGGTAATACACTATTGGTATATACAATGGTGCAGAGACACACACACATAAAAACTACCACCCACAGTATACAGAGGAACACACTACCACACACAGTATACTGAGGTAAAGGCTACCACCCTCAGTATACTGAGGTATACAACACCACCCACAGTATACAGAGGTACACACTACCACCCACAGTATATTGAGGTACAGGCTACCACCTACAGTATACTGACGTACACACTACCACCCACAGTATACAGAGGAACACACTACCACCCACAGAATATTGAGGTACTCACTACCACCCACAGTATATAGAGGTACACACTAACACCTACAGTATACAGAGGTACACACAACCACCCACAGAATACAGAGGTACACACTACCACCCCCAGTATACAGAGGTACACGCAACCACCCACAGTATACAGACGCACACACTACCAACCACAGTATACAGAGGTACACACTACCACCCACAGTATACAGAGATACACACAACCACCCACAGTATACAGAGGTACACACAACCACCCACAGTATACAGACGCACACACTACCAACCACAGTATACAGAGGTACATACTGCCACCCACAGCATACAGAGGTACACACTGCCACCCGCAGTATATAGAGGTACATACTACCACCCACAGGATACAGAGGTAAACACTTTCACCCACAGTATACAGAGGTACACACTACCACCCACAGTATACAGAGATACACACTACCACCTACAGTATACAGAATACACACTACCACCCACAGTATACAGAGATACACACTACAACCCACAGTATACAGAGATACACACTACCACCCACAGTATATAAAGATACACACTACCACCCATAGTATACAGAGGTACACACTGCCACCCACAGTATACACAGGTACACACTACCACCCACAGTATATAGAGGTACACACTGCCACCCACAGTATACAGAGGTACACACTTCCACCCACAGTATACAGAGGTACACACTACCACTCACAGTATACAGTGATACAAACTAACCACCCGCAGTATACCGAGGTACACACTACCACCCACAGTATACAGAGGTACACACTGCCACCCACAGTATACAGAGGTACACACTACCACCCGCAGTATACAGAGGTATACACTACCACCCACCGTATACAGAGGTACACACTGCCACCCACAGTATATAGAGATACACACTACCACCCACAGTATACAGACGTACACATTACCACTCACAGTATACAGTGATACAAACTAACCACCCGCAGTATACCGAGGTACACACTACCACCCACAGTATACAGAGGTACACACTGCCACCCACAGTATACAGAGGTACACACTACCACCCGCAGTATACAGAGGTATACACTACCACCCACCGTATACAGAGGTACACACTGCCACCCACAGTATATAGAGATACACACTACCACCCACAGTATACAGACGTACACATTACCACCCATAGTATACAGAGGTACACACTGCCACCCACAGTATACAGAGATACACACAACCACCCACAATATTCAGAGGTACACACTACCACCCACAGTATACAGTGTTACACACTACAACCCACAGTAGACAGAGTTACACACTACCACACTACCACCCACAGCATACAGAGGTACACACTACCACCCACATTATACAGAGGTACACACTACCACCCACAGTATACAGAGGTACACACTAACACTCACAGCATACAGAGGTACACGCTACCACCCACAGTATACAGAGATACACACTGCCACCCACAGTATACAGAGGTACACACTACCTCCCACAGTACACAGAGGTACATGATACCCCCCACAGTATACAGAGGTATACACTGCCACCCACAGTATACAGAGATACGCACTACCACCCACAGTACACAGAGGTACACGATACCCCCCACAGTATAAAGAGGTATACACTGCCACCCATTGTATACAGAGATACACACAACCACCCACAATATACAGAGGTACACACTACCACCCACAGTATACAGAGATACACACTGCCACCCACAATATACAGAGGTACACACTACCTCCCACAGTACACAGAGGTACACGAAACCCCCCACAGTATACAGAGGTACACACTGCCACCCACAGTATACAGAGATACGCACTACCACCCACAGTACACAGAGGTACACGCTACCACCCACAGTATACAGAGATACACACTGCCACCCACAGTATACAGAGAAACACACTAAAACCCACAGTATACAGAGGTACACACTACCACCCACAGTATATAGAGGTACACACTACCACCCACAGTAAACTGATGTCCACACTACCACCCACAGTATACAGAGGTATACTCTACCTCCCACAGTATACAGAGGTACACACTACCACCCACAGTATACTAAGGTACACACTACCGCCCACAGTATACAGAGAAACACACTACCACCCACAGTATACAGAGACACACACTACCACCCACAGTATACAGAGGTACACACTACCACCCACAGTATACAGAAGTACACACTGCCACCCACAGTATACACAGATACACACTACCACCCACTGTATACAGAGATACATACTACCACCCACAGTATACAGAGGTACACACTACCACCCACATTGTACAGAGATACACACTACTACCCACAGTATACAGAGGTACACACTACCACCCACAGTATATAGAGGTACACACTACCACAACAGTATATAGAGGTACACACTACCACACACACAGCATACAGAGGTACACACTTCCACCAACAGTATACAGGGATACACACTACCACCCACAGTATACAGAAGTACACGCTGCCATTCCACAGTATACACAGATACACACTACCACCCACAGTATACAGAGGAACACACTACTACACTACCACCCACAGTATACAGGGATGCACACTAGGGTGTGCCATACGGAGACGAATTTTTTTTTTTGAGTTTGAAAAATCGGCCCATGGTATTAATGATGTTGTTCTATGTGCAGAATCATGTGATATCTTCAGATTTGAAAAGTTTTCATTTGTTGCTAGGTAAATTTTAACTTGAAATCTTATGAAAATTCAGTATTCCCACCCTTTTACCAACACCACTAAATAGCTTATTTAAAGTAAAGTAAATGTATCAGGTTAATTTATTAGGATGAAAATGATCCAGAATAGTGAAACGAATGATCTTGACACATTTATTAAATTTAATATTCCTTTAGAAAACAAAATCATCAAATACAAAAACCGGTTTTACTACTACGACCCGGTGTTGCTGCACACCATAGAGAGCATGTCTTTCTTGCTTCTGTTTCTACTCATCACCTCCCTGCTGACCACCTGAGCTCGGATGTAGCCTTCCCTCCTCTCCTGGCTGTACACGTGACTGCTGGCCTCGCTCACTTGCTGTACACAACGCTCTATACTCTGGGTGTGCGAGGGCCAGGCAGGGACATGCATGGGGTTGTCCAGGAAAGCTCTGACTTGAACATTGGTGAGGCTGCAGGTAAGAGGGGGCTCACTGCCAGCCTGGATGTTATCCAGATCTATGAGATCAGTGAGGGTCTTGGCACCTAGATTGACTTCAGGAGTCTTCCTGACCCTGAAGGAATCGTCACCAACTGATTCGTCATGCCCAGATCCTCTCATAAGTCTCATATCCAAGATCTTTTTGACTGCCACTCTTCTCTCCTCCTCATCCTTATTGCAGAGCATTGTCTGCAGAACTGCCTCGGGATGAGCATACCAGGAAGATCTCCTCACAGTCTGCTCCACAATCTGAACAACCTTCCTTGGCTGACTCCTCAGGAGCTCAAGCTGGAAGAGAACATGCCTCGGACCTTCGGAGAACGATGACTTGACCTTGGTGTTGAACCAATTTGGCAAGTAGACACTCACGATGAATTGGACAATAAGTCTCAGGTTGAGAAGCTGGTTCCCTTTCAGTTTATGATGAGCGACCCAAATTCTGCAGAACCTGAGAGCCGTTGTGAACCACCTAGAATGTGAGACTGGACCTATCTGCAGGTAAGCAAGTCTATCAGGCATGACCCCAGTTTTGATGGCACTGCAAATCATGTAACCATAGTACTGGTCAGTACTCAGGTCGTCAATGACAGTATGTGCAAGCTCAACGAGTGGAGGGCCAACTGTGATTTTTTCAAAGCTCGCATTTATTTCTAACTCAGTGGCAGAGTCCAGCATCTTGCCAAGAGGACCAGACCATCTGTTGTTTGAAAGAGTCTTGCCATCCAGCTCCTGGATCAGATGTCTGAGTGGCAACTCGTTGGTGTGGAGGTCACAAACAATCCAGACCAGCTTCCTCCCAATCTTCCGCTCTATCCACTGTATGACCCCCCTTGCCACCCTGTGTTCGTGTTGGTGCTGTCCCCTCCAATGGCCTGCAGGGTCTGGTCTACGTTCCTCTCTCTGAGCCAGTTCACAATGATATCTGCCACTATCTCAGCTGGTTTCCTGATGTCATCTTTCTCTGGAGTGAAATGCCACAAATACTTCCCTCCTGGTTCACTGCAGCAGGAGTAGTGTTCCTCCTTCACCATGGCAGGGAACAACTTGTCAGAATCTCCAACTTTCATGAACACTTTAGTGTCATCCCTTCTCCCATCAAAGAACAAACAATTGATTCCATTTTCTCTTATCCCCTTATCAAACTCCTCTTCTAGGTTACTGACAAGTTTCTCCTGAGCTCTACTTACTTTGTTATGATCTATCACCAGGTGAACATCATCAGGTGTTATCAAACCACCGTCAATCCAGGCAGCTGTTGCTATCTCTGCAGTTTCTCTGAGACCAGTGTGGTGTAGCATGCTGGCCAGAGCTATGCTCGGGATATCTTTCCTATTTCGAATGTTATGCCTGGAAGGTTTGGGATCATTATTTTCTGGGTTAGGGACAAAGTCACCATTCTCCTGGTCAGCACTCGGATCAGCCATGGGGAAGTCATTAAACTCTGAATCAGCTTGACTCCAATCATCGGCCTTTTTTACCTCACCCTGGGCCTTCTCAAGTCTCTTTTCCTCAGCAACTCTTCTCCTCTTCTGTCTCTCTGTGGCAGCCTCCTGTCTCTTGGACTCCGGAATATCTTGGCTAGAAATCATGAGAGCCCCTATACTGCCAGTCTTCTCTCTCTGTGCTTTGACAAATGCCAGTTCGATCACAGGAATCTTCAGTTCACGCTTGCAAATACAGAAGATGTGGGCCTCGGATTTACAGTCACGATCGCATCCAAACTCAGGACAGAGAACAATTGGGCACTAGCAAGTAATTATGTCAAATAACTGGTCCAGTTGCTTGGCAAAGCTGTCCTTAACTGCAAGTTTTCCTCTCCCAAGAGAGATATCTCTTGCCTTTTCCCAACTGGCTAGCAGTCTCTCACTAATCTTCTTCTGACTTGTTATGACTGGAGGCTTGAACTGAGCGTTAGCCAGAGTGTACTGTGCCAAGACAGCTTTGGTCATATCACTGGCAATGTCTTTGTTTGTGTAAGTTCTTTGGTTCTTTTCACTGATTTGCCTGATTAAAACACCGTATCTCAAAGCATCTCTCAATGTAGGCAACTCCGACTTCAGGAGCTCTCTCCCAGACCCAAGATAGTGACTGAGATGGCTGGATTTTTGGTTCCTCGTCCTGACACAAGCAGCCATCGCAAATATTATCAACTTATAAATGCATCAGAATCTGAAACAGAAAAAAATATTGTTAGTTGGGTTGTTAAAGAATGAAGTCAGAAAGCAATGTTCACTATTTAATTGTAATGCACTAATGCAGCTGTACGTTAGATTTTCGATAAATTTCACGCTAAAATTTACCTAGCAAAAGGTTGCAAAATATTGAAACTGAAATTATTTTCTGTTTATATACACTAAAATCTACCAAAAAAGTGATGGGCCATTAGTTTTAGCTGATCCTCCCTCCTATGACACACCCTAATACACAGTACAACCCACAGTATATAGATACACACACTGCCACCCACAGCATACAGAGGTACACACTTCCACCCACAGTATACAAAGGTACACACTATCACCCACAGTATACAGAGGTACACACTGCCACCCACAGTATACAGAGATACACACTACCTCCCACAGTATGCAGAGGTACACACTACCACCCACAGTATACAGAGATACACACTACCACCCACAGTATACAGAGGTACACACTACCACCCAGAGTATACAGAAGTACACACTGCCACCCACAGTATACAGAGGTACACACTACCACCCACAGTAGATAGCTAGATAGATTGATATATAGATAGACAGATAGATAGATAGATAGATAGATAGATAGATATTCAGTAAAATATGTCATACAAGTTTTAAATAATTGAGGCTTGAAAATAGACAATATAGGTATGCAGTATACAAATACATTACACTAACTCAGCTCAGATGTTTATTAGCCGTAGAGTCATTTGGTTAGTAGTAAAATATAGTGGTGGTGGTGGTGGTGATGATGGTTGTGATGTAGTAGTGGTGGTAGTGATGATGGTAACTGGTGTATTAGTGGTGGTGGTTGTGGTGTAATATTGGTAGTAGTGGTGGTGGTAACTGGTGTATTAGTGGTGATGGTGGTGGTGCAGTAGTGGTGGTAGCGGTGGTGGTGGTGGTGGTAACTTGTGTATTAGTGGTGGTGGTTGTTGTGTAGTAGTGGTGGTAGTGTTGGTGGTGGTAACTGGTGTATTAGTGGTGGTGGTTGTGGTGTAGTAGTGGTGGTAGCGGTGGCGGTGGTGGTGGTAACTTGTGTATTAGTGGTGGTGGTTGTGGTGTAGTAGTGGTGGTGGTTGTGTTAAAAACAGTCGCAGATAATGACTATGAGGCAGCAGTCACTGAATGCAGCATAGATCTGCGGTTCAACTCTCTAAGCAGGATTAACTACTTTTTTATTCGGATATTAATATTAAGGTCATAAAAAGGTGACGAAGGTGTGGCTGTAAGACAAGGCTGGACGCCACGTTATAATAAATAAAAAAGTTGATATATGGTGTAATAGTTGTGGTGATTATGGTAATTGTTGTGGTAGTGGTAGTGATAATTGTGGTAAGTGGTAGATTAATGGTGATGATGTCTCTGGTGTAGTAGTAGTAATAGTGGTGGTGGTGGTGGTGGTGGTGGTGGTGGTGGTGAGAATTAGAGCTAAGATACTTTGTGTCATTCCAGTAATGAAAGACACATCCAGGACGGCACGTTATTGTTGGACTCAGAGACGACTGTTATTATTATTATTATTATTATTATTATTATTATTATTATTGTTGTTGTTAATGTTCCGCTTTGGACCGACATCTATACACGGACCACTGTCTTGGGTTACACGTGGTGAAGGACACTTGTTGGGGGCCTGCGAGCAAGGTCATAGAGTACACGCTCACACACTCACGCCTCAACTCTAGTATCGCATCTTAGTAGTGTTGTTTGAATATTTATTGTGTTACAGGTGAGACTTCTCCTAATGAAGGTGTATTGTGACACTTGTGATAAACGGGATTTTTGGACAGGCGTAGTGGCTTGGGAGCCTGAGAAGGTGTGGTAGCTTGGGTTCTTGGGGAAGGGTGGTGGCTTGGCCAGGCATGGCGGCTTGGGCAGGTACGGCAGCTTTGGCAGGTATGACGACTTGGGCGTCTTGATTAGGTACTGTGACTGATCTTATGGTCAAGTGTATGATAATACATGTGTGACTAAGAAGGCAGTCTGGTTGTGAAGGTCTTGTGTCTGGACAGGTCGGCAATGAGGACAGCCAAGAGACCCAAGTGTTAAATTCCCCCCCCCCCCCCTAAAGTAAACATACTATCAATATATCCCATTGTCTCACTTGCTCCACAACACGACACAGGTAACGTTATAACAAGAACGAAAAAAAAATGGCCTCCTATTTGCAGGATTTTGTCGAATTTTCCCGAATCCGGATCTTGAAACTTCGTCTAATATCATCTACATCACCCAAGCGCAGGAGGTGGAGGAGCCTCGAGACTTTCAAGGACGTTGGGACACACACACGTACACACACATGTACACACAAACACACGCACACACACACACACACTCACACACATGGTGCAACATCACTTCTTGTGTAACTCAACAACAGTGAGTCAGATGGGTTGAATGTGGCGCGTGGGAGGACGTTACTGAGATTCTTCGTGTGTTAGGGAGACCAACTGATAACATACCTAAAAGTTGCGTTTTTTCTCTTTTGAAACTGCGACACTCACTATCACAACCACCACCACCACCATTACCACCACCACCACCACTACCACAACTACCACCACAACTATTACCACCACTACTACTACTACCACCACCACCACCATTACTACCACCTCCACTACTACCATCACCACCACCACTACTACAACTACCACCAAAACTACTACCACCACTACCACCACTATTACTACCACCATTACTACCACCTTCACAACTACTACTACCACCACCACCACTACTACTACCCCCACAATCACTACTACAATAACTGCTACTATAAAGGCGTGGGACGGCCCACAAGCCTATGACTGTGACTGGGGAACGCTAACCGCTGGACCACCAGGATACTAAAAGCAGTCCTAGACTTTGTTATATTTCACACAAAGCCTGTTCAACGAGCTTATGGCGCCGTGAACCTCTAATGGGGACCACCCGTATCACGTAGGTGGTCAGAGTAACGTTTTACCAAATCCGGCTTCGAAACACGAGGATCCATATATATTTCATTAGCCCAATAAAGCACGCGGACTTCTACATACAATCAACACCTCAACCCGCCAGGATTCGAACCCACGGCCCACAAGCCTATGACTAAATATAAAAGTACACCAAATACTTGGCAATTGCAAGTGTGAAGCAAAGTATCTAGTTACCAAATATGAGCAATCACGTCATTTTTCAAGAACTCCCTACTTCTTCAGAGGAGGGTTGCATCATACTGGGAAACTCGAGCAGTCATAACATTTAGCCAGTCGGCGTGACTAAAAGCCGGCTGCTATGTCTGCCAAGCACTCGCCTTTATGAGCAACCTCTAACCTCCGCAGGTCAATGAACAATGAATGTTCATAATTATACATCCATGGGTTACACTACTACTACTACTACCGTCACCACCACCACTAATACCACTACTACTACCACCACGACCACCACTACCAAAATCATCACTACCACCACCAATACTACCACCACCACCACCACCACCACCACCACCACTACTACTACTACAACAGCCTCCCCCAATAGCCACACCTTCGCCACCATTTAATTACCTTAATATTAAATATCCAAATACATAAGTAGCTATCCTATCTGCGTAAAATTAGTTGAGCCGCAGATCTATGCCGCATTCAGTGACAGTAGCCTCATAGTCAATATCTGCAGCAGTTGTCGGAGTTGGAGCAGAAGCTCTCGTTCTCCTGAGGCAGAGCAAAGCCGACAGAAGGAGAGAGAAAGACAGTCGACATCTTATCCAGGCTGTAACATAACTTCTGGGCTGCTGCTTCTGTTCAGATAGCACCTCCGCGAGTCTGGCGTAGAAACATCTTGCACTTGGTCCCATCCCACCAGAGGTTGTGAACACTAGAGGAGTGAAGCTGCCTTGATCAACGTTTTGAATTATCTCCCTATATGCCCTTCTCTTGTCGTTCTCATTCCTCCTATGTGCAGCATCGAGAGCTAGGTTACGGTGACATGCGGTCATGGGATCAAAAATCCTGATGTCGAAGAAAGCCCGCTGTCCCGGCGTCCAGAATCCTCGAGCACTCACGTCCACACGGGCTTCGTTAGATGTGTTTGAAGTCCTGTATTGGAAGATCTCACCATCCAATGGAAGGAGGGTCGGTTCTACCATGACATCCCGGCATATTTCCTTCAACATATTTGCTGTGAGGTCCCTTACCTCGTCAAGCCTCATACATATGAAGCCCCCTTTCTTGCACACCATGGCGTGATCGCCTTCATAGGAAGAGCCACACACGCATTGGGAGGGCAAACCTTCCACTTGCCGACAGTACCTTAGAGCAATGGCATCTGTAAATTCTTGTTTATTAAGACTGAAACCATTTGCCCTTATCGGTAACGTAGTTAACCAGTTCGAAGCGCCCACCTCCTGCGCTATAGCTACTTTTTTTTTAAATTTTCTGGTACCTGCAGCAACAGTTGCTGCAACGTATCATTTTGGCAGTGCTATCGATCTGTCGTAATGGACCCACGAAACTTATTTACTTCACTGGTATCCACTTTCCCTGTTGCATTCTGGGCTATTATGTGGTCCGTGAGGGCTGCCGTGAGCTTAAGTGAATTTTGATGTTCAGTGGCAGCAATCTCCTCTGGATTGGTTAGTCCCATCCTTCCCAGTCTTGATGGAAGTGTAAGAAGTGCTCTTTCTGCTGGGGTTAAGTCAGGGTGTTTCACTAATTTAGGAATGAAATTGACACTGATAACTTCTTCCAGAGGGTGGAGGAGGGGTCGGATATCAGGGATAGTGCGCATCAGGTAGTTCCAACGATGCTTGACTCCATGGGTGAATGCAGCAAAGGCCGCATGTGGCTCTGTGTTAGCAATCTCAGACAGAGCTTGGATTTCACGAACCCACTCATTCACCTTTCCCGCTACGTACTCGGTCTTGAAGTCCGTAGTGCCAATAACTGCGCCTAGATGTCTTTGGCCGTCCTTAGTTATTTTCATCTCACTTCCCCCAAAAACCTCCATTGCCCGTTCATAATGTTCTAGTTTCACGATGAGGAAGGACTTGCTGGCGTAGGGTGGTACCCTATTTGTGGACCTCGCGATGTTACCAAGTCCCACCACTTTTTGATGCCCTCCACTTTTCCCGCTCCTGTAAGGTCATCAGCATATGCCACTTGTTTGACCCCAGTTGTTTCAAATTTTATTTCTTGTTGGAGCACTGATAGGCCAATTGCTACTACAACTACTACTACTGCTACTACTTTTTTTTGCCACGATTTTATTACCTTAAAATTAAATATCCTAATACATAAGTAGATATCCTAGCTGTGTTGAGTTAGTTGAGTCACAGATCTATGTGGCATTCTGTGACTGCTGCCTCGTAGTCAATATCTGCAACTGTTGTCAGCTTTGGGGCCGATGCTCTCATTCCCCTGAGGCAGAGCAAAGCAGACCTAAGGAGACAGAAGGACAGTCGACATCTCATCCAGGCCGTAACATAACTTCTGGGCTGCTGCTTCTGTTCAGATAGCACCTCCGCGAGTCTGGCGTAGAAGCATCTTGCACTTGGTCCCATTCCACCAGCGGTTGTGAACACCAGAGGAGTGAAGCTGCTTTGATCAAACTTCTGAATTCTCTCCCCATATGCCCTTATGTTGTCGTTCTCATTTCTCCTGTGTGCAGCATCGAGAGCTGGTTACGGTGACATGCTGCCATGGGATAAAAAATCCTGATGTCGAAGAAGGCTCGCTGTCCCAGCGTCCAGAATTCTCAAGCACTGACATCAACACGGATTTTGTTGGATGTGCTTGAAGTCCTATGTTGGAAATTCTCACCGTTCAATGGAAGGAGGGTCGGTTCTACCCTAACATCACGACAGATTTCTTTCAACATATTTGCTGTGAGATCCCTTACTTCGTCATGCCTCATGCATATGAAGCCCCTATTCTTGCACACCATGGCGTAGTCAACGTCATAGGAAGAGCCACACACGCATTGGGAGGGCAAACCTTCTACTGGCCTAACGTACCTTAGAGCAATGGCATCTGTAAATTCATGTTTATTGAGACTGAAACCAATTGCCCTTATTGGTAACATAGTTAGCTAGTTCGAGGCGCCCACCTTCTGAGCTATAGCTACTTTTTTTTTCAAATTCTCTAGTATTTGCAGCATCAGTTGCTACAACTTATCACTTTGGCCGTGCTGTCGTTCTGTCGTAATGGAATGGCGAATCTTGTTTACTTTGCTGGTATCCACCACGCCTGTTGCGTTCTGGTCTATTAAGTGGTTGGTGAGGGCTGCCGTGAGCTTAACTGAGTTTTGATGTTCGGTGGCAGCAATCTCCTCTGTATTGGACAATCCCATTCCTCCCAGTCTCGTCGGTAGTGCAAGGGGTCATCTTTCTGCTGGGGTTAAGTGAAGATGTTTCACTAATTTGGGAATGAAATTGATGCTGATAGCTTCTTCCAGAGGGTGGAGGAGGGGTCCGATATCAGGGATAGTGCGCATCATGTAGGTCCAGCGATGCTTGACTCCATGGGTGAATGCCGCAAAAGCCGCATGTGGCTCTCATAACTCCATTCATGCCGATTTTTTTCAAAGCAGCAATAAGTTTAATGTGCTTTACCTTATAATTTATTTTTTTTAATCAACAAAGTAGATACACAAATTCCTTTGGACCTCTAAGGCCCTTTCACTTAAAATTCTCAAACCAAATATAACTTCTCTAGTTCTTTTTCCTTTCTAAATTCATTTTCCTCTTCAGATAACTCACTGTATATTATAAATTTATTAGAATTAAAATAACTTTTAATAAACCCTTGCAGGCATGACTAGTGAAGCTAATTGTTCTAAACTGGGTGCATTCTAAGGCTCCTGGCGTTTTAGGTATTAATATAAAGGTCTTTTTTTTTAATCACTGAGAGGGTCTCATTTTAAGTATATAGACTTACATATTTTAGCCAAACATTTGATCCCATTCTTGCCAATTTGTTGTATACTGTAAATTCTGCTGGGAGGCGATCAACCCCACACGCATTATCATTTTCATTTTACTCATAATTGCCTCAACTTCTCTTTCTATAATATGTAATTTGATCTTTATTTCATTTTCGCTTCTTACATCTACTTCATCGTTATTATTGAATAGTTCTTCTACTTACTCTACCCATCTTTCTTTTAATTCTGCCTCAAGCAGGATCTTATTGTGTTTGCTTTTAATTGTCCCACCCCTATTTAGTTCCTCTTTTCTCGCTTTTTATTATATTTCTGTATATTTCCATACATTAATGTTTTTATTTCAGTTCTATTTTTCATGGTGTCTACATTTTGTTTCAATTTGAGATATATCAACAATTCCTCCATTGATTTGCTTTAAACTTAAACTGATGTAGCATGCGGAATGAAGGCAAAAGATAGGGCCAGAGTGTCATATTAATGTAAGATGGGGCTTTGCAGGACAGGAGGTTGTTGTTATATTACTATTACTGTTCCTTTGACAACTAATATCTTTAAGTGCGTAACAAGGCTAGTAATTCCTCTATTGCAACAACTCTCTACACTACAGTGATGAGAGGAGGAGACTATAATATAGAATGGAGAAAAAAGGAAGAGGATGAAGAGATAGAAATGGTGCTAAGAGATGGAGAAAATGATAAAGAAGAAGGGTCAGTATCATGAGGATAAAGTAAAAAAATATAGAGAGAAAATGAGGAAGAAAAGAAACAGAGAAGGAGGGTAAGTGGAAGACAAACAAAAAAGGTAACAAAAGAAGAGAAGCTAAGGAAATAATAATAATAATAATAATAATAATAATAATAATAATAATAATAATAAAACAACAACAACAACAACAACTAATAACTAATAACTAAAAACAAAAAAAAAAAAAAATAAATAAAAAATAAAAAATAAAAAATAAAAATAAAAATAAAAAATAAAAAATAAAAATAAAAATAAAAATAAAAATACAAAATAAAAATAAAAATAAAAATATAAACATAATAATAATAATAATAATAATAATAATAATAATAATAATAATGATAATAATAATAATAATAATAATAATAATAATAATATTATTATTATTATTATTATTATTATTATTATTATTATTATTAAGAAGAAGAAGAAATGAGAGGTTAAGGAATGAACCCCGGAGCAGGATGAGAGAAGCAAACATCAACAAAATACTTGGCGAGCATTGTATGAAACCCTGTGTGTGTGTGTGTGTGTGGGCGTGGCGGGAGGAGGCCACATCTCCTACCCATCCACCCACCCTCTCACACCTGCCCGGGGGGGCCTGTGGCGTGCGTCGCGTCCCAGGGCACCTCCAGAGGTCGATCTGCCACGGAACCTGCGCAATACCACTGTCCTTCAGGGCTTCTCTCCTCCTTTGCATGAATTCTGGTTGCTTGCTTGAACTCTGTTTGTCTGCTTGGGTTTAGCTTGTCTGGTTGATCTATGCTTGCGTTTTGTTTGTCCTCTTGAACTCCACTTATCTGCTTTGGGTTTGTTTGTTTGCTTGTCTGTTTGAACCTTGTTGTCTCCTTGATATTTGGTTGTCTGGTTAAACTCTCTTTGTCTGCTTGAACGCTGCTTGTTTGCTTCAGTCTACTTGTCTGCTTACATATCGCTTGTCTGTTTGGGTTTGGCTTGTCTGCTTGAACTCTGATCGTCTGCTTGACCTCACACAGCCAGAGCCACACGTGGAGGCGACAAGAATATATAACTGACTTCGAGGAACTCCAGTGAGTGTATGAGGGAGGAACAGGATTATTGCCTTATGTTTCAACTTGTATGTATGCGTTACTTTCTGTCTCTCTGTCCTTTTTGTCGACCTGTCTGACTGCTCGTTTGTTTTCCTATATGTTTGTCTGTTTTCTGTTTATTCGTCAGTCTGTTTGTCTGTTTTTCCTATCGGCTGTCTGTCTGTTAGACTGTCTTTCTTTCCATCTGTCTGTCTATAAGAAAAAGAAAATGTGCCTCACACACATTTAGGCTGATTTTAATGATAAATGGCAAATGAATCAGGTGTTGGGCGACGGGAAAAAAGTAATTTATATATTTTTTTATTTTTTTGGTAGAAAGTATATTATGAGTATTTGCATATTTGATCGGAACGAATGGATTAGGGAGCGAAAGGAGTAGGGGAAGGGGAAGGGGGAGAAACAACAGCTACCGGAATTATGAAGAACATCGTTCTATCTAACAGCCAGTAGCGCAGACCCAAGGATCAAGCCATCAACTACTCCTTGCGTTGGTCAGTGAGAGGAACAATATCGGCGCTCACACTCACGCAATGGGTATCCTCTTTTGAGTTAATATAATTCGCAAGTAACTCGCTTCAAAGAGTATCTTTACGGATGGGTCCGATGACTTTTAAAATGAACACTGCGACTCCTTTTGTCTCGATATGGTTGTCAAAATCCTTCGTCCGTTGTGTCATATTGTCGCACACAATATCGTTCAGATACTTTTTGGAAAGAGTACACGCCAATATCCTCAGCAAGGAAGAAAGAGAAATAGAACTTATGTTGGGAGAAAACAAGTAGCTACTTTAGAATTGGAACAAACCAGATGTTTAGAACTCAGATAAGAACATATAAACCTGTTTTATTAGAGAATGAAACTAAAACTTGAAAATCAACTTGAAAACAAAATACAATAAACAGTAAACATATTCAAAGAGGTAATAAAAGGTTAATAATAACGAGGAAAATACACACTTTATATAGCTTACATGGCGGAAATTATGAATCGTGATAATTTTCTGTACATTTATTAGAAAAGGCGATGAGTTGTACTCTTTTAAAGTCTTCCTGTAGCTGTACAGTAAACCATGACCCCCAGAGAGGACATTCGCCTCAGACAATTCATCTTGCAGGAGCCGCACCAGACCAGCTGTAAAAACTGTTGTTGTCTGGCATTTTTAAGTGACGCCACAAACAACTTCAAGGTTGCCTTAGTTTTAAGTACCTTTTTATTTATTGTTATAATTGTTATTTTTATTTCCTTTATTATTACCGTCATTTCTATCTTATTTTATATTGTCCTGAAATTTTTTAGCTTTCCTTATATGCATTTTTATTTTGTTATTATTTTATATCCGTTCTCAATGCAGTATATCACCAATATCATAACTACATCTTTTCACAAGACACGACACCGTCCAAAGCAGCGTTGGACTGTAAAGACGTTGACCAGGATAAATGAGACAACATTAGGATCTCTTGGTCCTGTCGTCCACCAGGTGGCTGAGGCAACTGGTCATAGTACAGCAGATCATAGTAAAATTATTAGTCACTGGTCAGTTAGGTTACTGTTGACGAAAACTCTTAGTTTATGGTGTGACTAATAAGTGTTAGTTAATGTTGGGTCTGTCCGTTGTCACACTCCTCCAGTGGTGTATCCCGCCCTGGCTCTATCGGTATGTCTTCTATATATATATATATATATATATATATATATATATATATATATATATATATATATATACAACGTACCGAAAATATTAAATGATTAATGAAAGGGCCCCTTGGTGGCATGCCAGGACCTTATACCTTTTGGATTGTATTGCCAAACTCAACTGCAACTAATTAAAGACAACACATACACCGTAACATCTTGAGCTAAAGCCAAAACTCTGACTATTTTAATTAACATATAAGTAACAAACGCTGCTGTGTACTTGAGACGCAGCGAAAAGCAGCAGGAGGCAAGGATGAGGAAAAAAAGGGGGGTCTTTCAACTGTGCCGTGGTCACCCCTCGTCGCCCCCCAGGGTGTAGGTGCGTCACACCCAAGGCCGACACACCTGTCCAGGTACCCGCACCTCCCCTCCCCTCCCCCCTGGCTTCCACCCCCCTGGCTTCCACCCCCCTTTCTCATTCACCCCCTCCTTTCATTGTCATCATTAATACCACATTCCACACTCTCCTTTATTCCCTCTTCAAACACAACAACCCACACCTTTCACACCCCCCTCTCTTCCTCACTCCAACACAGCATTCCATATCCTCCCTCCATCCCTTCATTCAACACAAAAACCGACATCTTTCCTTTCCTCCACCACAATCTCGTCCACCCTCCACACCCACACCAAAGGCTGACAAATTTTAAAGAGTTCGAGAATATGACTAAAAGTGTAACAACAACAGGTAGATGTACACGTGAGTCATGGATGATGTGTGTCAGGTATATGTACACGTGAGTCATGGATGATGTGTGCCAGGTAGATGTATACGTGACAGTCATGGATGACGTGTGTCAGGTAAATGTATGTATGGCAGTCATGGATGATGTGTGTCAGTTAGATGTACACAAGCCAGTTGGTTGAGGGAAGCTGTAAAGGGCCACGTGACCAGCATCACCAGCCAACACAGAGGGAAGCTGCCTCACGCCTTACTATTCCGTAGTAAAGGCTACCCAAAAGGTGAATGGGCCCAGGTGTTGACATAGTTTCCTGCACATCATCATCTCCCAGGAGACGAATAAATGACCCTTTGAATACCAAGGTCCACCATGGTGACCTTGGTGAGGACGAGGACATCGACCCGCGGAAGCTTCGAGATATTAAACGATTTTATAGAAGGACAAGATGAATCGAACTGAAATTACACTCGAGGATAACAATGACGGTATTAAACTAAGTTATAGGTGAGTAATGGCTTATCTAAAGGTAAGACGAACAAAGTAGTTTTAATAGGGGTGAGTGTCCATAATTTTGTGTCTTTATTGTTTGTGTTCTGTTCTTACTGGCCCCTTGCTTTGGCCCCACACCACTGCCCTTCAGCCTTGGCGATGGTCTCCCCCTCTCCCACCTTCTGCGGGTTGTAATACAAAGGGAAGGGAGAGGGATGGTGAGAATGAAGAGGAGGGAGAAGGGAGAAGGAAGAGGGAGGGAGAAGGGAGGGGAGGGGAGTAAGGAGAAAGAGAAGGCGGAGTTGGAAGAACGAAGTGGAGAGGAGGGAGGGGGAAGAGGCAATGGGGACGAGGGGATGAATGGAGGGGAGGATGGGAAGGTGGGGAGGAGAAGGGTAAACTTACAGACACCCCTCAAAACATACAAGACAGACTGGAAGACACCCATCCAGACATACAAGACTAACAAACAGACACCCTCACAAAAGGCAACAAAATCAACACGGAAGTAGCAGTGGCTTTTTTTAGCTTCCCAGAGGCGAGAGACCAACTTGCGTCATCCAAATTCTTGAGAAGTCAACAATGACTGAAATCTCCCTCTAACGTGTGTGACTCCTAGAGCCGTAAATGTTGGTGTTTTATACAGTGTTTCTCTCAATCAGGAAAGTGACAAAAATTTTGAGTGTACAAGAATCATCCTCTTGAAGAATATGATATTTGGTACACTTGTCGTTTGAACATTACAAAAGGAATAAAAAATTAAATTTACCTAGTCTCAGAGGGTTCACTTTGTGTTGAGAATGGCCTCCTGTTTAGTTCTTTCTTGGAACGTTATACTTAGTAGAATTTATCATTTGGTCGTTACAGAGGAAGATCAAAATGTCTTGCCAGTCTCAGGTTCAGAGAAGGTGATCAAAATGGCCTCCGTCAGGATTGATACAGAAATAAGTTTATTAACGAGAAAAAGCTGCCCCCTGTGTTTAAAACCTCTTTAAAGCGTATATGTAAGAAGTAATTAACAAACTTAATCTACCATAAAGAAGATAGCGACCCCTTGTCCTGTAAATGGTGTATTTTTGTGCCCCTCCCTTACCCCCCAAAAATTGTGTATATATATACATATATATATATACTGTATATATATATATATATATATATATATATATATATATATATATATATATATATATATATATATATATATATATATATATATGCTGATAACCACCAGGAAAGAAGAAAACACGAAGTTCCCAAGCGCTTTCGTGTAATTCACATCTTCAGGGGTGAGTACAGACTAGTCTGTACTCACCCCTGAAGATGTGAATTACACGAAAGCGCTTGGGAACTTCGTGTTTTCTTCTTTCCTGGTGGTTATCAGCATATACCTAGATCACGCGCACCTACAGTGATTTACTTGCATATATATATATATATATATATATATATATATATATATCTTGATAAAATCACACGGGGAAAAGGGAAACAACGGAGCACCTTAGCTTTCGTCTTTATTCAAGACATCTTCAGAGGCAACTGTTGCCTTCAGTTGCCTCTGAAGATGTCTTGAATAAAGACGAAAGCTACGGTGCTCCGTTGTTTCCCTGTGCCCGGTGTGATTTTATCAAGATTCATTTTATCCACGTTTTCATTGTGGAACTACTTGAAATATATATACTGTATATATATATTTCATTAGCCCATAAAGCACGCGGACTTCTACATATAATCAACAACCTCACCCCGCCAGGACTCAAACCCACGATCTTATGTGTGTGACCAGGGAACACTAACCTTCATACCAATAGGATACTAAGAGCAGTCCTAGACTTTGTTATATTTCACACAAGGCCTGTTCAACGAGCTTATGGCACCGTGAACCTCCAAGGGAACTGTCCTGGCGGGGTGAGGTTGTTGATTATATGTAGAAGTCCGTGCGCTTTATGAGCTAATGAAATATATATGGATCCTCTCATTTCGAAGCCGGATTTGGTAAAACGCTACTCTGATCACCAAAGCGGCACGGGTAGTCCCCATTAGCTTGGGAACTTCGTGTTTTCTTCTTTCCTGGTGGTTATCAGCATATACCTAGATCACGCGCACCTACAGTGATTTACTTGCATATATATATATATATATATATATATATATATATATATATATATATATATATATATATATATATATATATAAGAAACGGTCAACTATTTTTTTAATATCAAACTTTCATTCCAAGTTAAACAGCTTCAGCAGAGTGACTGACGTAACGAAGTATTTGAGGACGTCACACTAAGCATTTGGAATGAATCGTCCACCTATTAGAATCTAGATGAAAAAATCACTATGATAAATTTATTTTTCGCCCTGACTGGTATGATGAGTACCTGTAAGTGTGTGTGTGTGTGTGTGTGTGTGTGTGTGTGTGTGTGTGTGTGTGAAGTAATAATAATAATAATAATGAACGGTTTATTGAAAAAGTCGGGAGCCCGAAGGCTGAAAATATACATTAGACAAAAATGACCTATTACATACAAAGACATGGGGTGGGTGGGTCGTTTAACAGAAGCTTTCATTACTAAAAGAAAAAGGAACAATGATTGAACATACAATTTATTATAGTTTACAGTTGATGGCCCGGGCCTGGGCTGGTCATGGAGACACCAGGTGGTGAGGTGTTCATGTGGTGTAGTAACTCGTCCTCGAGTGATGATATGAGTGACCTCACATGGTGTAATAACTTGTCCTCGGGTGTTGATATGAGGGACCTCACGTGGTGCAGTAACTCGTCCTCGAGTGATGATATGAGTGACCTCACATGGTGTAGTAACTCGTCCTCGGGTGTTGATATGAAGGACCTCACGTGGTCATGGAGACATCGGGTGGTGTGGTGTTCACATGGTGTAGTAACTCATCCTCTGGTGTTGATATGAAGGACCTCATGTAGTCATGGGGACACCGGGTGGTGTGGTGTTCACATGGTGTGATAACTCGTCCTCGGGTGTTGATATGAAGGACCTCACGTGGTTATGGGGACACCGGGTGGTGTGGGGTGGTGTCATAGTACCCCGCCCTGTTGGGTGGTGTTGTGTTATCTCGTAGTCAGGTGTATAGCCGGCCGGCCCTCTGTTGTTCCCAGGGTGGATGGATTAGCACCTCCTTATCAGAAGATGGTAGTTAGTTCCCAAGGGTGCTTATCCCACTTTTGGGTCGCGGCTTTCACTGGTACTGTCTAGTGCCGAATTCACTGGCTTAAACACTGTTCATCACTGATCAACACTGATCCCACTTCTTTCCGAAACGAAATTGTCACTTTTGATTATGTAGATATACCGGTGGTGAGGATGGGTCTGGGAGAGGGACTTGGGGAATGGGCCAACATTGGTCAAGGGGGGCCGCTGCGTAGCTAGAGCCGTGCTTGAACAAGGCTTGACCCTACGGTGGTCGTGGATGTAGTGTAGTGTAGTGTAGTGAGTGTGTGTGTGTGTGTGTGTGTGTGTGTGTAAAAATAATAATACTTGTTTATTGAAAGAGCATGGCAGCCAGAAGATTGAAAATATATAGTTATATAAAGGGGAATGGATCACTTGATTAACAAATAATATACAAGTAACATAAGTGATCAAATATGACATATAATAACAAGGTGGGGAGAAAGTCATACAACAGGGCATTTCAACAAATTACCACTGCAAAAGTAAGAGTGGCAGGGAGTGAACACACTGGTTGACTACGAGTTGTTGATAATTTTTACAATGGTTGGGATTGGTCTGTTCTTATAGCGATCAGTATGTGCTCGTATGGGCTGGATGCGGTTGTAGAGTCGAACAGCAATTCGGGGACGAGGGATCTTGGGTGGAAGCAGGAGCCTGTGTCGAGGTTGGTGCAGAAGCTTCTCTCCATATTTGCAGATGAGGTCGTGGTGATGATAAAAGAGATCCGAGAGGGTCAGTGTGTGTATGTGTGTGTGTGTGTGCTGATTTAATTGACTGGCAGAACAACCCTCAGTCTCAAACCAAAGCTGATACAGTCCGCAACAAGAAAGCGGTGGCCCAGCGTGAACTTTGCAATCTAAGGAACGACTGGTTTAAAAATAAAAAATGTGAAACACAAAAATTTGCAGATCAGCACAAGATGTGCGAATTTTTCAATTCCACTAAAATATTTTATTGGCCAATCGCTCCTGGCACAGCCCCCCTCTGCTCATCAGATGGTAACTCCCTAATCAATGACAATGAGGCCATCCTTCAACGATGGAAAGAGCACTACCATTCACTGTTCAACCGAAACACCGATGTGGATGTCCTGACTACCCAGCAGGTGCCACAGCATCCAGAGCTGACCCACCTTGATGAGGTAGCTACTACCATCAAAAAGATGAAAACTAACAAAGCATCAAGGCCTGATGGAATCCCAAAAGAGGTGTATAAGGCAGGAGGACCTCTGCTTACCAGCCATCTGCACTCTCTCCTGGAGAGTATATGGGAAAAGGAGAAAATCCCCCAAGCTCTTAAAGACGCCTCTATCGTCTATATTTATAAGAACAAGGGAGACCGTTCATTTGTGACAACTACGGCGGGATCTCGCTGCTGTCAGTAGCTTGCAAGTTTATCGCCCGAGTCCTCTTAAACAGATTTCCTCCTGAGGCGGAAAACTTCCTCTCAGAATCTCAATGTGGCCTTAGACCATCACGTGGCACCACTAACATGATACAGGAAAAATGCAGAGAACAGCATCGTGACCTGTACATGGCTTTCGGCGACCAAACCAAGGCCTTCGATTCAGTCAACAGGGAAGCCCTCTGGTGGACCCTCAGCCGTTTTGGCTGCCCACCAAAATTCATCACCATTGCGAAGCAACTCCAAGATGGCATGAACGACAGTGTCCTGCACAATGGCACCCAATCTGAGTTCTTCCCCATCCAAACGGGGATTAAACAACGGCGTGTACTGGCACTAATTCTCTTTTTCATTTTCTTGTTTGCCTTCCTTAATCGTGCTAATTTAGCCGGCGGGTGGACATCGAGTACCAGATGAAGGGTCTTTTCAACATAAGACGACTCCAGGCAGTAACAAAGAGGTCGGCAGCTTCCATTATTGAACTTCAGTATGCAGATGACTTCATCCTTGTCCCTCACTCTGCAAGCGACCTACTGAAGATCCTGAACACCTACGCAGATGCGTAAGCACTCTTCGGCCTTGAGGTGAATGTACACAAACCTCAGATTCTCTTTCAGCATTACCCCTGGTTCAGACACATCCATCCAGCTTTTTTTTTTTCGGGAATTAGCCCACCCGGGCACAGGTCGAACGACCTAAAACGGGGGCCTAGGGGGTGAAAAAATAAGAAAAGAAAGAAATTAAAAATAGAGAAGAAAAAGGTTATATTGTTTTAATCTACACCACGAAGATGCCAGAAAACCATCTTTTTAAAGTGAGACAGATTGTGTAAGTATGGAAACACTGAAGAAGGCAGAGCAATCCACAGTTTGGCTGTGTGAGGAAAGCTTACCGGTACTGTCCTCTCAAATGTTATCCACTTTCTGCATCTCGGCTCCCACCTGTTCACCACTGCAGACATCACTGAAGAGATTCAGCATCGGATCAGATGTGAATATCAAGCCTGTGGCAGTCTCCGAAACCGTGTCTTCAGCTGTAGGGAGCTGAAATTATCTACAAAGTTACACGTATATCGAGTAGTGGTGTCCTCACCCTGCAATATGGAAGCGAGACATGAGTCACATACAGGAGGCACCTCAAGGCACTTGGAAACTTTCACCAACGTAGTCTACGTTCCATCCTCAGAGTTCGCTGAGAAGACAAGAGAACAAATGCCAGTATTCTTGCTGACACAAACTGTAGAAGGCTACCATTATCCGTAAATAGCTACGTTGGACTGGCCATGTTACCCGCATGGCCGACAGTAGACTGCCAAAGCAGCTACATTACAGTCACATAATGAATAGTAAACGTAACGCTGGCGGGCAACTGAAAAAGTATAAGGCTAGTCTTAAGACAAATCTGAAAAAGTGCCTAATCGATCCCCTTACCTGGGAGACAATTACTCCACATCGTAACGCTTGGAGGAGCACTGCACAAGTAGGTGTCAATACTTTCGAATTAATCCGACTGCAAACCGAGTCAGATAAGCGCCAACGCCGGAAAGACGCTGCCGCCACATGTGCAACATCTGTGAACCACTCTGCCGGTCCCGTAACTACCTCTTTAGTCACCTCAAAATTCACCAAAGAGGGTGACATTCCTAATAACTCATATCATTGTATCATAGCTGGGTGATCGTCATACTCGTTTCCGAGTGACAGCAAAGTAGTAGTAGTAGTGTGTGTGTGTGTGTGTGTGTGTGTGTGTGTGTGTGTGTGTGTGTTTGAGTTAAAGACGATCAATTAGGAACTCATTTCGACCCGTTTGTGCCAGTCAGCAATATAAACAATTACTTAATCTCCCCAGCTTGAGTGGGTGTGGCAAGTGACGGGGTTAACAGTAGGCTAAACTTCTAACACCATGTTTATCCATAAGAGTCAAGCTCACACCAGACTGACACGGAGAGATAATCCTTCCTTGCTAATGATGTAATAATGTTGTTACTATGAATTATGATAGAATTAGATTAAATATGAACGACATATAATAACTTCATTAACCACATTTTAATTGGATACTATTTACATTTATTTTCTATATAAAAGTTTTTAATTTGCTTTAAAATTTCTCCAGTCAGGTTAAAGTACATGGAATGATAGAGTGTTCGCCATGAATTTCACTGCTCGTACGTTACTCACCTTCAGGAGAATTTTTCTTTATTTAAATGATTTTTATTTTTTTCTCAAGTGTGGGGGGAGAGCTGAGTGTGTTTGATGGAGAGGTGTGTGTGAGGAAGGGCAGGTCAGTGTATGTGAGGGGATAGGTGAGTAAGTGTGAGGGTGCAGTTGAGTGTATGTGGAGGAAAAGTGAGTGTATGTGAGGGAGAGGTGTGTGTATGGGGGAAGGTGAGTGTGTGTGTGTGAGGGAGAGGTGTGTGTGTGGGGGGGGGGGGGCAGGTGAGTGTGAGTGGGAGGATAGGTGAGTATGTATGTATGTGGGGGCCAGGGAAGTGTGTGTGTGTGTGTGTGTGTGCGGCGGATGTGCGTAGAGCGGCCTGGTTCTCCTTGATGAAGGTCGGTGAACTGGTTAAGTATCAACTCCGGGAAGCAGACACTGATTATACTCGAGTTTACAACCCTCCTGTATCAATGAGCCTAACGAGGAGAAGGTGGTGGTGGTGGTGGTGGAGCAATCCCGGAGTGCTTCGTGGTCACTCGTGAAGACTTGAACTTCCTCGCACGGTTTCTGGAACGTCGGTGCATATTCTGGTGTCAGATAAACTAGTGCCATGTTAGATACTTGTGATACCGCAGGGAGTAGGGTTGTAGGGTTGATAGTGGTAAGGGTGGTAGTGGTGGTAGTTGTGGTAGGGGTGGTGGTGGTGTTAGGATTGATGGTGGTAGTGGTGGCAGGGGTCGTGGTGGTAGGGATGATGGTAGTAGTAGGGTTAATGATGGTAGGGATGGTGGTAGGGGTGGTGGTGGTGGTAGGGGTGATGGTAGGGATGGTGGTGGTGATATGGGTGATGGTGGTTGTGCTGACGATGGTGGTGGTGGTGGTGGTGGTAGGGAAGGTGGTGGTGGTAGCGGTGGTAGTGGTGGTGATGGTGGTATAGTGGTGGTGGTAGTTGTGATGGTGGCCAGGGTGGTGGTGGTGGTGGTGGCAGGGTTGGTAGTGGTGGTAGGTGTACTGGTGGTGGTAACATGGATACTGGTGGTGGTGGTAGGGGTACTGGTGGTGGTAACAGGGATACTGGTGGTGGTGGTAGCGGTACTGGTGGTGGTAACAGGGATACTGGTGGTGGTGGTAGGGGTACTGGTGGTGGTAACAGGGATACTGGTGGTGGTGGTAGGGGTACTGGTGGTGGTAATAGGGATACTGGTGGTAGTGGTGGTAGGGGTACCAGTGGTGGTAACAGGGATAATGGTGGTGGTGGTAGGGGTACTGGTGGTGGTAACAGGGATACTGGTGGTGGTGGTAGCGGTACTGGTGGTGGTAACAGGGATACTGGTGGTGGTGGTAGGGGTACTAGTGGTGGTAACAGGGATACTGGTGGTGGTGGTAGGGATACTGGTGGTGGTGGTGGTAGGGGTACTGGTGGTGGTAACAGGGATACTGGTGGTGGTGGTAGGTGTACTGGTGGTGGTAACATGGATACTGGTGGTGGTGGTAGGGGTACTGGTGGTGGCAACAGGGATACTGGTGGTGGTGGTAGGGGTACGGGTGGTGGTGGTAGGGGTGCTGGTGGTGGTAACAGGGATAATGGTGGTGGTGGTAGGGGTACTGGTGGTGGTAACAGGGATACTGGTGGTGGTGGTAGCGGTACTGGTGGTGGTAACAGGGATACTGGTGGTGGTGGTAGGGGTACTAGTGGTGGTGGTAGGGATACTGGTGGTGGTGGTAGGGGTGCTGGTGGTGGTAACAGGGATACTGGTGGTGGTGGTAGGTGTGCTGGTGGTGGTAACAGGGATACTGGTGGTGGTGGTAGCGGTACTGGTGGTGGTAACAGGGATACTGGTGGTGGCAACAGGGATACTGGTGGTGGTGGTAGGGGTACTGGTGGTGGTGGTAGGGGTGCTGGTGGTGGTAACAGGGATACTGGTGGTGGTGGTAGGGATACTGGTGGTGGTGGTAGGGGTACTGGTGGTGGTGGTAGGGGTGCTGGTGGTGGTAACAGGGATACTGGTGGTGGCAACAGGGATACTGGTGGTGGTGGTAGGGGTACTGGTGGTGGTGGTAGGGGTGCTGGTGGTGGTAACAGGGATAATGGTGGTGGTGGTAGGGGTACTGGTGGTGGTAGCAGGGATACTGGTGGTGGTGGTAGCGGTACTGGTGGTGGTAACAGGGATACTGGTGGTGGTGGTAGGGGTACTAGTGGTGGTAGCAGGGATACTGGTGGTGGTGGTAGGGATACTGGTGGTGGTGGTAGGGGTACTGGTGGTGGTAACAGGGATACTGGTGGTGGTGGTAGGTGTACTGGTGGTGGTAACATGAATACTGGTGGTGGTGGTAGGTGTACTGGTGGTGGTAACATAGATACTGGTGGTGGTGGTAGGGGTACTGGTGGTGGTGGTAGGGGTACTGGTGGTGGTGGTGGTAGGGGTATTGGTGGTGGTAACAGGGATACTGGTGGTGGTGGTAGGGGTACTAGTGGTGGTAGCAGGGATACTGGTGGTGGTGGTAGGGATACTGGTGGTGGTGGTAGGGGTACT
Organism: Homarus gammarus; assembly: GCA_958450375.1. Taxonomy (NCBI): domain Eukaryota; kingdom Metazoa; phylum Arthropoda; class Malacostraca; order Decapoda; family Nephropidae; genus Homarus; species Homarus gammarus. The sequence continues at coordinate 189,461 of CAUDMG010001848.1, forward strand.
GTTGGTGGTAACAGGGATACTGATGGTGGTGGTAGGGGTACTGGTGGTGGTGGTAGGGATACTCGTGGTAGTAGTGGTATGGGTGATGGTGGATGAGGTGGTGGTGGTAAGGGTGGTGGTTGAGGTGGTAGCGCGGGTGGTAGTGGTAGGGTTGATAGTGGTGGGGGTGGTAGGGGGTGGTGGTAGGACTGGTGGTAAGGATGGTGGTAGGGGTGATGGTGGTGGCAGGGGTAATGGTGATAGGGGGTTGTGGTAGTAGGGGTAATGGTGGTAGGCATGGTGGTAGGGGTGGTGGTGGTGGTAGGGGTGATGGTAGGGGTGGTGGTGGTGGTGGTGATAGGGTTGATGGTAGAGGTAGTGGTGGTGGTGGTAAGGATGGTGGTAGAGATGGTGGTGGGTGGTAGGGGTGGCGATGGTTGTATGGTGGTTGTGGTGGTGGTAATGGATGATGGTGGTTTCAGGGGTGGTGGTGGGGGTAGGGATGGTGGTGGTTGTAGGTGTGGCGATGGTGGTGTTGATTAAGTTAGTGGCAGCACAAGCACTGGGTGAGTGGGTGTTCCTGCTCATATCATGAGTCTAGGAACAATATCTGTACTAGACTTCAGATTTAAGAACCATGTAAACAATTTGACTGGGGAATCACTGAGGCTACCAACCAATGGAGTGGATAGTTCCAGGGGAAACTCTTGCTTTTGAGATCAGTTAAATAGCCATAATTTCAAAAGTTATTTATTCAGTAAATTAATTAAATTCTCCCCCTTTAGACTAATTATTCTAAATTAAGTATTGGAAAAGTATGACCATTAAAGTGTCATTTGATTAATTAGAAGACTCACATCTCACCTTACAAGTTTCCAAGTCAGAGGTATGAGCGCTTCAGACGCCGCAGTACTGTATTTTTTTTTTATGGGTCACTGACCCATATCGGGGTCTGGAGGCGAAAATATAATAATAATAATAATAATAATAATAATAATAATAATAATAATAATAATAAATAAATACAAAAATTAAAAAAATCTAAAGTGAGAAACGATATATATCTTGTATGTTGTGTTGTCAAATTAAGAGAAACAATTGTGTGTAAATGAGGCAGGAAGTAAGATCAGCAACCTGGGACTTGGTCACAATTTTCGTGGGGCCATATGGCAGCAGGGTCTACCATTAGACAACACATTATGCTTCCAATATCTTCCCAGGCGGTAGTACCTCCCTGTTTGGTAGTTGTCTACTACCTACTACCTGACATGTGTGTTCGATTCAGTAACATGTCTGTGGTCAATGCCCTGACATGTGTGTGGTCGGTGCCCTGACATGTGTGTGCTCGGTGTCCTGACACGTGTGTGGACGATGCCCTGATATATGAGTGGTCGATGCCTCGACATGTGGTGTGGTCGGTGCCCTGACATGTGTGTGGCCTGTGCCCTAACATGTGCGTTGTTGGTGCCCTGACATGGGTGTGGTCAGTGCCATAACATGTGTGTGGACGGTACCCTGACATTCGTGTGGTCAATGCCTTGACATGTGTGTGGATGACTTCCCGACATTTGTGTGACCAGCGCCTTGACATTCCTCTCAAGGATTTCCCTGAACACTTGACCAGTCTGCAGGGTCTAGACAGGTTCAACTCGAAAGGTAGACCGGATAGATAAGACCGGACAGGGACACTGGTCAGGTAAGTTCATTGGGTAAACAGGTAAGCCGAACAGGTAGAAAGGATGGGTCGAATGGACGATTATAAGGTCAGTTATATTAACTGGGAATACAGACAGATAAACCGGAAGGTAATAAAGACAGGTAAATCAGGTAGGCATACCGGATATGAATATGGGTAGGTAGGCCGGACAGGTGATGCAGACGGACAAACATTTAACCAACCCGGCCTGGTGCTCCCCCCTCCTCCTCTCCCACCCTCCCTCTTCCCCTTCCTTCCTCCCATCCCTCTCCCTCCTTCCCACCCTCCATCCCTCTCTCCCACCCTCCATCCCTCTCTCCCTCCTTCCTCCCACAGACAGAACCCGCTGGAGACATGTAAAGGTAAACGCGTTCTCTATCTCACCACTAAGCCCAGACGCCCAATAAGTACCATCAACCAATACAGATATGGCAGGAGGAGACGTAGAGTAAGGGGCTATATGATAGAGGTGAGTAAATGGAAGTCAGGGCTAAGCAAAGGTGACATAACAAAGGTACTCAAACTATCGAACCAGGAGCGAACTTGTAACAATGGTTTTAAATTAGACAAATTTAGATTATGGCGCGAAATAGGTAAACACTGGTTTGAAAATAGAGTAGTGGATGAATGGAACAAGTTACCAAATAACATAATTAACTCGAATACGCTGGATAGCTTCAAACATAGGTTAGGTGGACATATTAGCGATAGGGGTTGGGTGTAAATGGGACTGCCCAGTATGGGCCAATAGGCCCGCTGCAGTTTCCTCCATTGTTATGTTCTGATGTTCTAGTGTAGTGTAGTGTAGTGTAGTGTAGTGGGGGGGGGGGGGGAGAGAGAGAGAGAGAGAGATAATACATACAAGTTTCTTTACACCATTTGCCTTTGTCTACCAAGCAGTAATTGGAAACCTGGATGTCAATCGATTTGCGGATTGTATTCCCTGGGTAATGGTTAGCCAGTGCAGTTGGCGAGATGTCCACTCTTCTCGGACTATTCCTTGACACTGTGTCATGCAGCTCGTTAACTTAGGGTGTGGTTGTTGTGTTGGTGACAGCTTCTACACCTTAAACAAATTCACGCCCAGGGCCGGCCATCCTCGATTTCGAGGGGCTTCCATTATAATACATACTGAGAATATTTATATTTTTTTAAACATAAATACTCGTATCTCAAGCACACATATGCATATACACATACACAATGTACATACATACACACATACATACATACATACATACATACATACATGGAGTTAAAGACAAACACACACGAACACACACACACACACACACACACACATACACACACAAATACATATATACATATGACTTCAGTAAAATATATAGTCACGGGCATAAGTAATCAGTACACAGAAGCTGTCCAACTCACACGGATGTATCAGAAAGCGGGAGAGCCTTGACACTCATTGTATTAAAGTATGAAGCTGACACACAACCATGGTGTGTACGTGATCCAGTGTGTACGTGACTGTCGTCGTTGTCATGGCTGTCGTGGATGTGGAGGTTGTTGTGGATGTCGTGGCCAGCGTGGTTGTTGTGGTTGTCGAACATGTCGTAGTTGTTGTGGTTATCGTGGGTGTGTTGACTGTCGTGGTTGTTATGTTTGTCGTATGTGTCGTGGGTGTCGTGGGTGGCAGGTCGTGGGGGTCGTGGTTGTCGTGATTGTTGTAGTTGTCATGGCTGTCGTGGTTGCAGTGGGTGTCGTGGTTGTTGTGGTTGTCGTGGTTGTCGTGGTTGTGGCAGTTGTCACGGTTGTCGTGACTGATGTGGTTGTTGTGGTTGTCATGGCTGTAGTGGGTATCGTGGTTGTTGTGGTTGTCGTGGCTTTCATGGATGTCGTGGTTTTCGTGGTTGTTGCTGTTGGTGACTGTCGTGGGTGTCGTGGTTATTGTGGTTGTCATGGCTGTCGTGAATGCTGTGGTTGTCGTGACTTGTAGTTGATGTGTATGTTGTGGTTGCCATGGCTGTCGTGGTTTTCGTGGCAGTCGTGGTTGTCGTGGCAGTCGTGGTTGTTGTGATTGTCGTGGGAGTTGAGATTGTTGTGGTTACATTGGTTATCGTGAGTGTCATGGTTGTTGTGGTTGTCGTGGCTGAGGTGGTTGTCGTTGGTGTTGAGGTAGTTGTGGTTGCCGTGGATGTCGCAGTTGTTGTGGTTGACGTGGGTGTCATGGATGTTGTGGTTGTTGTGGGTGTCGTGGTGATGTCGTTGTGGTGAATGTCGTGGATGTCCTGATCAGGCGCTACCTGACTTACCTTGGAGAAGGACGTGCCACTAAGTGCTCGTGTTAATGACTTGAGGAAATGGCCGCCGTGGATTGTTGTGTTGTGAGGGAAGAGGGGCGGAATGTGAGGAAAGACGACCCCTTGGCCACTCTGCTAAGTCAGCTAGAGCAGTTCAGGAGGGAGATAGACGTGTTAAAGTGGGGAGAACGAAGCCCTCAGGACTGAACTCCTTCAGGTAGGTGTCCTGCCTAGCAGGACACCTGCGAAGGAGGAGCAGGCGTGGAGAGCGGTTGCTTCCGACTAGGGTCAGACTCAGGAAACCTGACCAGGGTGTGTAGAGCAGTAACCCCTACCAAGTATTGGAGGAAGCTGACGAGGAAGAGAAGAGGCAGGACGGTGAGGTGCCAGGAAAGAAAAGGACAGTTATTCAAACTCTGCCCACAGGTAAGGTCGTGGTAGTTGGGGACAGCCAGGTGAGCTTCTTAGACAGGACTTTTTGTGCAAGAGATAGGAAACGTAGACTAGGGTGTGTTTTCCTGGGGCTGGGATAGGACATGTAGCTGAGAGGATAGATAGAGTTTTGTCAGGGGAGGGTACCAATCCAGTAGTGTGTCTTAGTGTGGGAGGTAACGACACAGGAAAGGTTAGGAGTGAGGAACTTTTCAAGAGGTGTAGTGAGGCGCTGGGGAAGATTAGAGATAGGGGAGGGATCCCGATAGTATGTGGTGTCTTGCCTAGAAGAGGAGTTGGCAATTGCTATAAAATGCCGACTGGAAAAACATTGTGCAAGCAATGGTTGGGCATTCATTGATAACTGGCAATCCTTCTATGGCAACGACTACCTGTACAGTCGCGACGGAGTACACTTGTCTCGCGCGGAGGTAAAGATGTTGTCTGCATCCCTGGAGCGTAAAATTGTCACTCCAAACGGGGGGTTTCGCCAGTAAAGAGAGGTCGGAGTAAGTGGGAGTAAAAAAAACAAGCAGGTCCTGGGGAGTAAAAGTGGTTACTCAGGACAAGGGGTAAGACAGGACCAAGGAAGGGTAAGTATAAATGTATACTATACAAACAGTAGGAGCGTTAGAAATAAAATGGACTTGCTGAGAGCTGTTGTATGTACCGAGAATGTAGACGTCATAGCAATCACCAAAACTTGGATGAATCTGGCGAGCAAGAACTTTTTATCAGAGTATCACATAGAAGGGTACAACCTTTTTCACAAGGACAGGGAAGGTAGGAAAGGGGGAGGGGTCGCACTCTTCGTCAGGGATACATTAAAATGTTGTATTAATAATCCAATAAAGGGTGAAATTGGAACCGAGTCTGTGTGGGTAGAAATTGTGGAAGGAAGAGAAAAACTAATTATGGGAGGGATTTACAGGTCCCCAAGTCTTGGGAAAGAAGCAGCTAAGCCAATATGGCAGAAAATGAGTAGGGCAGCAAAATACAACAACCTGTGCGTTATGTGGGATTTCAACTTCAGACATATTGACTGTATTCGCTCATAGGAGCGATTTTGGTTTGTGCAGGACAATAAGACCCTTGTCGTTGACGCGATGAGTATAATTTGGTCAAAACACTGTTTGAATAATAAGGTCAATATACAGAACATAATTACACTTATTAAAATTATTTAGTGTTCTCATAGGATTCAACAGTTCACAATCACACTCACGTTTTGGGGTCTTGGGTTAAACCAACGAGAACAAATATAATGTGCTGTGGGAAACTGTTGTGGACGAGAATCAAGATATTGCCTTTACAGTAGACGGCGATAGACTATACCTCAGGCAGTCACACAGCTGCTACCAGCTCCATCTCGCTTAGTAAGCTATTCTGAGTTGTAAACAGTTTCTTCACTTAACATGTGGCCGGCGGGCACAATATGTGCGTGGCGATAACAACTTCCTAGACGCAGTACAGGACAATTTTTTTCAAACAACTCATTACAGAACCTACTAGAGGTGACAATATAATAGACCTAGTATTAACAAATAAAGAAAATATTATCAGAGATATCACAGTAGGGGAAGAACTAGGGAACAGTGATCACAGAGAAATCAGGTTCACCCTAAATTGGGAAACGAAAAACAATGACAATATGGTCAGAGTCCCAAACTTACGATTGGCGGATTATCAGGGGTTAAGAAGGTACCTAGGGGAGGTCGCCTGGGAACAGTTAGGTCAGTTCCCAGTAGGAACGGGTGTGGTCAAATGTGACACAACAATTGATCATGACTTGTGAAAGAGACCTAGGGGTACTTGTAAGCCCGGGCCTACGGCCTAGAAAACAGTGCGTTAATGTTCGAAATAAGGCAAACAGAGTATTGGGTTATATATCTAGAACTGTAAGTAACAAGAGTGCAGAGGTCTTATTGCAGCTATATCTTGCGCTAGTCAGGCCGCACCTCGATTATGAGGTTCAGTTCTGGTGCCCCTATTATAGAATGGATATAAATTCACTATAGACGGTGCAGCGAAGAATGACAAAAATAATTCCGGGACTTAAAAACCTTCCATATCAGGATAGGTTAAAGAAACTTAACTTGCATTCCCTAGAAAGACGAAGAGTGCGGGGAGATATGATAGAAGTATTTAAGTGGATGAAAGGAATCAATAAAGTTCTTTTAATATCCGAGCAGGATAGGACTCGGAGCAATGGATTCAAGTTGCATAAGTTTAGGTTTAGGAGGGAGATAGGAAAAAACTGGTTCACAAATAGGGTGGTGGACGAGTGGAACAAGCTTAGCAACTTTGTAGTAAGTGCGGGATCTCTGGAAAGTTTCAAAAGGAGGCTAGATAGATTCATGGATAATAGAAAGTGGTAGTAACTCTCGACAGGAGCTGCCGTGCACAGGACAACCGGCGTATTGCAGACTCCTTATTTTCTAATGTTCTTATGTAGTCGGTGTCGTGGGTGTTGTGGTTATCGTAAATTGTCGTAGCTGTTGTGCTTATTGTGGTTGGCGTAGCTACCTTGGGTATCGTGGTTGTTTTGGTTGTCGTGGCTGTTGTGGTTGTCATAGGTGTCGTGACTCTCAGGGGTGTCGACACTGATGTGGCTGTTGTGGTTGTCGTGGCTATCGTGGTGTCGTTGTTGTTTTGATTCTCCTGGGTTTCGCGGTTCTTGTGGTTGTCGTGGGTGTCGTTGGTGTTGTGGCTGTCGTGATTGTTATGGATGTCGTGGCCGTTGTGGCTGTAGTGGGTATCGTGGTTTTTATGTTTTTTTTGTCTCTCGTGAATGTAGTGGGTGTCGTAGTTGTTGTGGTCGACTTGGCCGTCGTGAGTGTGGTAATCGTTGCGGTTATCGTTAGTGTCGTGGTTAAGAACATAAGAATGGAGGAAACTGCAGCGGGCCTATTGGCCCATACTGGGCAGTCCCGTTTACACCCAACTCCTATTGCTCGTATATCTATCCAACCTATGTTTGATGCTATCCAGCCCATTCGGGTTAATGATGATGTTTGGTAACTTGTTCCACTCATCCACCACTCTATTTCCAAACCAGCTTTTACCTATTTTGCGCCTAAATCTGTCGTGGCTGTCGTGGGTGTCGTAGTTAGTGCGGTTATAGGGGTTATTGTAGGTGTTGTGGTTTTTTTGGCTGTCGTGGCTGTTGTGGTTGTTGTGGATGTCGTGGCTGTCGTGGGTATCGTGGTTGATGTGGTTGTTGTGGCGGTCGTGGCTGTCGTGGTTATTATGGGTGACGTGGGTGTCGTGGTTGCTGTTGTTGTCCTAGGTGTCGTAGTTTCGAAGGTGCTGTGATTGACGTGGGTGTTGTGGGTGTCGTGCTTGGTGGTGTTGTCGTGGCTGTCGTGGGTGTCGTGGTTGTTGTGGATGTCGTAGTTGTCGTGGGTGTCGTGGTTGATATGGCATTCGTGGGAGTCGTAGTTGTCGTGGCTGTTGTAGTATTCATAGTTGTAGTGTGTCTTTCGTTTTTTTTTTGTGGTTGTTGTGGCTGTCGTGGGTGTCGTGGTTATTTTCGTTGTCATGGGTAACGTGGTTTTTGTGGTTGTCGTGACCATCGTGAGTGTCGTGGTCGTTGTGGTAATCGTGGGTGTCATGATTGCTGTGGTTATCGTAGTTATTTTGGGTGTCGTGGTTGTCGTTGGTGTTGTAGTTGTTGTGGTTATTATGGATGTCGTGGGTGTCGTGGTTGTTGTGGTTGTCGTAGGAGTTATGCTGTCGTGGTTGCCGTGGTTGTAGTCGGTGTCGTGGGTGTCGTGATTGTGGTTATTATCGTTGCTGTCATGGATGTCTTCGGTGTCGTGGTTTTTGTAGTCGTTGTTATTAATTGTGGCATTTATGGGCGTCGTAGTTGTCGTGGCAGTCGTGGATGTCATGGTTGTCGTGGGTGTCGTGGTTGTGCTGGTAATCATGTCTGTAGTGTGTTTTTCGTGTTTTTGTGGTTATTGTGTCTGTATTGGTTGTCGTGGGTGTTGTGGTTATTGTGGTTGTATTGGCAATCGTTGGTGTCGTGGTTATTGTTGTTGTCGTGGATGTCGTGGTTGAAGTGTATGTCGTGGTTGTTGTGATTATATTGTCTGTGGTGGCTGTCGTAGTTGTTGTGGTTGTTGTGGTTGTCTTGACTGTCGTGTTTGCCATGTTCATTATGATTGTCGTGAATGTCGTGGTTGTCGTGGGTGTCGTGGTTGCTGAGGTTGTCGTTGATGTTGTGGGTGTTATGGGTATCGCGATTGTTGTTGCTGCCTTGGCTGTCATGGATGTCGTGGGAGTCGTAGTTGTCGTAGCTGTCGTGGTTGTCGTGGGTGTCGTGGCTGTCTTAGTTGTCTTGTGTGTCGTGGTTGTTGTGGTTATCATGATTGTAGTGGTTTTGTGGTTGTCGCGGGTGTCGTGGTTGTTGTGGTTGTCATGGCTGTTGTGAATGTTGTGGTTCTAGTGACTGTCGTAGTTGACGTGGATGTTATGGTTATTATGGTTGCATTGGCTTCCATGGGTGTCGTGGTCGTCGTAGATGTCGTGGTTGTAGTAAGTGTCGTGGTTGATTTTATTGTATTTGGCTGTGGTGTTCGCTGTGGTTGCTGTGGTTGTCTTGACTCTCGTCTATGTCATGGTCATTGTCATTGTCGTGGGTGTCGTGGTTGTTGTGGTTGTCGTGGGTGTCGTGGCTGTTGTGGTTGTCGTGGGTGTCATGGTTCATGTGGTTGTCGTGGCTGTCGTGGATATCGTGGGCATCGTTTTTGCTTTGGTTGTCGTGTTTGTCGTGGTTGTCATGAGTGTCGTGACTGTCGGGGATGTCGATACTGTCGTGGCTGTAGTGGTTGTTGTGGTTATCGTGGCTATCGTGGGTGTCGTAGTTGTTTTGATTATTTTTGGTGTCGCTGTTCTTGTGGTTGTCAAGAGTGTCGCGGCTGTCGTGGTTGTTATGGGTGTCGTAGGAGTTCTGGTGTCGTGGTTGCCGTGGTTGTCGTGGTTGCCGTGGTTGTAGTCGGTGTCGTGGGTGTCGTGATTGTGGTTATTATCGTTGCTGTCATGGATGTCTTCGGTGTCGTGGTTTTTGTCGTGGTTGTTATGGTGTCGTGGTTGTTATGGTTGTCGTGGCTGTCGTGGCTGTCGTGAAGTTGTGGTTGATGCGACTATTGTTAGTGTCGTGGTCGTTGTGATTATCGTGGCTTTCATGGTTGCTGTAGCTGCCGTGGCTGTCGTGGTTGTCGTGGTTGTCGTGGTTGTTTTGGATGTCATTGCTATTGTGGTTGTTGTCGCTGTCGTGGCTTTCTTGGCTGTCGTAATTGGTGTTGCTGTGGTGGGTGTCGTGGGTGGCGTGATTGCTTTGGTTGTTGTGGTTGTCATGGTTCTTGTGGTTGTCATGGTTCTTGTGGTTGTCGTGACTGTCGTGGCTGTTGTGGTTGCCGTGGGTGTCATTGTGTTGTCGTTGTAGTAGGTGTTTTGGATGTCCTGGTTGTAATGGGTTTGTGGTTGTTGGGTTGTCGTGGGTTGTCGTTGCTGTTGTGGTAGTTGTGGTTGTCGTAACTGTCGTGGGTATCGTGGTTATTGTGGCTGTTTTAGCCACAAAGACTGTAACCTGACACTTCTTTTACACATTAAGAATCTTCTGTAATCAAGGAACAGACCTACATTGATACTCTGAAGTCAATAGATTTAACGAAAACCCCATGACTTTTTAACCCAGTGATCTTGATCTTTTGCGGACCCTGCGCAGGTAAATGAGATATCAAGGGTTTGCAGGTAAAAACACTCCATCAATATTGGGTATATATGACCTTGACAGATCTAGCTGGGTCATATACCTGTCTCGTGAAGATAGATGGAACTTTTAGAAAGATCAACAAAGGTGGTACATTTTGAAAAGGTGAGAGAGAGTCGACAGATCATTATACTCAGTGGAGTTTCGTTGATTACAGATGAGGTTGTGTCCGGGTGTCGGTACCTGTGTACGGCAGTTGTCATGAGGCTGGGGCGGGGCAGATCCTGGTGGCAAAAACTGGGCCAATATCTGCCTTTTACACTAACCTGTCCCCACACACACACACACACACACACACACACACAAAACAGTCATACACGTACACAAACACACCAAAAACAAGTCTCAAACACACACACACACACACACACACACACACACACACACACACAGTAAGGACAACCTCTTGCCGTAACCAGTGCCTACCAGTCTTGTTCATTACAGGTAAGTTATCAACTCATTCATCAAGAAGGTGCTCAAGTAGCTTCTGTGTGGCTCCTGCTTTTCCGAGATCAATTTGAATATAGTTCCTTCAGTTATTAGTAAGGTCCCCTTAAGATTATCTGGAGTTTTGTCCGTGGGTCATGGTGCGTGGTTCGTAGTCCGTAGTTCATTGTCCGCGGTTCATGATACGTGGTCCGTGGTTCGTGGTCCTTGGTACATGGTCAGTGGTTCGTGTGAACAAGGAACGGATGTTGTTGTTGACATTTTGGCAATGGCGTTGGTTCTTTTCCCTCCTCTCCCTTTTCAACCCCCTTCCCCCTTCTCTTCCCCCCTCTGTTCTCCTCCTTCTCCTCTCTATCCCGACTCCCCCCACCTCTTCGTTCCTTCCTTACCCTCCTAGGAATTTTGACGGGATTGGTAATTAATTTGATCTCATTTGATGACTGCATGGGATAATCAGGGGTTCAGGGATCATATCAACGGTTCAGATGTTAAAGGGGTTAAAGGGTCATATATGGGGTTTAGGAGTTCATATAGGGGGTTCAGGGGGGCATGTCAAAGGGTTTTGGGTTTGTATCAGAGGTTAATAGGTACATATCAGGGGTTCATATGTTCATATCAGCAGTCATATCAGAGGTTCGGGTGTTAATATTAAGAGTTAATGGGTGTAAAGGTTCATGTTAGGGGTTAATGGAGTCATGACAGGGGTTCATGGGTTTGTGACAATGGTTAAGGGTTCATATTAGGGGTTCAGGGGTCATATCAGTATTTCAGGGGTTTATATCAAGGGTTCAGGAGTTCACATCAGGGTTCAGGGGTTAATTTCAGAGGGTCAGGAGTTCATATCAAGAGATCAAAGGACATATTTCCCCTCTTCCATTTCCCTTTTCCTCTCTCTTGCTCTTTTTCAACAATAAATGAAAAATCCTGATCAACAGGTACAACATGCTGGCTAAAAGGAGCAACATACTGATCAACAGGTACGACATGCTGATCAAAAGGTGCAATATTCTTATCAGCAACAGATGAAACATACTGATCAACAGTTGCAACATCATAAGCAACAACAGATGCAACATACTGATCAACAGTGACAACATCATAAGTAACAACAGGTGCAACATACTGATCAACAGTTGCAACATCATACGTAACAACAGATGCAACATACTGATCAACAGTGACAACATCATACGTAACAACAGGTGCAACATACTGAATTACTGATCAACAGTTGCAACATCATAAGTAACAACAGATGCAACATACTGATCAACAGTGACAGCATCATAAGTAACAACAGATGCAACATGCTGATCAACAGTTGCAACATCATAAGTAACAAAAGATGCATCATACTGATCAACAGGTGCAACATCATAAGTAACAACAGATGCAACATACTGATCAACAGGTGCAACATCATAAGTAACAAAAGATGCAACATACTGATCAACAGTGACAACATCATAAGTAACAACAGATGCAACATACTGATCAACAGTTGCAACATCAAAAGTATCAACAGATGCAACATACTGATCAACAGTTGCAACATCATAAGTAACAACAGATGCAACATCTTGATTACAACAGATGCAACACCCTTACTTCTATCCTGATCAGCGCTCCAAGATGATCAATCGTAAAAAACAAGTTGGCTTGTTTTGGCACGCCAGCCTCCGCCCACCGCTACCCTCCTCCTCTGCCAGTTTCCATGGTGACACTTGCCCAGTACCTCCACCACTGTGTACCAAGATGTAGCGATTCCGAAATGTGGGTATTTATTTTTGTTACGGAGGTGGAGTGTGTGTGTGTTGATGTGTGTTTCTTTGTCCATTTAACTATGTAATTATCAATTAACTTATCTATCTGCTTATTTATTTATTTAATTAAATGTATATTACCTATACAGTATATATGTTTACTTGTCTATGTACTGATTTTTCTATTTTCGTATGTATCTCTTTACTTATTTGCTCATTTATTTACAGTACTCACTTAATAACCCCAATAGATCAGAGGGACACCAAAAATAGGTACTCGTGTTTAGTGAAAGACTGGGTTATTGGTGGGTGCCAGATTACTGGTGGGTGCCGGACTGTCCTTACCAATCTAATCTTCATGTTGATGGTTAATGTACAACAAGTAATAGCACTTTACAGTAGCATTATCAGCATTGTTTCTTTAATCCTTTAAGACAAGACAAGAAACAGACGAGTTGCATACCTGTCCTTAACTGTTCCTCAACAAGAAATAAACCTTACCGATATCGTGTACCTGTATATGTTTTTTCTTTGGACCTCAGTTCTTCAGTCACAACAATTTATTAAAACACGAACTTGCACCCTTATATACATTTACATTTTATGAATTTTCAATTTAAGAAAAAATGGTGAACTAGATACAAGTTCGAGTTAAGGTCAAGTACAGGCTAATAAGGGCCAGAATAAAGTGAGCAAAGTATGGAATTATTTCTTCGATAATACAACACAAAGAGAGAAATCAGACTGGAGTCGTCAAATCTATTCACCTTGGCGTTCCTTTGCTAGAGACTAAAGATATTTGAAGCAGGATGCTATGTACTGAAGGACGTTATAGTAAGACGAAAAACACTCTGTTGTAAGGAAATTCACAGAGTACTAGTCCGGGGTATCCATGGACCTCACAGATGCCCTTGTGGACCCATGGAGGGTATGTGATGGTGTGGCTATTGAGTGCAGCTCGACTGAATACTGACTGTGGAAGTATCTAAAGAATGCACAATGCTGGAACGTTTCTGGTAAGGTCGTTAATGTCGATTGTTTTGATGCCCTTTTCTTTACCGAGTCGAGAAGACGAAGTGCCTCAATACTACACTCACTCCACAGTGTCCCAACACTACACTCACCCCACAGTGCCCCAACACCACACTCACCCCACAGTGCCCCAACACCACTCACCCCATAGTGCCCCAACATCACACTCACCCCACAGTGCCCCAACACCACTCACCCCACAGTGCCCAACACCACACTCAGCCCACAATGCCCCAGCACTACACTTAACCCACAGTGCCCCAACACCACACTCACCCCACAGTGCCCCAACACCACTCACCCCATAGTGCCCCAACACCACACTCACCCCACAGTGCCCCAACACCACTCACCCCACAGTGCCCCAACACCACACTCACCCCACAGTGCCCCAACACCACTCACCCCACAGTGTCCCAACACCACATTCCCCCATAGTGCCCCCAACACCACACTCACCCCATAGTGTCTCAACATCACACTCACCCCACAGTGCCCCAACACTACTCACCCCACAGTGCCCCAGTACCACACTCACCCCACAGTGCCCTAACGCTACACCCCTATAGTGCCCAAATACTACACCCCCTACAGTGCCCAAACACCACACATCCAGCCCGTAGTTCCCCAACATTACACCGTCCTCAGTGCCCACCTAGTTCAGAAATGAGTACAATATGCTAGATGACAGCACGAATGACCAAGTTTATCTAGGTAACACTTCAATATTATTATCGTTGAGGGTAATGCCTGAAATCTCAAAGCTATATAATGACGATTTGTTTTTTTTTATGACGATGATGAGATGATGCCAAAATTTGAGAATAATTTTGTCTATACCGTTTATATATATTGTGTATCATGTGCGTTGTAATATTAAATGAAGGTAAAAATGTAGTGAAATTGCCAGTGTAGACTCGTTTATTTATCTAGTCTTCATAACAAACGCACCCCTAGGTGACAAAACAACAACAAAAACAACTAATAATGAAACTTGTCTTTTTTCTCCTAACAACATCTATTTCTTCACAAACATTACACAACAAGAGGGATCACTGCAATGAAAGTATTCCCAGAAGTAGGAAGATTTTTTTTTACCTTATGATTGTGAGGGATGGACGACACCCAGCTTCAACCACAACACTGACAACCAATACAGCAATACCCTTATATGTAGCAGCAGTGGTAAAAGCTTATGTAGCAGTCCTCTCATAGAATTGAATAAGGTAACAATACTTTAATATATCATTGTAGTAGTAGAAGTTGTTTCATGTAGTACAACATGACAACAGATAGTCTCTCAGAAGATGAGGCAGCAGGAACTCTCCCAGATGTGTAACTAGAGGAACACCAAAACATCACGTACACTATCAAATACCAACAAAGACCAAACTATCAAGTGTGACACCAACACCAGCAGGATGATCTCAAGAATACACATAGAGGCTCTTGGCACTGTTGTGGTGAAGGGGAGAGAGAGAGAGAGGGAGGGAGGGGGAAATGGGAGGGAGTTGCCTTTCATTGTGGGTGGACCAGCTGGCCTCCAGAACCAGGCCAAGGGTTCTTCTACCTGGTGATGTGTGTGTGTGTGTGTGTGTGTGTGTGTTTCTCTAATTCGTGATGGTTTTCTTTTAGTATATTAAGTTTAGTTTATTGGTGTTAAAATAGGTAGTTATAAATAGCAGAAGGTCAATAGGTATTAATATACTAGTAAAACAAAACATATTTAAGACAGGTTCTTGATTTTTATACAAAGGATATATATATTTTAACATAAGGTCTAGATGTTTATAAACCAATAATAAAATTTCTAAAACATGATTCTTGATGTTATGTCACGTTAATCATATTTTTCTATTCGAACCGTTTATAAAACGGAGATTTAAGTTCATATTGCGTTTACATTATTTCTCTCTCACTTAACCTAACAAAACCAAGCCAAACAAAACCAAACCAAACCTAACCTGACCTAACCTAACCTAACCTAATTTAATCTAACCTAACCTAACCTAACCTGACCTAACCTAACCTAACCAAAACCCTGACAGAGTTCCAGGATGGGGTTGCCGATGCATAAATATATAGAATCTCGCCACTCCGGAACCAATGATGAAATAGGGGGTGGACAGCTCTTGGGGAGTCTGACCTCAAGGGCAAGTGGGTCAAGAGGAACCATAGCTGGTACCTTTAGGACTCTAGCGTAAATTGAGAAAAATATGTGGAGCTATATCCTTTTATCATCCTGCTGAAAACCTCTCCCTTCTCCTACCTCCCTCCCTCCCTTCTTCCCTCTTGCCCCTTCCTTCTATCTCCTTCTCCTCTTCGCTCCTCCTCCACCTCCTCATCGCCCTCCTATTCCTCATCTCTTCCATCGTATCCTTCTCCTTCCCCTCCCTAATACTACTCCAAGAGCTTAACACCATACAACCAATACTTTCGTATGAGTGAGCTGACGCCGTAACAAAAGTTACATAGAAGTCACGAGGTAGAGGGCACTGAAAGTCATGTTTGAGGGTCCTAAAAGGCTAGGTACAGGTCACAAGAGGTTAAGAAGAAGCCGGGGAGATCTGAACATTGGAATAAGTTATATAATGTTTCAGATCTTACGTATCAAGTTTCTGATCCAGGAGGGTATCAAGATCTGCTTTGAAACAGTTCCCCCAAAATATATTTCCTTATTTCACTGATACAACTTCGAATCCCAAACATAGAGCATTAAATCCCCCATACCAATGATTCAGATACCCTAGAAGGCTCCCCATTCCCTATATGAGACTTCATATACCAAAATATAAAGCTACGAGTCAAACAGAGCAAAATTGGAAAACGAAAAGATTCACACACACACACACTTGGTGACTTGTAAATACATCTAAGATACACACACACACACACACACACCCACACACACACACACACACACACACACAAACTGGACGTAAAGGCCCATGTAAACAACACAATCAAAGAAGCCTCGTACCCACTCTATATGCTACGACGACTCAGGTCACTTGAGGCGCCTACGCCAGCGCCGAGGACTATCTACAACGCATTTATTCTCCCCAAATTAACGTATGCGTCACCAGCCTGGTCGTCTTCTCTCAACTCTACCCAACAACGTCAGCTAGAGAAGGTACAAAAGAGGGCCTGCAGAATCATGCGGCGCAGACTACTCTGGCTACAACAACGCTCTCTCCACCCTGGAAATGCCATCCCTCAGTGACCTCTACCACCATGCACTAGCAGGGTTTGGCAGTGGACTATTGCACCATCCTCGTCATCGCCACCTACTGCCACCTGCAGTCCCCCGCCCACCTCGCGCAGTCCGCCACCACAACAAAATTCAGCCCATAAGAGCCCGGACTGATAGATATAAGATTAGCACCATCCCATCTATTGTTAAAATAATAAACAGCTCCTGATTTATGTACTGTACAGCCCTGTAAATGTATTGAACGAATATCATTATGTCTAAATCATACGTAAGTTTCTATATTTTCAGCCACCTGCTGCAACTCTATTAATAAACCGTTTATTATTATAATTATTATTATTATTACACACACACACACACTTGGTGACTTGTGGCTACATCTAAAATCCTGACTTTGGAGTAGTTATTGGTGAAGGCCATAATATATGTAACACCCTTCAAGACCGCGCTATCACCAAAATGCCCTTTTCAGTGTCAGTGTCAGGTTCAAGATGTCGACATATGAAGGCGTTCATCTAACCTAACCTAACCTAACCTAACCTAACTCAAACTAGCCTAACCTAATCTAACTCAAACAAACCTAACTTACTCTAACCTAATTTAACCTGAATCAACCTAACCTTTCTTAAACCCTCCTGACATAAGCTCGTTTTCTTTAGCTGAAGATCGTTTTCTTTCAACAACGCTAACAAATCCATCACTAATGTGGGTAACATAACTACCGACTCATCATCCTCCTTCATAGGTTAAGGTCACCTTATTTCCGACACTGATGCATTGAATTGAATTGAATTGAATTGAAACAGTTTATCTAGCCAGAAAACACAGATACAGAGTAAAAAATAATAACAATATTAACATGGTTGAGCCAGTAGAGAACCTGTCACAACGAAAAGCTATTTTGTAAGATCAAGAAATTATTTTTTATTTTATTTAAGTTGTAATAAACAATGTGTGTGTGTGTGTGTGTGTGAAGGAAGAGGAAGGAGGACGAGGGAGGAAGAACTGTGATAACCCTGTTTGGCCTCCCTGACACGTGGTGCAGGAGGAGGAGGCAGTGTTAGCCAGGACCACTCAACAACGAAAGGTTAGGAGGTTCCCTCAGCAAGGCTAACAAGTCCGCTAATCATTGATGATGAACGCGAGTGGTGGCGCCAACACTACGGAGTCCAACATTATCAGATACTCGACCATGTGTGTGTGTGTGTGTGTCTGTGTGTGTGTGGGTGGGCAGAGAGGGGAGGGTGTGTGTGGAGGGTGTGTGTGGAGGGGTGTACTGGGAGGGTGTGTGTGGGGGTGTAAGGGGAGGGTGTGTGTGTGTGGGTGAAGGTTGTATGTGTGCAGAGGTTTTGTATGTGTGGGGGAAGGTTGTGTGTGTGTGTGTGTGTGGGTGGGAGGCTGTATGTGTTGGAAGGCGGTGTGTGTGGGGGGGGGGTGTATAGGGGGATGATCTGTGTGTGGAGGAGGATATGTGTGTGGGGGAGGATCTGTTTGTGGGAGGGAGTGAGTGAAGCTCTTCCCAGAGAGACCTGACAGTTGTAGCATTAGTAAATATGACAAATTTTGTAGCAAGAGGTACCGGTATGGCCAGCATAAGGACAGAACCAGATAATGTGATGTAGTCGTGGCCAGAATTAGGTTAGGATACAGACACACCTGGCAAGTTAGTAACGCTGTACCCATACCGGAACACTCAGCGTGTAAACTTTGTGATAAACCTTTAAAGCATACACTTGAACACTATATTATTGAATGTGACACTGTCAAAGACTTCAGGCCACCTGACTTATTGTATCTTGAACTATGTAATTACTTCATTGAATCAGGTGTGCTTGAGGACATTCTTGCTGTTTATCCCAAATTTGCTAGCCCACACTGATTAGTCTTCAATTAGAATATGACTCCAATGTATGTGATCCACTGACCTATATATGCTGCTGGTGAATGTGATGTATTTCCTTCTTTGTGTACGAACCTCTGTCCTGCGTGGCAGTGAACAGTGGCATTACCCACATGAATCTGACCTATATATAGTGTTAATGAATATGATGCATTCTTTGTGTACGAACCTCTGTCCTGTATGGCAGTGGAAAGTGACATTACCCACATGAATCTGACCGACGTATATGTATGTATGTGTGTGTGTGTGCATGTATATGTGCATGTACGTGTATATGTGTATGTATATACGTATATGTATCTATATGTGTGTGTGTGTGTTTACATTTATGTATATGTACTGTCAATGAATATGATGCAACTCTTTGTGTACGAACCTCTGTCCTGCATGGCAGTGAACAGTGACATTACCCATATGAATCTGACCTATATACATTTATAGTTGTCAATGAATATGATGTATTTCTTTGTGTGTGAACCTCTGTCCTGCGTGACAGTGAGAAGTGATACCACCCTCAGTGTCAAGACCTGACTGAATTACTCAGAATAGGCAAACTGTACTACAAGCTCTGCCAATAAATTTGTTAAACAAAAAAAATCTTCCCATCCTACCTCTACGCCCTGACGAGTGTTATGTCTTGCATATGGACGACCACGAAGACAATGAAGAAGAGACAAGGGTTTCTTATGAGTCTTTTTCGATGTGAAGATTGATGGGAGTGTTTGATGGGAAAGGTCCAATTAGGAGTGGTTCATCTCTCTCTCTCTCTCTATATATATATATATATATATATAATCAACGACCTCACCAGCAAGGAATCGAACCCTCGATCTCCTGGGTGTGACTAGGGAGCGCTTACCGGCTAGGCCACAAGGACACTAAAAGCAGTTCTAGACTCTGTTATATTTCACACAAAGCCTGTTCATCGAGCTGATGGCGCCGTGAACCTCAATGGGAAACTGCCCGTGCCTCTTATGTGGTGTCAGTAGCATTTTACCGAATCCAGCTGGTATGAAACGCGAGGTCGTTGATTATATGTTCAAAGTCCGCGTGTTAAATGGACTAAAAATGAAGTATATATATATATATATATATATATATATATATATATATATATATATATATATATATATATATAATAAATGAAGTATATATATATATATATATATATATATATATATATATATATATATATATATATATATATATATATATAACCCTCCCTCCGTCCATCTCTCCCTCCATGGAGAGATATAGGAGTGTGGAGACGGAAGGATATAGGAAGACAGAGAGAATGGGAGGATGAAAAGAAAAGAGGAATACAGAGGGAGGGAGGGACACCGCCATCTCCTCCTCCTTACCACAAACAAACGTCAACAAAGATGGAAAGAAGAGAAATGGGAAGTTGGAGGAAGAAGGACGATAGAATGAGGAAGAGGAAGAAAAGAAAGGCGTTATATAGAGAGAGGGAGGGAAGGAGGGAGGGATGCCCTCCTACCACCACCCTCTCCGCCACCCTCTCCCCCAACAAGGTCAACAGAGATGATTTGGATTGTCACCACCTCAGTCGTAGCGGTACTCACCTGGTCACACCCAACAGGAAGAAGAGGGTGAAGCAGGGAAGACAACGATGAAAGAAGGAGGAAAGGATGTAAGAAGCAGGTACTGGGAGGAAAAGGAAAGGGGGAGAGTCAGAATGAGGAAGTGAAAAAGAAAATGAAAAAAGAGAGCATTAGAGAAAGATAATCGAGAGAAAGATAGGAAGGAAGGAAAGCAAAGGAGAATGGAGAAGATAATACAACAGGGATGGCAGAGGTAACAACAACAACAATAATAATAATAACAAAAACAAGTAGTAACAACAAAGAAACAAAAATAATAATAATAACAACAACAATAATAATAACAACAACAACTAAAAACACACACACACACACAAGGATGAGACAGGTGAGGATGACCAGGGTGAGAGCGGATGATGAGGATGGAGGGAGAGACTGGTAGGGGCCATAGTCATAACAACAGTGTGGGTGTGCCATGTGTGGGCTGGGGTGTGGGGATGAAAGGAGGAGGAAGGGGAGGGGGACGGGGGGAGAAAGAGAACGGGAGGGGGAAGAGGAGTGGGAGGAAGGGAAGAAGGGGAGGAGGAGGGAGCAGGGGGGTAAATTGGTATTTGAGAGCAAGGGCATCCAGCAAGTGAACGCCAAATTGGGAGGGGATTTGGCGGTGAGGATGGAGATGGTGGCGGTGAGGGTGGAGATGGTGGCGGTGAGGGTGGAGATGGTGGCGGTGAGGGTGGAGGTAGTGGCGGTGGAGGTAGTGGTAAGGGTGGAGTTGGTGTGAAGGTGGAGTTGGTTTGTGGATGGAGGTTGGGTGAGGGTGGAAGTGGGAGCGAGGGTGGAGGTTGGGTAAGGGTGGAGTTGGGGGGTGAGGGTGGAGTTGAGAGGGGGGGGGGAAGGTGGGGTGAGCGTGGGGTTAAGAGAGACACAGAGATGGTTCATAACGGACCGACAACACTACAACTCATCACCAACACTACTGACCACCAACACTACTGACCACCAACACTACTGACCATCAACACTACTCACCACCAACACTACTGACCATCAACACTACTCACCACCAAAACTACTCACCACCAACGCTACTCACCATCAACACAACTCATCAAAAACACACCTGACCATCAACACTACTCACCACCAACACCACTGACCATCAACACTACTCACCACCAACACTATTGACCATCAACACTACTCACCACCAACACTACTCACCACCAACACTACTCACCACCAACACTACTGATCACCAACACTACTGACCATCAACACTACTCACCACCAAAACTACTCACCACCAACGCTACTCACCATCAACACTACTCATCAAAAACACTACTGACCATCAACACTACTCACCACCAACACTACTGACCAGCAACACTCCTCACCATCAACACTACTCACCACCAACACTACTGACCATCAACACTACTCACCACCAACACTACTCACCACCAATACTACTGACCACCAACACTACTGACCATCAACACTACTCACCACCAACACAACTGACCATCAACACTACTCACCACCAACACTACTGACCATCAACACTACTCACCACCAACACTACTCACCATCAACACTATTCACCACCAACACTACTCACCACCAACGCTACTCATCATCAACACTACTCATCAAAAACACTACTCACCACTAACACTACTCACCACCAACACTACTCAGCACCAATAATACTCAGCACCACACACTACTCACCATAAACACTACACACCATCAACATTACTCACCATCAACACTACTCACCACCACCACTACTCACCACCAACAAAACTCACCATAAACACTACTCACAATCAACACGACTCACCAGCAACACTACTCACCACCAACACTACTGACCATCAACACGACTCACCACCAACACTACTGACCATCAACACTACTCACCACCAAAACTACTCACCACCAACGCTACTCACCATCAACACTACTCATCAAAAACACTACTGACCATCAACACTACTCACCACCAACACTACTGACCATCAACACTACTCACCACCAACACTACTGACCATCAACACTACTCACCATCAACACTACTCACCACCAACACTACTGACCATCAACACTACTCACCACCAACACTACTCACCACCAACACTACTGATCACCAACACTACTGACCATCAACACTACTGACCACCAACACTACTGACCACCAACACTACTGACCATAAACACTACTCACAATCAACACGACTCACCATCAACACTACTCACCACCAACACTACTCAGCATCAACAATACTCAGCACCACACACTACTCACCATAAATGCTACTCAGCATCAACACTACTCACCATCAACACTACTCACACCAACACTACTCACCACCAACACTACTCACCATAAACACTACTCACCATCAACACAACTCACCATCAACACAACTCGCCATCAACACTACTCACCACCAACACTACTCAGCATCAACAATACTCGACACCACACACCACTCACCATCAACACTACTCTCCATAAACACTACTCACCATCAGCACTACTCACCACCAACACTAATCACCACCAACAGTGGTCAGCACCAACACTACTCAGCACCACACACTACTCATCATCAACACTACTCATCAAAAACACTACCCATCACCAACACTACTCACCATAAACACTACTCACCATAAACACTACTCACCATCAACACTACTCAGCACCAACACTACTCACCACCAACAATGCTCAGCACCACACACGACTCACCATAAACACTACTCACCATCAACACTACTCACCACCAACACTACTCACCATCGACACTACTCACCATCAACATTACTCACCACCAACACTACTCACCATCAACACTACTCACCATCAACATTACTCACCACCAACACTACTCACCACCAACACTACTCACCATCAACACTACTCACCACCAACACCACTTACCATCAACACTACTCATCACCAACACTATACTTACCATCAACACTACTCACCACCAACACTACTCACCACCTACATTACTCATCACCAACACTATACTCACCATCAACACTACACACCACCAACACTACTCACCACCAACACTACTCACCATCAACACTACTCACCACCAACACAACACTACTCACCACCAACACTACTCACCATAAATATTACTTACCATCAACACTACTCACCAACAACACTACTCAACACCAACAGTGGTCAGCACCAACACTACTCACCATCAACACTACTCATCAAAAACACTACTCACCCCTAACAATACTCACCATCAACACTACTCTCCATCAACACAACTCACCATCAACACTACTCACCATCAACACTGCTCATCACCAACACTACTCACCAACAACACTACTCACCAACAACACTACTCACCATCAACACTACTCACCAACAACACTACTCACCATCAACACTACTCACCATCAACATTACTCACCATCAGCATTAC
Source organism: Homarus gammarus (assembly GCA_958450375.1). NCBI lineage: Eukaryota > Metazoa > Arthropoda > Malacostraca > Decapoda > Nephropidae > Homarus > Homarus gammarus. The sequence goes on from CAUDMG010001848.1 coordinate 212,996, forward strand.
TCACCACCAACACTACTCACTATCAACACTACTCACCACCAACACTATTCACCATCATCACTACTCACCATCATCATTAATCACCAACAACACTACTCACGATCGACAATAATGACCACCAACAATACTTCCTCAACAATAATCACCACCAACCTAACTCGCCAACAACACTATTCACCAACAACAATAATCACCAGCAACACTATTCACCAACAACACTACTCATCAACAATACCACTCACCAACAACAATAATTACCAACAACACTACTCACTAACAACACTAATCACCATCAACGCTGTTCACCAATTGTTGTTCTGGTGTTAGCTTTTTACCATCTATTTCTATACACATCCGTAGGAGTTACATCACCTGCGAAGAATGACCAACTTCTCTCTCGTAAAAACATTAATAATAACAACATAACACCTTATCCTTTGCCAATATTCCAATTCCAAGTGTTGTAATGAGAACTGGAAATTTAAGTTGACTCCGGCAAGTTTGTCTGTTTTTTTCCGAAGTCAGAGTTTTGGATGTCAGTCCAGTTTGAACCAGCGAGACCATATACCCACAGGCTTGTCGCAGAGGTCAAACTGGTGTCCACAAATATCCACAAAAAAACATGGTTTAGATACACCTATCTTGTCTCACCCGGAATGTGGTCTCTGGTGACACCTAGCCCAGGAGTCTCACACCTGACCCAGGAACCTCATACTTATCCCAGAAGCCTCACACTTGTCCCAGGAGCCTCACACCTGGATGAGGAGCCTCACACCTGGCCCAAGAGTCTCACACCTGACCCAGGGGCCTCAAACCTGGCCAAGGAGAGCTTCAAACATAGGTTAGATAGTTATATGAGCGTTAGGGGTTGGATGTAAGCGGGACTGCCCGGTATGGGCCAATAGGCCCGCTCAGTTTCCTCCATTCTATGCTCTTATGTTCTTAGGAGTTACATACCTGGCCCAGGTGGATTCACGCCTGAACCAGGAGCTTCATACCTGACTCAGAAGCCTCACACCTGGCCCAGGAGCTTCACACCTGATTCAAGAGTCTCACATCTGACCCAGGATCCTCATACCTAATCCAGGAATTACATACTTGGCCCAGGAGCTTCATATCTAGCCCAAGAATTGCATACCTGATTTAGGAGCCTCACACCTGGCTTTTGAGCCTCACAACTGGCCCAGGAGCCTTGCAATTGGCCCAGGTGTTATATATCTCGCCCAGGAGCCTCACACCTAGCCCGGGAGCCTCACACTTGGCCCAGAAGCCTCACACCTGGCCCAGGAGCCTTATACCTAACTCAGGAGCCTCATACCTGGCCTGACTCGTGAGTATTGCTGGAGTACATCGACACTTGAGGTCAGGATATGGTGTCATTCACAGGTATCATGACTGTAAAAATGTTTAATTCACCGTACTAGTACGAATATTTACAATACCAACGAAAATAAAAATATGAAAATAAAATCATTGTTTAGTCTACAGTTCTGATTGAGAGATGAGGTATTGCCGCTTGGCAGACCTGCACATTATAACTCAGAAAGAGGAACTACTCGGTGACGTAGAGGAGGATCCTATGACCTTAACCTTTGACCTTGTAACCTGAAAAGTAAAGCCAACCTAGATAAAGTCAGTATGAATTTGCATGTCAAGTTTGATGGTGGCAACATTATCATGTTCGGTGTTGTATTACGGACACAAGCAAACAGAGAAACATACAGCAGTGAAAGGCCTTACCCACAGCCAGCCAACGCGAGCGTACGTAAAAAAAGAAAAAAGTTACCAAAGGAAAATGCAATAACTGGCAATACAATACATGTTTCAGAAAACTTCTATGAGGGCGTGAACAGGAAAATCATCCCCCACGACTTCCCCCAGTCGTAGTTGCTGATGCATGTTGTCAAATTGTCTGGTTCACGAAGAATTCGTAGGTAGTTTGAGACTTGAGCGTCGACTCCAGGTGAAGTCAATGAGTCACTGTTGTGGTAACTTTCGAGAGGACCATCATGGTGTGTGAGTCCTTGGCTGTGTCACGGTAAGGGGAGTGAGGAAATATTATATCATACACTTTGTGCTTCCACCTAAAACAGTCTCAACCTACCTCAACACCTCTACCCATTTACCCACTTCACACTACCACGCACCTACCTCACACCACCACCCACCTACCTAACACCACCACCAACCTACCTCAGATAGATAATTTCCCCTGCCGATGTTGGTAGCCTCCCTCCCTCCCTCCCTCCGCGCTGGATGGTCTGGTCAGGAAGTCGGTGCATGTCCACACACACACACACACACCTCCATCACCACTTAAGGTAGTAACTCTTGGGTCGTCACCTCTACTACACCACGACCTTTGGTGGCTTAGCACTGTCCTGCCTGTACAAAAGGTCACAAGACTGTCCGGTTTGAATTAAAATTTAGACAAGTATGCATAACCTTGAACGATGAGTCTCAAGGTCATTCATGAGTATTTATCATTTAAATGAGTAAATATGTAAATTAGTAAATGCTATTTTAATGTAACAATATGTCTAGTACCTTTAACAATTGTGGTTCTGATGTAAACTTAAAATAAACAAGTTCGTCTTAACACTCCCATTAAATCCCATGCCTAAAAATCTCTTCGTTTTAAACACAATCTTATCTTCGAATAGAATCATTTCAAACTAGTTTTGTTCAAATCTTGTCTTGTTTGTTTAAGTATTTGTCTCTAAACAACATCTCATATAAATATTTATTAATTGTGACAACTTCTTACCGAAAGAGAATTATTATTTAAACAATGTCTTGGTAAACCATTTTGTTCTTTATTAGCTTAATACAAGTATCACCTTTCTTAAAAAAAATATTTCCGTTAACAAAATCTTTCTTATCAACAGTCACTTAAACAATACATGTTGCCAAAATCATACATGAACAAAACGTTGCTTAAAGTCCTTGCTTAAACAACAGACGGATGAAAACCTAGCTTTGACATTTTGCTTAAACACTGATAAAACAACATTTCACTCATAAAATGTATTGCTTAAACAAAACACCAATGAAAAAGATTTGAGTAACATAACATCAATATAACAAACACTTGTTTTATACAACAACTTTTTTACCACAATACAAATCTTAGAATTAGCAAGAACTGCCTCAAACTGGTCACCCTGTATATTTAAGCCTCTCTCTGTCCAGTTGCCTCTGAAGTTATCTTGAATAAAGACGAAAGCTAAGGTGCTCCGTTGTTTCCCTTTTCCCAGCGTGATTTTATCAATATATATATATATATATATATATATATATATATATATATATATATATATATATATATATATATATATATATCAATCATATATATATGTATATCATATATATGCAGTAATCACTGTAGGTCGCTTATATATATATATATATATATATATATATTATATATATATATATATATATATATATATATATATATATATATATTGATAAAATCACACGGGAAAATGGAAACAACGGAGTACCTTAGCTTTCGTCTTTATTCAAGACATCTTCAGTTGCCTCTGAAGATGTCTTGAATAAAGACGAAAGCTAAGGTACTCCGTTGTTTCCATTTTCCCGTGTGAATTTATCAAGATTTATCTTATCCACGTTTTCATTGTGGATTTTCATAAAATATATATATATATATATATATATATATATATATATATATATATATATATATATATATATATATATATATATATATATATATATATATATATATATATATATTATTTTTTTACGGGATTAGCCCACCAGAGCACAGGTCAATGACCCACATCAGGGCCTAAGGGCGAGAATATAATAATAATAATAATAATAAAAATAATAATAATAATAATAGATATATTTTTATATATATATATTAAATAAAAATATACTAAAATAATAATAATAATAATAATAATAATAATAATAATAATAAAGAAAAAGGATCAATAGTGAGAAACGATATATGTACAGTACAATGTGTTGTCAAAGTAAGATGAGAAACAAATGAAACCCTTCAATTGTGTGTAAATGAGGCAGAAAGTCAGATCAGCAACCTGAGACTTGGTCACAATTTTTGTGATACCATATGGCAGCAGGGTATATCTTTAAACACATTATGCTTCCAATATCTTCCCAGGCGGTAGTACCTCCCTGTTTGGTAGCTGTCTACTACCTAGTACCTACTATCTGACATGATATTTTTAATTATTGTGCCATTGTACTACTACTACTACTACTATTTTTTTAATGGCCTCCAGCCTCCCCCAATAGCCACACCGTAGCCGCCATTTTATTACCTTAAAATTAAATATCATAATACATAAGTAACTACCCTAGCTGTGTTGAGTTAGTTGAGCCACAGATCTATGCGGCATTCAGTGACTGTTGCCTCATAGTCAACATCGGCAACTGTTGTCGGTTTTGGGGGCCGATGCTCTCGTTCCCCTGAGGCAGAGCAAAGCAAAGCGAAGGAGAGAGAAGGACAGTCGACATCTCATCCAGGCTGTAACATAGCTTCTGGGCTTCTGCTTCCGTTCAGAGGAGTGAAGCTGCCTTGATCAACGTTCTGAATTCTCTCTCCATATGCCCTTATCTTGTCATTTTCATTCCTCCTGTGTGCAGCTAAGTTACGGTGACATGCGGCCATGAGATAAAAAATCCTGATGTGGAAGAAAGCACGCTGTCCCCGCGACTAGAATCCTCGAGCACTGATGTTAACACGGGCTTCGTTGGATGTGTTTGAAGCCCAATGTTGGAAATTCTCACCGTCCAATGGAAGGAGGGTCGGCTGTACACTGACATCACAACAGATTTTCTTCAACATATTTGCTGTGAGATCCCTTACTTCGTCATGCCTCATGCATATGAAGCCCCCTTTCTTGCACACCATGGCATGATCAACGTCATAGGAAGAGCCACACACACATTGGCAGGGCAACCCTTCTACTGGCCTAAAATTCTTGTTTATTGAGACTGAAACCATTTGCTCTTATCGGTAACATAGTTAACCAGTTCGAGGCGCCCACCTCCTGCACTATAGCTACTTTTTTTCAAATTCTCTGGTACTTGCAGCATCAGTTGCTGCAACTTATCACTTTGACCGTGCTGTCGTTCTGTCGTATTGGACTGTCGAATCTTGTTTACTTCGATGGTATCCACCTCACCTGTTGCATTCTGAGCAATTATGTGGTCAGTGAGGGCTGCCGTAACCTTAACTGGGTTTTGATGTTCGGTGGCAGCACTCTCCTCTGTATTGGACAATCCCATTCCTCCCAGTCTCGGCGGAAGTGCAACGAGTCATCTTTCTGCTGGAGTTAAGTGAAGATGTTTCACTAATTTGGGAATGAAATTGACACTGATAGCTTCTTCCAGAGGGTGGCGGAGGGGTCCGATATCAGGGATAGTGTGCATCAGGTAGTTCCAGTAATGATTGACTCCATGGGTGAATGCTGCAAGAGCCGCATGTGGCTCTGTGTTAGCAATATCAGACAGAGCTTGGATTTCCCTAACCCACTCCTTCACCTTTCCTGTTATGTACTCGGTCTTGAAGTCCGTCGTGCAAATTACTGCGCCTCGGTGTTGAAGGTTCCAAGTGTTCCCTGAAGAATGCAGTGATGGGTAGGGAAACACCGGGTAACACTGAAGTCCGTTTATTAAAGGATAGGAGAAATACAAGTGGTGACTAGAGTGTGCCATGCACGGCCCACGCAGTCAGACGGAGACTGCCTTGCCATATGGCAGCCTCGGGGCAATGTTGCCACATAACACGTGCAGTTTTGCCACGTAATTATATACATAGATGCTACTCGGCACAGTAGCTTATATACAAGGTTGCTACTCGGCACAGTAGCTTAGATACATAACCTACATCTCCCCCCCCCCTCACGCTCATAGTCTTTGTCTTGAGCGGACTTCTTAGTCCTGAGTCGCTCCAAGCGTCGAGGTGCACTGTGGGGCGGATCCTCGTGAGGTGTAGGAGACTCGTCCTCGGTCAGGGGGCCAGCAGCAGGGGGTGGGACTGGCCGGAGGAAGCGGCGGTTCCTCCACCAGACACGGCCGCTCGGCATCCTGACCTTGTAGTCCCGCGACCGGCCGACGCCCATCACTATGCCTACCTTGTCCCAACGTGCCGTCGTCGGGTCCTGGACGCGGACAAGGGCACCAATCTCCAGTGGCTGAAGAGGGCGGGCACGGTCGTCATACCCAGCCTTGGTGTCCTGGGCACGTGAAGCGGCACGGTGGTCGCAACTCTCGACTCTGGTCTGCCACTCCTTCGCAAAGGCCTTGGCGTGTGCAGGAATGCAAGAGCCGAGAGGGTGACCATACAGGATCTGGGCAGGGGAGCGCCCTGTGTGGGTAGGAGTATTACGTAACTCCAGGAGTCCTCTGTCAAACGCCTCACAGTCTATGTTGCCTGAAGGGGCCACCTTGAGGATGAGGTACTTTACTGTCTTGACAGCAGCCTCAGCATGGCCGTTTGACTGTGGATAGTGGGGTGTTGACACGATGTGGCGGACTCCCCAACGCTCCAGGAATCCTGTGAAGTCCCGGCTGGTGAACTGTGGCCCACCGTCCGTCCGCAGACGTACAAGGACGCCCAGGTCACGAAAGAGGTGCCGGAAGTGGCGAATGGTGGCTGCGGACGTCGTTTCTGAGCCACAGATTACCACCACAGGCCAGCCAGAGAGTCGGTCGGCGACAACTAGGAAATGTTTCCCAGCTGTGCTGAAGAAATCAGCCGACACGGACTCGAAGCGCCTGGTGGGTTCGTCTTCGCACAAGAGGGGCTCCTGCTGTTGACTGGGCTGCATGATCTGGCACGGCTCACAGGCACGGACAGTATTGACGATATCTGCGTCAATGCCGGGCCAGTACACAGCCTGCCTTGAGCGGCGCTTGGTGGCCTCTGCTCCACGATGGCTGTCGTGTAAGCGAGCCAGAACGTGATGACGGAGAGCTGCAGGGACGACCACACGGGCATCGTACAGGACGAGGTCCCCATCTGCGTAGAGATCCTCACGTATCTTCCAATACTGGCGTAGGGCGTTGTGGAGGTCAAAACGGTCGCGAGGGAACCCAGTCCTCACACTCTCCAAGAGCTGAGTTTAGGAGGGGTCGTCGCGTGCCGCGATCCGTAGTTCCTTAAGAGCCAGATCGCTGTCGGGTGGCGACACTGAGGCCTGGGTGCTGGCGAGAGACTGTACGGCCTGCAAAGTGACGATGTTGCTGACGAAGAAACCGGCCTCGGTGCTGAGCATCTCGTCTTCAGGTGTAGGGCGGCTGACTGGGGAGCGGAAGAGGGCATCCGGGATGCACAACTCCTTACCTGCGAGACAAGCCGCGGTGAAGACGAAGGCCAAAATCTTCTCCTTCAGGCGCTGGTGGCGGGAATTCTCGATGGCGTCCAGCGAATAGTGATTAAGAATGGGGACCAAGGGCCTGTGGTCTGTGATGAGGTCTATGTGTTGTAGGCCAATCAAGTAAAATTTGCACTTCGATAAGGCCCATATCACTGCCAGCAGCTCTAGCTCGATGGTAGCGTAGCGAGACTCAGCATAGGTGAGGAAGCGAGAGCCACACTGTATGAGCCAGTATTTTCCTCCACCGTGATCCTGGAGAAGGGCGTAACCAACCCCGTACAGGTGCGAGGCGTCTGTCTGGAGGACGGTGGGGAGCGCTGGGTCGAAAGTAGTGAGGATAGGTGGACTTGACAGGGCCTCCTTCACCTGATGAAAGGCGAGGTCGTGGTCAGGGGTCCACGTGAAAGTCCTCTTGGGGCTCATCAGGGGGCGGAGAGGCCCGGCAGCGGCGGAGACGTCAGGAGAAAATTCTGCCAGCTGGTTCACCAGGCCCATGAAAGACCTGAGATCCGTAAGGTTGGCAGGTTTTGCAAAGTCCTCTATGGAGCGAACTTTCTCCAGGTCCGCAGCAATGTCATCCCTTGAGAGTCGGTAGTCGCAGAAAGACACTGCAGGTGCGGCCAAGACGAACTTCTCGGCATTCAGAGTGATGCCGTGCGTCCTACACCTGGTCAGTACCTCGTCGATGAGGCGAAGATGTGTCAGGTAGTCTTCATCATAGAGGAGGACGTCATCCACTACCTTCACGCAGTTGGTCACGCCTTGAAGTGCCATGTCACCACGGAGACAGAAGGCGTCCCCCGTAGCAGTGAATCCCATAGGGCTAAGGCAGTAGCGGAAGCGTCCGTAAGGCGTGATGAAAGTGGTCAGTGGCTGATCCTCCTTCTTCAGTGGGATCTGCCAGTAACCACAGAGGGCGTCCATTGTCGAGAAGTGCCGTACCTTCGGGTTCACACTCCGTATAGCTGCAAAAGGTGTGGTTGAAGGGTGGGCGGGACGGGACACCTGGCTGTTAAGCTTAGACAAGTCGGTAGTAATCCGCACTCCACCGTTAGTCGTAGACATAGCAACTAGAGGGTGGCACCAAGGGGACGGGTCGTCACCAACGGGTACGATGACACCCTGGGCCACCATGGAATCCAGTTCCTTCTTGACTGAATCCCTGAAGGCGAGAGGAATCAACCGGGGAGTGTGTATGGCAAACGGCTGTGCATCTTCCCGCAGGTGTATCCTCATAGGCGGACCCGCCATAGCCTTCAGTGGCGCGGTCCATAGGGCCTCCTTCGTCACCAGCACATCCGAGTACTCCTTCAGGAAGTAGGCCCTTGCGGCTGAAGGAGACGCCTTGCAGTGAAGAGGAAGCAGCCGTGACTTGGGTGGAGGCGGGGCGGGAGTGGACACGGGTTCTGGGCCGGGCAGCGCCAGGCACGTCGCTCGGTGATTCACGCACCATGCTGCCGGTGTACCGAGCAGCTGGGTTCTGCTCGGGAAAGTCTCTGGGCACCACACCTAACTCCTTGCAGTGCTCCCACGACAACAAGGGTGTAGCGAGAGTAGGCTGCACGTCGATCCATCCGTGATCTCTGCTTGAAAGGAGCCCACAGCGTCTGGCATTTGGGAACCGTCCGCATTGTAGTACTGCAGCTGCGGCGGTGGTCCCAGGTCGCGTTTGGTGAGGCCCAGTTTCTGGAGGTGCTTCAGGCCTATCACCGTAGTATCAGCGCCAGTGTCCGGTATCACCTCGATGTGACCCGACACATCACCGTGTGTGACGGCGACGCGGATGGTAGGGGAAGGGGTAGCCCTGGGGCGTGTGGTCGATTCCACCCTCCTCATGTGACTCAGCTGCTGCTTGGGGCTGCGTGGGCCATCTGAAGGGGGCTGTGTGCAAACCACCCCGAGGGAAGTGCGCTGCTTTCCTCCTCGTCTCGGGCTTTTGGGCTTAGGTTGGCGGCAGCACTTGTCGTAGTGTCCATAGCGACCACAGGCCTGACACTTGCGGCCTCGTGCAGGGCACCTGTCTGTGTTAGACCAGTGGCCCTTACGGTCACATCCACGACACAGTGCGTCGGCGGCCGGGCATGTCTTGGGGCCATGCTGCTTTCCACAGCTGCCACAGGAAGCACTAGGCGGAGGCGTGGAAGAACGTGCGGCAGCCTTCACGTTGCTGGCCGCCTTCTTACCCTTCTTGTACTGAGAGATTGCTCTCACAGCAGGAGGGGCCCGTAAGGCAGAGGTGGCAGACTTGGTGGCCTCGTATGACCGACATTCAGTCACTACCACCTGGAGTGTGGAGGAAGCGTCCAGGGGAATGAGTCGCTGCAGCAACTCTTCGTGCCTGACACCTGCCAAGATCCCGTGCTTGATCCAGGCTTCCTCACATTCCCGGCTGTGCGCCTTGCAGACGTCGATCTCCTCCGACACACTCTTCAAGTGTACAAAAAAGTCGTCAAAGGATTCGTTCTCCGCCTGCTTGCAGCTGGTGAAGGTGCGGCGACGCAAAGCCTCGTTATTCCGACTTTTAACGTGCTCCTGTAAAAGGTCGAGCACATCCGTCACTGGAGAGGTAGAATCGGGAGGCACTTGCAAAGTGTGCTCCAAAACTCTCTGGGTCTCCAGCGACAAACACATCCACAGTTGGATGAGCTGTTTGTTTGGAGGCAAGCTGTTAAGGTCCACCATCATGGAGTAATCTGTCCAACGCCGCCTCCACTCACGAAAAAGCTGAAACGTGACGTCTGGTGAGAGGGCGGGTGGGGGTTGAACAGATGCCTTGGGAGCTGTTGGAGTAGCAAGAGTGCCTGGAGGACGCTAGTGTGGTGGAGGTGGGAGGGTACTAGCGCCTTGGTGCGCGAGTGAGGGAGGGTGGGTTAGCGCCAGGGTCGCCAATATTGCATCAAAGCGCGCCTTTTCCTCCTCTCTTCGTATCTCCTCCCTCTGAAATTCCATCTCTCTGCGTCGCTCGTCCGGGTCGTCCATCCTTCTCAGAATTGTTGCAATGTCCGTCACTGGAGGTGGAGGATGAGAGTCTGCGCCCGGTGGAGGGGAAGGTGGTGGGGAGTCATGTCTCCCATCTTGACGTTGTCCCTTCTTACCACCCATCTTAGTGTGTGCGTGGACTGCACTGTTTAGTATATAAAGTGGCGCCTCATCAGCTCGAACCACATATATATGACATAAACAGCGCAGAAATAATGCATAGAGTCCACTGTTCTGTCCGTGAGTGAGTGAGTGTGTGCGTGTATGTGTGTGTGTGTCTCAGACAACACATGCGGTGGCCTTAGGCTGGAGCCACGGAGGCAAGAACGTCAGTGTCTCCCCGGATGTCACACGAGAAGGGTGTACGCCTGCGTGCTCCGTGGGTACCACAAAAAAGAGGCCAATGCTCAACTCTCAGCTCTAAGACACACTAATACACTAACACTAACACTGCCACCGTCACTAGAACGCACTGTGACGGCGCAACACTGCACGTTGCGGCGAAACACAACACAACACACTAGTCGACGCTCACGTCGCCGGCAGTCGCACATCGCCGGCTAACTGTCCATTGTTCACACACTTGTAAGTCCACAGATCCTACTCACTACACCATGAAGGTTCCAAGTGTTCCCTGAAGAATGCAGTGATGGGTAGGGAAACACCGGATAACACTGAAGTCCGTTTATTAAAGGACAGGCGAAATACAAGTGGTGACTAGCGTGTGCCATGCACGGCCCACGCAGTCAGACTGAGACTGCCTTGCCATATAGCAGCCTCGGGGCAATGTTGCCACATAACACGTGCAGTGTTGCCACGTAATTATATAAATAGATGCTACTCAGCACAGTAGCTTATATACAAGGTTGCTACTCGGCACAGTAGCTTAAAAACTAAAATTAAAACGCTCTACCACCCCCATTGACTTACCAATGAAACTCTTCAAGGAGTTCTCCCCGGAGCTTGCTAAACCCCTATGTTCCATCATCAATGCTTCTCTCAGTCAAGCCAGATGCCCAGCTGACTGGAAGACCTCTTATGTATCACCAGTGCCCAAGTCAACCAGCCCACAATCCTTAAATCAGCTACGACCTATTGCAATCACCCCAATACCCAGCCTAATCTGTGAAAGTTTTGTGTTCGACTGGGCTTATGCTGATATTGCAGGAGTCGTAGACCCTCAGCAATTTGGCAACATGAAAACTTCCTCCACCACTCACTGTCTTGTCAGCTTTCTCGATTGCATATACCGCCATCTCGAGAAACGAAAAGCGTCTGTAGCTGTCGCCTTCATTGATTTCACTAAAGCATTCGACCTAGTCGACCACAATATAATCATCAACAAAGCTATTGACCTCGGGCTTCGGAGAAGTCTTATACCATGGCTTACAGACTTCCTCAGTGACCGACGCCAAGCTGTACGCTTCCGAGGGGCTGTCTCCACCTTTCAGTCATTCACCTGTGGCGTCCCCCAAGGCACCAAGATGGGACCACTCTGCTTCCTTATGCTCATCAATGATGCCCTAAGAGAACCCCCCGCTCGCTGGAAATATGTCGACGACTCCACCATTGGGATCAGCGTCAACAATTCTGCTCCCAACTGTACCGCCCTTCAGGATTTATTGAACAGTCTCCAAAACTGGGCCACCAACAACCATGTCACCATCAACCATACCAAGACCATGGTTATGCACATCAACCTCTCCTCCGACATTGTCCCACCTCCTTCCATTACTTTAGGTCCGAACACACTCCAGGTTGTAGATTCCACGAAGCTCCTCGGCGTCACCATAGACAACAAACTAAATTGGAAACCACACGTCAGTGAAGTTGTCAAATCCTCCAGTTTCCGTCTCCACCTCCTCCGCCGACTCAAGTCCCTCGGAGTTCCTGCTCCCGAGCACCTCAGTGTTTACACAACATTCATACTCCCCAAGCTCACCTATGCCTACCCCACCTGGTCTTCCTCCCTAAATGCCACACAACGTAAACACCTAGAAAAAGCGCAAAAGAGGGCATGCAAGATTATTCTCTCCCCTTCCTACTCCACATATCAAGAAGCGCTCAACACACTGACCCTTTCGATTCTCACTGACCATCACCACGACCTCATCTGCAAATTTGGTAAGAAGCTTCTACACCATCCTCGACACCGGCTCCTACTACCACCTGAGATCCCTAGCCCGAGAATTGCTGTTCGACACCACAACCGCATCCAGCCCATACGTGCACGAACTGATCTCTATAAGAACAGCCCAGTCCCAATCATTGTAAAAATTATCAATAACTTGTAATAGACCAGTGTATTCACTCCCAGTAAATACTACTTCTTGCACTGTCACTCTGTTGAAATGCACTGTAGTTTGAGCCTTTCCCATCCAGTTATTATATATCTTATTTGTATCACTTATGTTACTTGTATATTATTTATAATTCGAAACCCATTCCCCAAATATGTAACTGTATATTTTCCGCCTTCTGGCTGCCAAGCTCTTTCAATAAACCGTTAATTATTATTATTATTATTATTATTATTACATACATAACCTACAGGTGTCTTTGGCCATCCTTTGTTATTTTGACCTCACTTCCACCGATCACCTCCATTGCCCGTTCATAATGCCCTGGCTCCACAATGAGGAAGGACTTGCTGGCGTTTGGGTGGTACCCAACTTGTGGACCATTTGATGTTATAAGGTCCCACCACTGTTTGATGTCCTCCACTTTTCCTGCTCCTGTAAGGTCGTCAGCATACGCCACTTGCTTGACCTTGGTTGTTTAAAATTTTATATTGTGTTGGAGCACGGATAGGCCTATTGCGTACATTGCCATTGCAACAGGGTCACCCTGCGTTGTTCCCTCTGTTGACTGTATGATGGTATCACCTCTTAGAGCCTTGGTGTTTACTATATAGAGGTCTGATGAATTCCTATAGGTGTTTTCAACATACATTGCAAAGCTTGGACACTTGATCTTGATATTGTGCAGTGCGGCCTTGCGGTTAAGCATGTTGAATGCGTTGGAAGCGTCAACCAGGCGAACGGCCTCACAATCACGCTGCTCAAAAATCGTTCACATGGCGTGAATATCAGCTTCCCCTCCAGCCTGGTGGCCAGCACAAACTTGCAGGTTCCCTGCCGCTGCCCTGACATCATCCTTTACCACCTCCATTATGCATTTTCCGATGATTTGCCTCAGCACTTCCCCCACCCTTATAGGCCTGCACCCTGGATTATTATCCAGGGGAATGAGGCGGCAGGCCCTCAGAGCATGGAGGTGTTGGCAGCACAAGGTTGCTACTACTACTATTAATAATAGTAGTAATAATAATAAATAATAATAATAATAATAATATAACCACACAAACAGATACGATTAAATGTAAACAACTCAATAAAGTTGTTGTCTCGGCCATCTATTGACAAATTACTAAACTGCCTTCATCATTTTAGCCAATAATAAACCAATACCCTAACATTCAATTAATAAGAACAGCGAATCATAAGGAGATGACGGAATTGTAGAGAAAACAAGTTACCTCACTACTAGTACCACTGATAGTCCTCTTCCTGGACTAACCCACCTGCCTTGTCGTCCTTTTGGATAAATATTCCCGTCCTGTCTTCCTATTGGCTAAATATTCCCGCCCTGTCGTCCTATTGGCTATACTTAGTATTTTCCCGCATTATTCTATCGGCTAAATATTCCTGCCTTGTCGTCCTATTGGCTAAATATTCCTGCCTTGTCTTCCTATTGGCTAAATATTCCGCCTTTTCCTATTGGCTAAATTTTGCTGTATTGTCGTCCTATTGGGTAAATATTCCTGCCTTGTCGTCTTATTGTCAAAATATTCCCGCCTTGTCGTCGTATAACCTATATTTTCCCGCGTTGTTCTATTGGCTGAATATTTTCGCCCTGTCGTTCTATTGGCTAAATTTTGTTGCCATGTCGTCCTATTTGCTAAATATTCCCACCCTGTCATCCTACTGGCTAAACACTCCCGCCTTGTCGACCTATTGGCTAAATTTTCCTGCCTTGAAGAGACGCTGTACGGCAACTTGAAGAAAAATGACAGTAAAAGTTACAGCTGTTGTGAAAAATTATTATAAAAAATGTAGCCATAATAAAAAATAAACTGCAACTACAATGAAAAATAACAATAAAAACTACAACTACAATGAAAAATAACAATAAAACTAAACTACAATGAAAAATAATAATACAAACTATAACCACAATAACAAATAACAATAAAACCTACTATTATAATTAAAAGATAACCATAAAACTAACACAATAATGAAAACAAAAAATTACAACTACAAAGAAAAAGAACGAAATTTATACAATAATAAAAAAATACCGCAAAATTAAAATCACAGTGTAAAATAACAACACTAACATTAAGACCAATCCATTCCTGAAGCCTGGAGCCTGGTACCCAGGGAGTGTCGTTACCTTGGTGGGCGTCACAACATACGAGTCAACACGGAGAAATTGGCACCAGGAACCATGAAGTTAGATATTAAGGATGAACCCACTGCAGAAGTTAGAATAGTTTTTTTTTTTTTGCAATTTTTACACTGTGGTTAAAGTAAGTAAGGATTCTGATGTGTTCATTTAAGTATGACAAGCATCGATTCTTTTGTGTATATGGTAAATCATCTCGTCACACTGTTTCCATGGCGACGTGCGATGGACTGGGCTCGATCCCAGGCAAAGTGAATTCACGGGCGAGTTCTTTGCTCCATTTGCCTTTAGCTACCCAGCAGTAATTGAAGAGCTGTATCATAAATCGGTGGGTGGATCGTATTCTGAGGCAATGGTTAGCCAATGCAGAAAACGAGTGTCTGGTCCCACTGGGTTATACCTTGACCCCGGGCAATGTACCTCATAAACCCAGGATGTAGTCTTTGCTCTGGCGACACCTTTTATACTTTAAACAAATTCACGCCTTGGTGGCCTCAGTGGCGTCCACCCACGCTCACAAGAAGCAGCCATCAACATACCATGTGAGTGTCACGTGATGCACCTTTTTACTCACATACTACAGAAGTCACTTTCGCAGAACTGAGTGTAAGAATCCAGCCGAGTAATAATAAAATGAACAATTTAATTCACTTTACGGCCAGTGAGGAAATTCCTTCTTTACAATGTGTGTGTTTATTTCCTTGCCTACCAACACAACTTGTTATCATGTCAGCAGTGGACACAAGTTACACAGTACGTAATATATATTTGTTTCTGTGATTGATAAACATAGTGAATTGTTGGAGGAAAAGGGAACACAAAAAGTAATATTTTTTAGGTCATTTGGGCGGTGACGATACTGACTTTTTTTTTCGTAGAGGATTAAGACATGACCATCTTCACAAGTCTTGAACTGGTGGAGTTTCTGTCGTCTGTTTGTCTGTTTGCCCATTGTTTTTATGTCTGTCGGTTTGTCCGTCGGTTTTTCCAGTCCGTTTATATGTCCGTAAGTTTGTTTGTCCGTAAGTTTGTATGTCCATCTGTCAGTTTCTCCATCTGTTTCTCAGTCTGTTGATCTCCTGGCATAAACAACTAAAAACTGATCCCTATGAAAATTTCTCAGTCTAATAGGACAAGTTGTTACCAGACTCAGATTTCAGATTTGCCCAGTGCAATGGAACTTTTGGTCAGGATAGATCAAACGCCAAGGTGACGAATGTTTGAAAAGTAAAAATTCGCCAAATTTCTCCAAGCGTGATGTGAAATAAGCCAGTGTGATATAAAGCTGATGTGATATAAAGCTGGTGTGGTATAAAGCTGATGTGAAATAAGCCAGTGTGATATAAAGCTGAGGTGATATATAGCTGGTGTGATATAATGCGGGTGTGATATAAGCTTGTGTGATACAAGCTGGTGTGATATAAGGCTGGTGTGATATAAAGCTGGTGTGATATAAAGCTGATGTGACATAAAGCAGATGTGATATAAGCTGGTGTGATATAAGCTGGTGTGATACAAGCTGGTGTAATATATAGCTGGTGTGACATAAGCTGGTGTGATATAAGCTGGTGTAATATAAGCTGGTATGATATATGCTGGTGTGATATAAGCTGGTGTGATATATAGCTGGTGTAATATATAGCTGGTGTAATATAAGCTGGTGTGATATAAGCTGGTGTAATATATAGCTGGTGTGATATAAGCTGGTGTGATATAAGCTGGTGTTATATAAAGTTAGTGTGATATAAAGCTGATGTGATATAAAGCTGGTGTGATATAAAGCTGATGCGATATAAAGCTGATGAGATATAAAGCTGATGTGATATAAAGCTGGTGTGATATAAGCTGATATAAAAGATATTCACCTCACTGCGACAGATAAGTGTGAGTCGACCGACCTCCTGTGTATAAAAAAGCTAATAGTGATAATAAGAGCGGAGAGGCTGGGAGTTACCGACTGCGCAGTAAAGACCTGTTGAACACCCAGGAATTTAAAATGTAAACTAGAGGCCATTTAAACTTTTCTTCACACATAATAATAATAATAATAATAATAATAATAATGATAATATATTTGATGAAATAGCCAATACTTAAAGATAATTAGTTTTATTGACATAAAAAATCAGGGTTTACTAACAGCGAAATATTCCATAATCTCTCTCTCTCTCTCTCTCTCACCTCCAAATCTGAACCAACTGATCAAGAAGAAAATAAAGTTAAGTCAGATCAGAATTCGTACCCAAGCAGGAGGAAACCAGCTTGTGTTGTTTAGTTTGTGAAACTGGTGTAATGAGCATAAAATATCTGCCTCGCTCTCTTTTATTTATTATTTTCTTCACTTCAAGGCCAAGGTCAGTAGAGCGACTCAACAGGCTGAGCAGATTTTTGTATTATTTTTTTTTTTCAACGGTGGACCAGGAAAGGTTTGGTTGTTTTCTGGGTGTGGAGAGAGAGCGTTAGAGAAGGAGATTGAAGTTAATGTTTATCAATGCATTTCTTCAGGTTATTAGCGTGCTAAGATATTAACACGGCATACCATCCTCACATATCCTTGACCACAGACGGGTCAAGACGGTTCAGACGCACCTGGCGCTGCTCAGCAGCAGCCACGTCAACTATTATGATGGCCCATACCAACTCCCTCCCCTGAACCCTCCTCCCCACCGGAATATCAACAAGTTCTCGCCAGAAGTTACTCTTTCATTTGGGAAAGGAATGGAACCAGTGTTGAATAGTGGTGAACAGTGCTTAAGTCAGTGAAAAACAACTCGGCAGTTACAGTTGAGTCTTACCCAAGCTAACCTTCATGCAGTGAGGTCCCAGGTACCCAGTGATAATTCCCCTGAGACTCCACAATGGGGAGACCTGGGACCATACCTCAGTGAGTGAGGTCCTGTGACCACGTGGTGTCCCCATGATGCTACGACACCACGTAGTGAATGAGTTGCTACATCATCATGTGAAGTTCCTCATAACACCATCTGTGAGGGAATTACTACACCACGTGATGCCGCTCATAACACCATCTGTGAGGGAATTACTACGCCATATGATGCCCCCCATAACACCATCTGTGAGGGAATTATTACACCACATCTGGCCGCTCATACACCATCTGTGAGGGAATTACTACACCACATCAGGCCCCTCATAATACCATCTGTGGAGGGAATTACTACTTCATCAGGCCCCTCGTAACACCATCTGTGAGGGAATTACTACACCAAGTCAAGCCCCTCATAGCACCACATGTGAGGGAACTAGAACTCCACGTGATGCCCCTCATAACACCACCTGTGAGGGAACTAGTACTCCACGTCAAGCCCCTCATAACACCGCCTGCGAGGGAACTAGTACTCCACGTGATGCCCCTCATAACGCCATTTGAGAGGTAGTTACTGCACTACGTGTCTGCTGCTCAACACCTCAGCTCACATGATCATTACTCTGTATGTTCACTGTATGTTCCTTTACCTTTCTCTAATGAAGGCTTTTGTTAAACCACCAATGTATGTAATAAGTCATTTATGTCCAATGTATATTTTCAGCCTTCGGGCTGCAAACTTTTTCAATAAACCGTTTATTATTATTTATTATTATTACAAAGATATTAACACGTCATACCAACTGACCGTCCCCATATAAAGATATTAACATGGCATGCCAACTGACCATCACCATACATAGATATGTAAGATATTAACAGGGCGTACCAACTGACCGTCACCATATAAAGATATTAACACAGCATACCAACTGACCATCACCATACAAAGATATTAACACGGCAAACCATCCAACCTGAACGCCACCATACCAACCTAACCGTCACCATACCAATCTGACCGTCACTTAGACTTTAGCAAAGCATTTGACAGAGTACCGCATCAGAGGCTTCTGAGAAAAATAAAGGCTCATGGTATCGAGGGGAAAGTTTTAAATTGGATAAAATCATGGCTCACCGATAGAACGCAGAGGGTCAGCGTAGAGGGTGTTAAATCTGAGTGGGGCCGTGTAACCAGTGGGGTTCCCCATGGGTCAGTACTAGGCCCACTCTTGTTCATAATCTACATAAACTATCTAGATACTGGGATCAGCAGTGACATAAGCAAGTTTGCGGATGACACCAAAATAGGGTGGCAGATTAATTCAGGGCAGGATGCAAATGCATTACAGGAGGATCTAAATAAACTGCAGGGGTGGTCTGAAAAATGGCAAATGAAATTCAACACCAGCAAGTGCAGCGTACTTAATATTGGAAGAACAAATACTGATAATGTATACAGCCTTAACAACATCAACCTAGAGAAGTCGACTTGTGAAAGAGACCTAGGAGTACTTGTAAGCCCGGACCTACGGCCTAGAAAACAGTGCGTTATTGTTCGAAATAAGGCAAACAGAGTATTGGGTTTTATATCTAGACGTGTAAGTAACAAGAGTGCAGAGGTCTTATTGCAACTATATCTTGCGCTAGTCAGGCCGCACCTCGATTATGCGGTTCAGTTGTGGTGCCCCTATTATAGAATGGATATAAATTCACTAGAGTCGGTGCAGCGAAGAATGACAAAAATGATTCCGGGACTTAGAAACCTTCCATATCAGGATAGGTTAAAGAAACTTAACTTGCATTCCCTAGAAAGACGAAGAGTGCGGGGAGATATGATAGAAGTATTTAAGTGGGTGAAAGGAATCAATAAAGGGGATATAGATAAAGTTCTTATAATATCCGAGCAGGATAGGACTCGGAGCAACGGATTCAAGTTGGATAAGTTTAGGTTTAGGAGGGAGATAGGAAGAAACTGGTTCACAAATAGGGTGGTGGACGTGTGGAACAAGCTTAGTAACTTTGTAGTAAGTGCTGGAACTCTGGAAAGTTTCCAAAGGAGGCTAGATAGATTCATGGATGATAGAGAGTGGTAGTAACTCTCGACAGGAGCTGCCATGCACAGGCCAACCTGCCTATTGCAGACTTCTTATGTTCTTATGTTCTAATAACAACCTGACCGTATATTAATGACTATAATTGTATCAGAAATAATAAAATTTTCTTGTCTTGGTTACAGCATGATTAAATGTCTTTGTTTTAAGAGCAATACTTTACTCTAGTTGTTGTTGTTGTGCTGTTAACACCATTTTACTCTTGTTAAAAAGTAGGCAGCACTATTTGCCCTCACAAATACATGAAGCCGCTCACCACACCAACACTGTGTTATTTTGCAAATAAGATTCTGACTAATTGAAGGTGGGACAATATACAAACGATACAATAAATCGAACAATAAAATCATCTTCCTTAGTTTATTTTCAAATATATAATAATTTATAGAAGAGTGTTTATTGATTTTATTTATATCTTTATTTACAACATTTAAGACAACATATATAATATTTTTTTATTAAATCTCTACATATTTATTGCTTATATCTGTACTTCTTTTTTTGTATTGTATTTATTTTCATTCACTTCCAGTATTATTCAGTTGTAGTGTTCTCATCTTCTTAGTCATGTTTAGTGACATGTTTATACCAGTATTTCATCGTTAATTTTTCCCTCTTACATATTTCAGGTATGGAAGGTGAGAGGTGAGAGGGTGGGTGAGAGGTGAGTATGGTGGATGAGAAGTGAGTATAGTGGATGAGAGGTGAGGGGGTGGGTGAGAGATGAGGGGGTGGGTGGGAGGTGAGTAGGGTGGATGAGAAGTGAGTATAGTGGGTGAGAGGTGAGGGGGTGGGTGAGAGGTGAGTATAGTGATTGAGAGGTGAGTATGGTGGGTGAGAGGTGAGTATGGTGGGTGAGAGGTGAGTATGGTGGGTAAGTGGTGAGTATGGTGGGTAAGAAGTGAGTATGGTGGGTGAGAGGTGAGTATGGTGGTTGAGAGGTGAGTATGGTGAGTGAGAGGTGAGTATGGTGGGTGAGAGGCGAAGGGGTGGGTGAGAGGTGAGTATAGTGGTTGAGAAGTGAGTATGGTGGGTGAGAGGTGAGGGGGTGGGTGAGAGGTGAGTATAGTGGTTGAGAGGTGAGTATGGTGGTTGAGAGGTGAGTATGGTGGGTGAGAGGTGAGGGGGTGAGTGAGGGGTGAGTATGGTGGTTGAGAGGTGAGTATGGTGGGTGAGAGGTGAGGGGGTGGGTGGGGGTGAGTATGGTGGGTGAGAGGTGAGTTTGGTGGATGAGAAGTGAGTATGGTGGGTGAGAGGAGAGGGGGTGAGTGAGTGGTGAGTATGGTGGTTGAGAGGTGAGTATGGTGGGTGAGAGGTGAGGGGGCGGGTGGGAGGTGAGTATGGTGGGTGAGAGGTGAGTTTGGTGGATGGGAAGTGAGTATGGTGGGTGAGAGGAGAGGGGGTGAGTGAGTGGTGAGTATAGTGGTTGAGAGGTGGGTATGGTGGGTGAGAGGTGAGGGGGTGAGTGAGAGGTGAGAATGGTGGTTGAGAGGTGAGGGGGTGGGTGGGAGGTGAGTAAGGTGGTTGAGAGGTGAGGGGGTGGGTGAGAAGTAAGTATGGTGAGTAAGAAGTAAGTATGGTGGGTGAGAGGTGTATATGGTGGGTGAGAGGTGAGTATGGTGGTTGAGAGGCGAGTATGGTGGTTGAGAGGTGAGGGGGTGAGTGAGAGGTGAGTAAGTTGGGTGAGAGTTGAGTATGGTGGGTGAGAGGTGAGGGGTGGGTGGGAGGTGAGTATGGTGGGTGAGATTGAGTATGGTGGGTGAGAGGTGAGTATGGTGGATCAAAGCTGAATATGATGGATGAGAGGTGAGTATGGTGGATGAGAGGTGAGTATGGCGGGTGAGACGTGAGTATAGTGGGTGAGAGGTGAGTATGGTGGGTGAGAAGTGAGTATGGTGGATCATAGGTGAGTATGGTGGGTGAGATGTGAGTATGGTGGGTGAGAGGTGAGTAAGGTGGGTGAGAGGTGAGTATGGTGGATGAGAGGTGAGTTTGGTGGTTGAGAGGTGAGTATGGCGGGTGAGAGGTGAGTATGGTTGGTGAGAGGTGAGTATGGTGGATGAGAGGTGAGTATGGTGGGTGAGAGGTGAGGGGGTAAGTGGGGGATGAGTATGGTGGTTGAGAGGTAAGTATGGTGTGTGAGAGGTGAGGGGGTGGGTGGGAGGTGAGTATGGTGGGTGAGAGGTGAGTTTGGTGGGTGAGAAGTGAGTATGGTGGGTGAGAGGAGAGGGGGTGAGTGAGTGGTGAGTATAGTGGTTGAGAGGTGGGTATGGTGGGTGAGAGGTGAGGGGGTGAGTGAGAGGTGGGTATAGTGGTTGAGAGGTGGGTATAGTGGGTGAGAGGTGAGGGGGTGAGTGAGAGGTGAGTATGGTGGTTGAGAGGTGAGGGGGTGGGTGGGAGGTGAGTATGGTGGGTGAGAGGTGAGGGGGTGAGTGAGAGGTGGGTATAGTGGTTGAGAGGTGGGTATAGTGGGTGAGAGGTGAGGGGGTGAGTGAGAGGTGAGTATGGTGGTTGAGAGGTGAGGGGGTGGGTGGGAGGTGAGTATGGTGGTTGAGAGGTGAGGGGGTGGGTGAGAAGTAAGTATGGTGAGTAAGAAGTAAGTATGGTGGGTGAGAGGTGAATATGGTGGGTGAGAGGTGAGTATGGTGGTTGAGAGGTGAGTATGGTGGTTGAGAGGTGAGGGGGTGGGTGAGAGGTGAGGGGGTGGGTGAGAGGTGAGTATGGCGGGTGAGAGTTGAGTATGGTGGGTGAGAGGTGAGGGGGTGGGTGGGAGGTGAGTATGGTGGGTGAGAGGTGCGTATGGTGGGTGAGAGGTGAGTATGGTGGATGAAAGCTGAGTATGTTGGATGAGAGGTGAGTATGGTGGATGAGAGGTGAGTATGGCGGGTGAGACGTGAGTATAGTGGGTGAGAGGTGAGTATGGTGGGTGAGAAGTGAGTATGGTGGATCATAGGTGAGTATGGTGGGTGAGATGTGAGTATGGTGGGTGAGAGGTGAGTAAGGTGGGTGAGAGGTGAGTATGGTGGATGAGAGGTGAGTTTGGTGGTTGAGAGGTGAGTATGGTGGGTGAGAGGTGCGTATGGTTGGTGAGAGGTGAGTATGGTGGATGAGAGGTGAATATGGTGGGTGAGAAGTGAGTATGGTGGATCATTGGTGAGTATGGTGGGTGAGATGTGAGTATGGTGGGTGAGAGGTGAGTATGGTGTGTGAGAGGTGAGTATGGTTGGTGAGAGGTGAGTATGGTGGATGAGAGGTGAGTTTGGTGGTTGAGAGGTGAGTATGGTGGGTGAGAGGTGAGTACGGTGGGTGAGCGGTGAGTAAGGTTGGTGAGAGGTGAGTATGGTGGATGAGAGGTGAGTATGGTGGATGAGAGGTGAGTGTGAAGGGTGCGCAGTATACTTTATTAGTGCCTCAGTCTCTGTTATTCCGCAGTTGGCTGCCCCTTGACGTTCACTCACACGTGTTGAACTGTGGTGATTTTCACGCGTGTGAGTGTGTGTGTGTGTACCATACCACCTCAGAATGAAACCAGATAAACAGACCCGGTTTCTGCACAGGAGGTAGGACTTGCCAACCCGCCTCAGGCCAGCATATCTCACGATTATTTCCCCAGATTACTTCACCACCAACAGCCACATGACCTTCAGCCTATGATGTCTATCGTGTTGCTGACCAACACCGAGGCTTTGTGTGTGTGTGTGTGTGTGTGTGTGTGTGTGTGAGGAACTAAGAACAGAATGGAGATTATAAGTTTTTAAACCAAAAATATGGTTTGCAGAACCTTTTACGTAATGAGATGAGTTCAAGAAATATAACGCCATAAACACAGTACATACACTAGAGGGAATGATCATATTAGTGCAGCGACCGTCCACTATTAAAAAAAAATCATATGAAAAATTCATAATTACAATCAGTAGCAAAATGACCCTTTGTCTGAAAAGTGCTTGGTTAACAGATATAATATGACTGTTGACTTTACATTACTGAAACAATTATTGCAAAAATATGTATATACAAGATTTTCAGAGTCAAAATTCAAATGCGTGAGTGAGTGAAACTTTAATTAAGCTCAACTAGGAGACATTATTTCAGGGCCAAGCTTCAGTTGTGACAGTAGACAGGTCAGAGTGTAAGAACATGTGATCAGTATGAGACTTGCGGGAAAACCCAAACTGATTACCACCAACGACAGAATACCCAGGTTAATTTGTCCTTCTCGGAGAGATGATGTAGCCTGGAATTTGTTAAGAGTTGAATGACCCAGGAAACATACGCCTCACTTCATCCCACCCGTTACACCTCTCTCCCATCATCACTTTACCTCTCATACCTCTCTCCCCATTACCCCAAGCATCATACCTCTCTCTCCCCATCACCCCACCTCTCACACCTCTCCCTATCACCCACCCCTCATACCTCTCTCTCCCCATTATCCCACTTCTCACACCTCTCTCTCTCCATCACCCCACACCTCACTCTCCCCATCACTCCACTTCTCACACCTCTATCTCCTCATTACATTATCCCTCATGTATTGACCACAGTCATACTTGTTAGTTAACGTAAAATCAGATGATCCATATTACGCTAAATAGCCCATAAAACGTGTACCTGTAACTTTTTTTTATTGAGTTCCCCATTTAAGACGTCCGTTTTCTCAACTGCTTCAGTAGCTGAGACGCTCGTTTTCTCTCATGTGTTTCAGAATCTCAGTATCGTATGTTCACAGTGGCGTACCGTGGTTGCACTGATGAGGCATGCAGAACACCCACATATATCAGGGATCATATCAAATATTAAGTAGGATATGGCTTTTTTCTAAATAAGGGTTGTCAAGCTTTTATAAAAACCTAATTTCTTAAATTATATTAGTGGCATCTGACAAATTATCTTATAAATCATTATTAAATAGTGGGTGTAAAAATACTTCCGGCAAAAGAATATTAAGCTTTCATTGTGATCTACAGTAATTTAGAAATAAAGTAGTTAAAAAATGACTAATCATCATGCATAACGCTGGCCCTATGTAAAGTTGCCAATGATCTTATTGATAAACATTTAAAACTTTTTTTTTTTTTTTTATTGGGCACTCCCCTACATCCTGTGTAAGGTGAAGCGCAGAAGCGTTTAGAGCGCCCAACAGGGAAGCATGCTAAGTTCATGCTTGCCTTTTATGTCTCATGAGTTAAGGGCGTAGAAGCCTGAAGAGTCAAGGGCGTAGAAGCCTGAAGAGTCAGTGGTTTATGTCATCAAGTTATTGGAAGCTCCAACAACTCCCTGAATACGAATTCGCAACTTTCGACTTACAACAGGTACCTACTTTACTGCTAGGTGAACAGGGACTAATGAGGGCTAGGAAATCATTTAATACAGTGCTGTGGAAATGATTATAGCACCGTGCTGAGGTGCTGATTTAATACAGTGCTGTGGAAATGATTATAGCACCGTGCTGTGGTGTTGATTTAATACAGTACTGTGGAAATTATAGCACCAAGCTGTGGTGTTGATTTAATACAGTGCTGTGGAAATGATTATAGCACCGTGCTGTGATGCTGATTTAATACTGTGCGGTGGAAATGACTATAGCACCGAGCTGTGATGCTGATTTAATACTGTGCTGTGGTGTCGATTTAATACTGTGCTGTGGAAATGATTATAACACCGAGCTGTGATGCTGATTTAATACTGTGCTGTGGTGTTGATTTAATACTGTGCTGTGAAAATGATTATAGCACCGTGCTGTGGTGCTGATTCAATACTGTGCTGTGGTGTTGATTTAATACTGTGCTGTGGAAATGATTATAGCACCGTGCTGTGGTGCTGATTCAATACTGTGCTGTGGAAATGATTATAGCACCGTGCTGTGGTGCTGATTTAATGCTGTGCTGTGGAAATAGTTATAGCACCGTGCTGTGGTGCTGATTTAATACAGTGCTTGAGGCGCCGATTTCTTTCCGTGCTGTGGTGCTGATTATAGCACTGGCTTGTGTGAACCATACCGCACCGTGCTGATGAAAATATAATACTAAGCTGCGATGACCAAATATAATACTAAGCTGCGATGACAAAATGTAATACTAAGCTGCGATGACCAAATATAATACTAAGCTGCGATGACCAAATATAATACTAAGCTGCCATGACCAAATATAATACTCAGCTGAGATGACCAAATATAATTCTATGCTGTTATCTATCTATCTATATATATATATATATATATATATATATATATATATATATATATATATGTATATATATATATATATATATATATATATGTGTATATATATATATATATATATATATATATATATATATATATATATATATATATATATATATATATATATAAAACAAAGAAGTATGTGTGTTTGTGTGTCCGCACGAGAATCTCGGAACCTACTTTACTGATCTGTAGTGATGATGGATGGTGTTATATGTAATGATGATGGATGGTGTTATATATAGTGATGATGGTTGATGCTATATGTAGTGATGATGGGTGGTGTTAATAGTAGTGATGATTAGACAATAAAATATTAACAGTTTAATGCTAAAAAATATACTTTGCTGTTACGTTGTAGTGAAAAACATGGTGGAACTTACATACACCGTTAATGAACTATTGATGGAAGAAGAAGTTTTGGGGACTGAACAGTGAGACAATGTGGAGCCTCCCGGAGAGTGGCGTCCTACCGTGGCCTAGGGAATGAGCCGCCCGTCTGTTTGTTTGCCTGTTCGCAGGAGAATCTCGGAAACTACTTTACCGATCTGTAGTGATGATGGAAGGTGTTATATGTAGTGATGATGGATGATGTTATATGTAGTGATGATAGATGATGTAATATGTAGTGTTGATGGGTGGTGTTATATGTAGTGATGATGGATGACGTTATATATAGTGATGATGGATGTTGTTATACGTAGTGATGATGGGTGGTGATATATGTAGTGATGATATGCAGCAATGAAGGCCTATGGAGAATTTTTACTTTTTTCCTTACACGAACGATGTCCAACAGTAGTTCATCTGGCTGTTCACCTGGAAAATGGACAAAGAGTATACTTCACAGACGAGTCCCTCCAAAATCAAATGGCAAATCCTGCTGATACGACTCTCACTGCATTCTTTAAGCTTTCACAGGAAGCTTGAGTTTGCTCAAATACTCCTATATGTTGATGTACCCAAGTTCTACATATGGCAGGCTTCAATGAAAAAGTTCCAGAGAAGAGCTCAAGGATCCGATGTTGAAGGATATCCAGGGATAAAGTCAGGCAATGCTTTGGGACGTGTCTACACGGTTCACCCCAACAACTTTGAATGCTATTGTTTGAGACTACTTTTGCACCACATCCGTGACCCAACATCATATGCAGCGCTCAAGACAGTGAATGGACAAGTCTGCAGAACCTATCAGGAAGCGTGCAATCTCCTTGGCCTACTGGAAGATGATGGTCACTGGAATGACACATTAGAAGAGGCAGCAGCTACTCAATCGTCAATGAGAATCAGGAACCTGTTTGCCATCATGATTGCTACATGTGGACTTTCCAACCCAGGCCAGCTCTGGAAAAACCACCAAGAAAGTCTTTCAGAGGATCTGCTTCATCAAGCAAGAAGAGAACATCCTGGTCAAGAGATTGAGTTCATGGATGACATGTTCAACAGGGCTCTGATCATGCTGGAGGACAAAATGATGGAGCTATGCGGAAAAAACCTGACAGATCTTGCATTGCCTTCCCCAAACTGAGAAGAACCAGTAGTTGCAAACAGGGAGTTGCTTAGAGAGATAGACTACTCAGTTGAAGATCTGGTGAATTTTCTTGAAGAAAATGAGCCTCACCTGGTGCCTGATCAAGCAAATGCTTATGAACAGATCTTGCAAGCGATACAAGCGGAGCAGGGAGGTATGATCTTTCTCGGTGCACCTTGTGGGACAGAAAAAACATTACTGATCAACCTTCTGTTGGCCAAAGTACGTCATCAGGGGAAAATTGCTCTTGCTGTGGCATCCTCAGGCATTGCTGCAGCACTACTAGAAGGAGGACGTACTGCATGGAGATGTTCGGGGTACTTAGTTCTAACTACAGGGGCGAACATAATCACCTGTAGAGTTTTGTAGGTTCTATTCAACGGAAATATACAAGGGTGCGCTTACAAGCACAGGTAGTCCCTACACTCCTATATGGGTCAACTGACCTCACTCTGACCTCTCAGGCGACATGTGGTAAGTGGTTCACTAGCAGCTTCCAGATGTCGCCAGGCACATTTATCTAAGCGTGTGGTGACATGAAACAGGGGCATTGCCACATGCTACTGACTAGAGAAATAATGTGTATATATAGAGTACATACATGGTATACATACAACATACATAATATACATACACCTCCCCCCCCCTCCCCCTATACGCTCATAGCAAAGTCTTGAGCGGACCTTTTCCTGTGGATCCGTTCTGAGCATCGAGGGGCTTAACCACTTGGGGGGGGGGGGGGGATATGGGACTCAGCATTGGTGACAGGGTCAGCGGGATGAGTTACAGGGCGGAGGAAACGGCGGTTCCTCCACCACACCCGACCGCTGGGTAACCGCACCTGGTAGTCCCGTGACCTGCCGAGACCCATGACTACGCCCACTTTGTCCCAACGTAGGGAGGTCGGGTCCTGGACACGGACTTGGGTGCCGACACTCAACCTTGGGAGAGGACGGGCGTGGTCGTCGTGGCGGGCGACGACGTCTTGAATACGTTCGGCGGCTCGGCGATCAAAATCCTCTGTCTTGGCCTGCTACTCCTTGGAGAAGGATTGAGGGTGAGCAGGGACACAAAAACGGAGGGGGCGTCCATACAAGACCTGGGCAGGGGAGCGTCCGGTGTAATTGGGTGTGTTGCGGAGCTCAAGGAGACCCTGGTCGAAGGCCTCGCAGTCAATATTCCCAGAAGGGGCCACTTTGAGGATGAGGTGCTTCAGGGATTTGACAGCAGCATCAGTGTGGCCGTTGGACTGCGGGTAATGGGGCGGTGTCAACACATGCCGGACTCCCCATCGGTCGAGGAACGCAGCAAAGTCCTGGCTTGTGAACTGGGGCCCTCCGTTGGTTTGCAGGCACGCAGGAACGCCCTCGTAACGGAAGTAGTGGCGGAACTTGCTGATGGTGGCGGTAGATGTAGTATCCATACCGCACTTGATGACAACCGGCCAACCAGAGAGACGGTCGACGATAACCAGGAAGGACTCTCCTGACACACAGAAAAAATCGGCCGACACAGACTCAAAGGGGCGGGTGGGGTTGTCGTCACTCATGAAGGGTTCCTGCTGCTGGCTGGGTTGTAGTACGTGGCGGGGCTTACACACCTGGACAGCATTGGAGATGTCGGGGTCGATGCCAGGCCGGAACACAGTCTGTCTTGCACGTCGTTTGGTGGCCTCGGCTCCATGGTGACTGTCGTGGAGGCGAGCCAGGGCGTGGGGACGTGAAGCAGCAGGGACAACTACCGAAGGAGAGGTGTCACTGGCCAGAGGTAAGGGTAGGGCGGCAGCAGGGTAGTTGCTGCTCCCTTCGTGCACCCTGTTGGCGTATTTTACCTCGAGAATCGGTGTTGGGAAGTTCTGGGAGATGATGGCCAACTCTTGGAAATGTCTGAAGGACAGCAAAGGAGTCGCGACACCATTATGCACGTCAATCCAGGCTTGACATGACCTGTTGCCAAAGTGATCTGTGCTTGGAGTGAACCTAGGTCTGGGGACATCTGTGAACCATTTGCCGTGACGCGGATGTCCTTGGGAGGCTGTCCTAGATCGATTGGAGAGAGCCCCAAGTATTGCAAATGCTCGGGATCGATGACCGTAGCCTCTGCGCCGGTGTTGGGCAGCATCTCAAGACAGGATGACACGCTGCCATAGGTCAAGATGACGCTGACGTGCTGGGGGACTTTGGTCCTGGGACGCGAGGAGTACACCCTCCTAATATGGGTCGGGCTTTGTCCAGGGTCGTCGTGCCTCTGATTTGGAGATTGTGGGCGGCCCTCACTGGTGGAAGGGCGCTGCTGCTTCCGCCGACGCTGTCCCTTAGGTTTGTTGGTCGGACAACACTTGTTGTAGTGGCCCAGACGACCACACACATTGCACTGGACGCGTTTGGCTGGGCACCGTACTGTAAGTGACCAGTGGCCCTTGCGGTCACAACTGTCGCAGGTAGACTCAGCGGCTGGACATACCTGTGTTCCGTGCTGCCTACCACAGCTGTTGCAAAGGGAGCCGGGAGTGGTGGGCGTAGGCGTTGGGGCAGACTTCTTGTCTTTCTTGTATTGGGACATAGCCCGTACGGCTGTAGGGGGAGCGCGGATGGCAGATGTAGCACACCTGGCAGCCTCATAGGAGCGGCATACTGTCAATACATCCTTAAGAGAGGAGGAAGAGTTGAGGGAGGTGAGGTGTTGGACAAGCTCCTCGTCCTTATCACCCATCAGGATCACCTGCTTCAACTGGGTCTCCTTGCACTGCTGGTGATTACCGGGACATATGTCTATCTCTTCCGAGGCTCTCTTGAGTTGTACATGGAAATCGTCAAAAGTCTCGCCCTCCATCTGTCTACAGCTAAACACTTCCCTCCTGCGGAGAGCTTCATTCCGCTGACCTTTGATGTGCCGTTCTAGAACATCCAGTACCTCCTCTACAGACAACAAAGACGTCGGGGGCACTTGCAACGTGTGTTCTAACACATGCTGCGTTCCCAAAGACAAGCACATACGTAGCTGAATGAGTTGTTTGGTCTGTGGCAAGCTCTGGAGATCCACCATTGTAGCATAATCAGTCCACCGTCGCCACCACTCACAAAAAGTCTGGAAAGTCTCATCAGGCTTCAAGGTGGGTGGGGGTTGGACAACCGCTTTGGTAGAGGTCGTTGACGAGGTATCTGAGCCAATCGGTACCTGAGTAGTGGAAGGGCCAAGGGCTTGATTAGCAGTGAGGCTAGATATCAAAGCTGCAAACCGTTCGTTATCTTCCAATCTCCTTTGGTGGTCCTCAGCATGTGTTTTGTTTCTTCCTGACGCCTCTCCTCCCTCATAAGCTTCATCAGAGCAATTATCTCTGAGGGCGAGGCTGAGGGTCGAGAGGTGTGGCTGGGAGAGGGTGGGGCGTCGTGCACTGACTGGTCATCCATCTCTGTAGAGCTGTCATCCGTCTGACTCATCCGGGCGCTAGGGACACCGCTGCGTGAGGTCCGGGGCATAATTACTTTATCTGTATATTGTATCTCAAATCAGTGTTGACCCTGTCAGCCCGTCGCATCAACCAGATCTGAGACAACAAAATTAATTGAATACACAGATAAGTAACTTTTATATATATATATAAAATATATATGAAGAAATGATCACGGTCAGTGTGCTCGTGCGTGGGTTGGTGTGTGTAGGCGCGGCGGAGCGCGGAGGGAGGCGAGGCGGTGGGGGGTGAGCACTGGGGGGTGAGTTTGCCTTGAGGCAGCCTGGGACGGTCGCGCTGACGCACCACTCCTCACAAATGCCCTATATCAGCCTTCCACCTAAGGGAATCCTTTAAAACAAGGACACACACTTTAACACTACACACACACGTGGGGCACTTAAAGACACTTCACAGGAAATTGCGGTCACTGCACACTGCTCAAAACTCGTTGGTCATTCAAACGAATTTTTGGGGGAGACAATGGCGACGGATGACGGAGTTGACGGAGGAGGTCTACGGGCCTTGATTTTACACTAACGCACTTATTTCCACTTAATCGACCACTTGATACTCACTGCGCCATGGAGATGTTCGGGGTACTTAGTTCTAACTACAGGGGCGAACATAAACACCTGTAGAGTTTTGTAGGTTCTATTCAACGGAAATATACAAGGGTGCGCTTACAAGCACAGGTAGTTCCTACACTGCACACTCAACTTTAAAACTGCCTCTTAACCTCGCTTACAATGAAAATCCAGTGTGCAACATCAAAAATGGATCGGCAAAGGCAAAACTCTTAGAAAAATGCAACCTCATAGTCTGGGATGAATGCACTATGTCTCACAAGTTAGCGTTTGAAGAATTGGACAGGGCCTTGCAAGACATACGAGAAAATGACCAGCTCAGGGGTGGCATTACAATGGTCATTGCTGGAGACTTTCGCCAGACCCTACCTGTCATTCCTCGAAGCACTCCAGTTGATGAACTGAATGCGTGCCTCAAGGCATCATACCTTTGGAGAAGTGTACAGACACTCACCCTATCCACAAACATGAGAGTACATGTACAAGGAGATGAGGGTGCTGGACGGTTTGCAAACATTCTACTACAGATTGCGAATGGAACTGTCCCTGTTGATTCAGAAGGACAAATAATCATTCCTCAAGGATGTGGAAATGTTGGAAAGTCCTCAACTGAGCTCACTAACATGGTCTACCCAAACATTATCCACCATTTCAAGGATCACAAGTGGCTGCGTGAACGTGCAATTCTGGCACCAAAGAATGAAACAGTTGCTGAAATCAACATGACTCTACTCAGACAGTTTCCAGGCAGTGAGACATTATTCAAATCTGTTGATACAGTAATCGACCAAGACCAAGCAGTCCAGTACCCTGCAGAATTCCTTACTTCTTTGGAGCCCGCTGGAATGCCTCCTCACCACCTCACTCTCAAGATTGGAACTCCTATAATGTTCTTCAGAAATCTTGAACCACCAATCCTCTGCAATGGCACAAGACTGTTGGTGAAGAACATGATGCCACATGTACTGGAAGCTACAATACTGACAGGAAAAGCTAAAGGAGAGGACGTTTTTATACCAAGGATACCTCTCATCACCACTGACCTGCCATTTGAGTTCAAGCGACTTCAGTTCCCGGTTAAAGTGAGCTTTGCCATGACCATCTACAAAAGCCAGGGACAGTCCTTAAAGATGGTTGGCCTAAACCTGGTGTTTCCTTGCCTCTCTCCTGGACAGTTCTATGTTGGATGCTCCAGAGTGGGAACAGGCAAAAATCTGTACATACTTGCTGCTAACGGCAAAACCAAAAATGTGGTCTACCTTAATGTACTACAGTGAGACAATGTGGATCCTCCCGAAGGGTGGCGTCCAACTGTGGCCTAACGAAAAAGGCGATATATATATACAATCAACACCTCAACCCGCCAGGATTCGAACCCACGGCCCACGAGCCCATGACTGTGACCGGGGAACGCTACCTCTGGACCACCAGGATACTAAAAGCAGTCCTAGACTGTTATATTTCACACAAAGCTTGTTCAACGAGCTTATGGCGCCGTGAACCTCTAATGGGGACTACCCGGATCATGTAGGTGGTCAGAGTAACGTTTTACCAAATCCGGCTTCGAAACACGAGGATCCATATATATTTCATTAGCCCAATAAAGCACGCGGACTTCTACATACAATCAACACCTCAACACGCCAGGATACGAACCCACGGCCCACAAGCCCATGACTGACCGGGGATCGCTACCTCTGGACCGCCAGGATACTAAAAACAGTCCTAGACTTTGTTATATTTCACACAAAGCCTGTTCAACGAGCTTATGGCGCCGTGAACCTCTAATGGTGACTACCAGTATCACAGTCATGGGTTCGTGGGCCGTGGGTTCGAATCCTGGCGGGTTGAGGTGTTGATATTATGTAGAAGTCCGAGTGCTTTATTGGGCTAATGAAATATATGTGGATCCTCGTGTTTCGAAGCCGGATTTGGTAAAACGTTACTCTGACCACCTACGTGATGTCTTTAATGCAGGGAGATGAAGATAGCGAGGGAGTGACGAGCCCTGGGAGCCAACCAAAGGAGATTGGGCTCTCTAGTGCTGCAGTGCCGAAGTTTAGAGAGGCTACAGCTAAGCCGCATGGTTGTTATAATCATGGTCGTGGTTGTTATAATCATAGTCGTGGTTGTTATAATCATGGTCGTGGTTGTTATAATTATGGTCATGGTTGTTATAATCGTGGTCGTGGTTGTTATAATCATGGTCGTGGTTTTCATAATCATATTCGTGGTTGTTAAAATCATGGTCGTGGTTGTTATAATCATAGTCGTGGTTGTCATAATCATGGTCGTGGTTGTTATAATCATGGTCGTAGTTGTTTTAATCATGGTCGTGGTTGTTACAATCATGGTCGTGGTTGTTATAATCATAGTCGTGGTTGTTATAATCATGGTCGTGGTTGTTATAATCATAGTCGTGATTGTTATAATCATAGTCGTGGTTGTTATAATCATTGTCGTGGTTGTTATAATCATTGTCGTGGTTGTTATATTCATGGTTGTGCTTGTTATAATCATAGTCGTGGTTGTTATAATCATGGTCGTGGTTGTTATAATCATGGTCGTGGTTGTTATAATCATTGTCGTGGTTGTTATAATCATGGTCGTGGTTGTAATAATCATGGTCGTGGTTGTTATAATCATGGTCGTGGTTGTTATAATCATGGTCGTGGTTGTTATAATCATGGTCGTGGTTGTTATAATCATGTTTGTGGTCGTGATACTTACAGTATCTAATATACTATAAGAAGGAATAGAATAAAGGTTAGAATAATTAGTTAAATAAATATTCGCCATAAGGAGAGGTTAAAATCATAAAAAAAAAATTATTATGAATCATCGATGATCATTCCGAGATAAATTATATTATGAAGAGAAGTGACCTTGATTCTGGTTAGATCAGTCACCATCTGCTTAAGTCATCACCTGTGTTAAGTCATCATAGTCATCATCTACGTTAGTCAGTCTTAGGCCCATCTCACATGACTGACCGACCATCGATGTTCTTTCCGCGCGAGGGTGTTAGTTTTCAGTGCGTCTTATTATTTACGCTGGTGGATGTAAGACCTCCTACCGTCACTCACGCAGCTATAGTCAATTTGGTGTTATTGTTGTTTATAAATGCCTTCTAATCTGTCTCAAGTCTATCCGTCCTGTCTATTGTCATCCCAACTGTTTGCTCGTCTGCGTGTTGTTTGAGCCTGTCTGTACTCTTTGTGTCGTCAAATCTGTCTTTCTTATCCGTTGTTGGCGTGTGTCTGCCTGTTTGTCTAATGTGAACCAGTCAGTCAGCTGTCTGTCTGTGATGTTAGTTGCCATATTGTTTATTTGTGTATGTATGAATCTGTCTATTTTTGTTAACCTCCTGTCTGTTTCACTGTCTATATTCACCCTGTGTCTATTGTAGTCATCTTCTCCATGCATTCCTGTTATTATCGTTTTTTCTTCTCCTTTTCCATGAGCCACGGGAATAAGTATACACTGTAGCTGTTAGGTCGTTTGGTAAAGTTAAAACTGCGCATCCAGACGCATGATGAAACTCGGCTCCCCCCCACCTGTTATCTCTAACCATTTTCTGTTTTCTCTTCTTGATTCTTTTATTTACTCATCTTCCTTCCTTTACTAATCCAAACAACATTAAAAAAAAGTAGGCTAAGAAAAAAAAGGGGGGGGAGGAGGAGGGAGCCGTATGATAACTGCAATCGTGGGCTGACAGGGTACAGCGAATGAGGGTACGACAAGTCCGTAGACTTGCATAGTTTTTCAGCGTAAATAAAATGGTTATGTAATGGCTTCCTAAAGAAACCATCGATATGGGGCCAGGTTTGTTCCACTGTACGAATTTTTTGCGATTTTTCCACCAAGTTTGATGAAAAATGATTGCGCTGTTTCGGCTGCCCAGAGCACACACACACACACACACGCTTAGTCCTATAGTATATTAGATACACTGACCTACACCACAAAGTTGTGGTGTCTCACACCTAATGGTAAGCCTCCACCCAGTCTGCCCAATTATGTGTATTATGATCCTAGTTCAACTCACACATGTTTGATGTATGTTAAGAAGTCACTCCCGCATGTACCTCTTGTATCAAAAAAGAATACCAACCTTCAGTACCATGGGATCACTATCCACCTGGGCAACTCCACACTCAACGTGCTAAACGCCTATGCTCCCTCAGATCAGCTTCAGTACACAGATCTCCCAGACTTTTTACACATTGAGCCCACTGTCCTGATGGGTGACCTGAATACTAGACACAAGAAATTAGGTGACTCCACCACTAACACCAATGGTAGGAGACTTATCTCACTTCTCAGCGTATATGAAGATGTTCAAATAATAGGTAATAATGAACCAACACACATCCATGGCGGGGCTCTAGACAAGTGTATTGGTTTTAGTCTATCATGCATAACTCATAGCTCTGATGTTGTCACTGATATTATGTGTGACAACAGCCCAATCCAAGCTAGTATACATGTAGCCAATGACACCCCCACTGGTGGTAAACTCAACAGATGTAGAATCACCGTCAAGCAAGAACATGAAAGCCAGTTCATAGACTTCATCCATGACTGGTACAAGGACTACAAACCTGACAACTACCAAAGTTTCCATGACGATCTGATAGATAGGGTTTATACATACTTCACCAACAATGCCTCCACCAAAAAAAGGCGAAAACGTGGTCAGCATAATGGGAACAGGCAACAGTAGTGCTATGATGACCCTAAACTGAAAAAAAACTCAGGGCTAGAGCCAGGAGGGTGGGTTAGGGTTACAAAGAAATTAGAACACCTCAATTGTTGCAATTGTCTCAAGCTTCCCTTTTTGCTGTCAGGGAACGTGTAAACGAACTCAGACAAAATGCATGGGAGACATATGTCAACAGCCTGAACCAACTCACATCCCTCAGCAAAGCCTGGAAAGACATAAACACAATCAGAGGTAAAAACAGTAGACACGTCTCCCATCCAAACCCTCTGCAAAAGTCGAATGAGCTAATAACAAAGTGGGCTCATGTGTCTAGCCATGACATGTTACCAACTAGGACTCGCGGACTCCTTGATGCGAAGTCTGTAGAGAAAAGTAATCTTATTAACTTTATGCTGGGCAAACAGCATGATGAGTGTGATGTTCCATATACTGAGTGGGAGCTTGACGCCGCCCTCGCCAAGGGTAGGTCTACTTCCCCTGGAGAGGACGGAGTCACCTACAACATCGTTTGACTGCTAAGGCGTGTGCCGGGCAATCCATTATTGGTATTGTACAATATGAGTCATGAACCAGCAATATTGTTGTACCAATACCAAAACCGGGACAGCCTGATGCTTTTCGTCCCATATCACTAACCAGCTGCCTTTGTAAAACCTTTGAGAGGATGGTTCTTGGCAGACTCTTACATAGAATCAGAGAACACATGTCTCCTAACATAAATGGCTTGGTAAAGGTGTACATAATTGCATCACCACATTCCTAACTGTGCATGGTGATGAAAGGCACAGATACACCACATTTCTTGACCTAAAAGCTGCATTTGATATTGCCAATAGACAACTGATATTGTACGAACTAGCCAAAATGGATATAGGAGGTAGGCTGTTACACTGGATAAGTGGTTACCTAACCAACAGAAGGGCTGCTGCACTGTTTCAGGGTTACAAAAATGAAGTTAAAGATATGCAACTTGGTACCCCTCAAGGTGGAGTATTTAGCCCCACTTTGTTCAATGTTCTTATGAATGCATTATTAAATTTAATACCAAACAACCCCAGCAATATCACAATCAGCTATGCTGATGATATTCTTATACATACTAAAACTCATCGTGAAATGCAAACCACCCTGAACCATGTATACGCAGCCTGTGAGAACCTCGGTCTTATTATCTCCACTGAGAAAACTAAGGTGTTCAACAAACAAGCTGGTAACCGCAAACGCGGCCCCGCCAAGTTCAAGATAGGTAGCAACACTATTGACTATGTTTCTTCTTTTAAATATCTTGGTGTCTCCGTCCCTCGTACCATACCTGCCATACAACAGCTAACCCGCCAATGTACTGACAGACTGAGACCTCTTACATGTGTAGCGGGGTACAGCCCACACTATGGTGCTAATATTAGAATTGTTAAAACAATGTACCTAGGCTATATAAGATCTCTGATAGATTACCACACACCAGCCCTGGTCCTTCGTAACAGGAAAGGCGTTGGCAAGCTCGAGAAAATGCAAAATAAAGCCCTCAGAATTATCCTAGGATGTCCCATGAGTACTAAAGTACTTAATATGAGGAAAGAACTAGGTATTAGGGTGTGTCATAAGGAGGCGAATTTTTTTTTTTGAGTTTGAAAAATCGGCCCATGGTATTAGTGATGTAGTTCTATGTGCAGAATCATGTGATATCTTCAGATTTGAAAAGTTTTCATTTTTTGCTCGGTAAATTTTAACTTGAAATCTTATGAAAATTCAGTATTCCCACCCTTTTACCAACACCACTAAATAGCTTATTTAAAGTAAAGTAAATGTATCAGGTTAATTTATTAGGATTAAAATGATCCAGAATAGTGAAACGAATGATCTTGACACATTTATTAAATTTAATATTCCTTTAGAAAACAAAATCATCAAATACAATAACTGGTTTTACGACTACGACCCGGTGTTGCTGCACACCATAGAGAACATGTCTTTCTTGCTTCTGTTTCTACTCATCACCTCCCTGCTGACCACCTGAGCTCGGATGTAGCCTTCCCTCCTCTCCTGGCTGTACACGTGACTGCTGGCCTCGCTCACTTGCTGTACACAACGCTCTATACTTTGGGTGTGCGAGGGCCAGGCAGGGACATGCATGGGGTTGTCCAGCAAAGCTCTGACTTGAACATTGGTGAGGCTGCAGGTAAGAGGGGGCTCACTGCCAGCCTGGATGTTATCCAGATCTATGAGATCAGTGAGGGTCTTGGCACCTAGATTGACTTCAGGAGTCTTCCTGACCCTGAAGGAATCGTCACCAACTGATTCGTCATGCCCAGATCCTCTCATAAGTCTCATATCCAAGATCTTTTTGACTGCCACTCTTCTCTCCTCCTCATCCTTACTGCAGAGCATTGTCTGCATAACTGCCTCGGGATGAGCATACCAGGAAGATCTCCTCACAGTCTGCTCCACAATCTGAACAACCTTCCTTGGCTGACTCCTCAGGAGCTCAAGCTGGAAGAGAACATGCCTCGGACCTTCGGAGAACGATGACTTGACCTTGGTGTTGAACCAATTTGGCAAGTAGACACTCACGATGAATTGGACAATAAGTCTCAGGTTGTGAAGCTGGTTCCCTTTCAGTTTATGATGAGCGACCCAAATTCTGCAGAACCTGAGAGCCGTTGTCAGCCACCTAGAATGTGAGACTGGACCTATCTGCAGGTAAGCAAGTCTATCAGGCATGACCCCAGTTTTGATGGCACTGCAAATCATGTAACCATAGTACTGGCTCAGTACTCAGGTCGTCAATGACAGTATGTGCAAGCTCAACGAGTGGAGGGCCAACTGTGATTTTTTCAAAGCTCGGATTTCTTTCTAACTCACTGGCAGAGTCCAGCATCTTGCCAAGAGGACCAGACCATCTGTTGTTTAAAAGAGTCTTGCCATCCAGCTCCTGGATCAGATGTCTGAGTGGCAACTCGTTGGTGTGGAGGTCACAAACAATCCAGACCAGCTTCCTCCCAATCTTCCGCTCTAGCCACTGTATGACCCCCCCTTGCCACCCTGTGTTCGTGTTGGTGCTGTCCCCTCCAATGGCCTGCAGGGTCTGGTCTACGTTCCTCTCTCTGAGCCAGTTCACAATGTTATCTGCCACTATCTCAGCTGGTTTCCTGATGTCATCTTTGTCTGGAGTGAAATGCCACAAATACTTCCCTCCTGGTTCACTGCAGCAGGAGTAGTGTTCCTCCTTCACCATGGCAGGGAACAACTTGTCAGAATCTCCAACTTTCATGAACACTTTAGTGTCATCCCTTCTCCCATCAAAGAACAAACAATTGATTCCATTTTCTCTTATCCCCTTATCAAACTCCTCTTCTAGGCTACTGACAAGTTTCTCCTGAGCTCTCCTTACTTTGTTATGATCTATCACCAGGTGAACATCATCAGGTGTTATCAAACCACCGTCAATCCAGGCAGCTGTTGCTATCTCCGCAGTTTCTCTGAGACCAGTGTGGTGTCGCATGCTGGCCAGAGTTATGCTCGGGATATCTTTCCTATTTCGAATCTTATACCTGGAAGGTTTGGGATCATTATTTTCTGGGTTAGGGACAAAGTCACCATTCTCCTGGTCAGCACTCGGATCAGCCATGGGGAAGTCATTAAACTTTGAATCAGCTTGACTCCAATCATCGGCCTTTTTTACCTCACCCTGGGCCTTCTCAAGTCTCTTTTCCTCGGCAACTCTTCTCCTCTTCTGTCTCTCTGTGGCAGCCTCCTGTCTCTTGGACTCCGGAATATCTTGGCTAGAAATCATGAGAGCCCCTATACTGCCAGTCTTCTCTCTCTGTGCTTTGACAAATGCCAGTTCGATCACAGGAATCTTCAGTTCACGCTTGCAAATACAGGAGATGTGGGCCTCGGATTTACAGTCACGATCGCATCCAAACTCAGGACAGAGAACAATTGGGCACTTGCAAGTAATTATGTCAAATAACTGGTCCAGTTGCTTGGCAAAGCTGTCCTTAACTGCAAGTTTTCCTCTCCCAAGAGAGATATCTCTTG
Organism: Homarus gammarus; assembly: GCA_958450375.1. NCBI lineage: Eukaryota > Metazoa > Arthropoda > Malacostraca > Decapoda > Nephropidae > Homarus > Homarus gammarus. The sequence goes on from CAUDMG010001848.1 coordinate 253,330, forward strand.
CCTTTTCCCAACTGGCTAGCAGTCTCTCACTAATCTTCTTCTGACTTGTTATGACTGGAGGCTTGAACTGAGCGTTAGCCAGAGTGTACTGTGCCAAGACAGCTTTGGTCATATCACTGGCAATGTCTTTGTTTGTGTAAGTTCTTTGGTTCTTTTCACTGATTTGCCTGATTAAAACACCGTATCTCAAAGCATCTCTCAATGTAGGCAACTCCGACTTCAGGAGCTCTCTCCCAGACCCAAGATAGTGACTGAGATGGCTGGATTTTTGGTTCCTCGTCCTGACACAAGCAGCCATCGCAAATATTATCAACTTATAAATGCATCAGAATCTGAAACAGAAAAAAATATTGTTAGTTGGGTAGTTAAAGAATGAAGTCAGAAAGCAATGTTCACTATTTAATTGTAATGCACTAATGCAGCTGTACGTTAGATTTTCGATAAATTTCACGCTAAAATATACCTAGCAAAAGGTTGCAAAATATTGAAACTGAAATTATTTTCTGTTTATATACACTAAAATCTACCAAAAAAGTGATGGGCCATTAGTTTTAGCTGATCTTCCCTCCTATGACACACCCTACTAGGTATACCCAGTGTTAAAGATAGAATAATTGAAGTCAACCTCATGATAGCCCTGAGGCTTCTGCGTGGTGATCCTGATAACATTGTTTCCTTAAAATTGATAGAATGTATGAACCATGGGACTACTGAGTATAAATGGATCCAAACTACAGCTACACATATGAAGATGTTTGGACTAGACCACCTGTACAAAGTTGAGACACAACAGCGCTTCCTGCCACCCTGGCGAACAGTTCCCTTCGATATCACAATACCGACATATCCGCCTAAAAAATTAATTATACAAAGTATTTATCTCCAACACACTGCCAACGTGAGAGCTCTTGAACACACACACACTCTACAGACTGATGATAATATCACACAGACCATCTACACTGATGGATCTCTTAACACCGCCTGTGGGAGGGCTGGAAGTGCTATTGTTGTGATTCAACCTTGCGGTAATATAATTGAAATAGGAGTTAGAATTAACATCTGGTCATCCACTCTACAAACTGAATTAATTGCCATACTCACAGTTATTAAATTCATTGAAACCACTGTCACTGACAGTCTCATCATCACTCACTCTCTATCCTCACTACTTGCCCTTGACACCCTCGGCTCAAGTTGTCACGCTCTTGTTTCTGAAGCCAGACACAAATATGCGTACCTTGTTGACCGGGGTGTCAAGGTCAAACTGTTGTGGGTCCCCTCTCACATAGGCCTCATAAAACATGACAGAGTTGATGCCCTCGCCAAACTCGCGTCTAACAAAGACACCGTTGAATACAATTTGGTGTCTGTCAAAAAGAACCCTTAAAACTTTAATTAGGAAAGAACTTATTGATGAATTTGACGCAAGTAGACAAGTTCAAACAGGTAGTAGTCGATCCATAGTTTACCTTGATGAGATGTATCAAGTGAAACATGTATATGGAGCAAGTAACAAGATCACTAGATTACAAGATGTTGTAGCCGCTAGATTAAGGTTAGGATATAAGTACCTCTGGCAGTATGTTCCTCAAGCAGATGTAAACAAGACTAAATGTAAAGTTTGTGGCCAGACATATGGCCACACACTTGAACACTACGTCCTCGACTGTGTGAAGATAGAACCTTTTAGGGACAGGTCAAGGCACATTGTTTGTGAAATGGCACAACAATTCATCTCTAATGGCAAGATAGCCGACATATTAAGATTGTATCCACTTTTTTGCACTTAGTAACTATATCAGTTCTCATGTATAGAACCAAATACATGATGTGCTTGAATACTTCTCACGCAAATGTGAATAACAAAGTGTGAACCAAATACACAATGTGCTTGAATACTTCTCACGCAAATGTGAGTAACAAAGTGTGTGGCCAGACATACTGGCTTAAACGCCTGTACTCACGCATTTGTGAATAAGTTGCCCTTTATGTATAGAACTAAACAAATAATGTAATTGAAATACTGTGTAACAGTCAGTGCTATAATATCCTGACAACGGGGGTTAATTATTATGACCCGTTGTAAACTCTACTCTGTAATCCTTTTGCGCTACCGCTCACAGGATGAGTGTGAGGTGCACAATAAAGTAGCCGCTGCAAGCGGCAAAATCAAGGTTCCTCTCTCCGACAACGGATTAGAGTTCAAGAACCAACTTGTAGCGCAAATACGTCGACATTACGACATCCAAGGCTAATGGCCTTGTTGAAAGAACTTATCGCAAAATCATAGAGATTCTTCATCTAATAGTGAGTCAAATGCACTATGCATGGGAGGATTGGTTACCGAAGTCGCCTAAATACGTCGATCAACAGCTCTACAGGCAAATCACCCTACTATATTGTTTACGGCATAGACAAACGTCTACCGCGTGACCTACTTACAGACCAGCCATGCCCTGTCTATAATGTGGACGATTTCGCTACCAGGCAAATCAACGTAAACATTTAGCAGCGTCACGTGCTGAAATGATATACAAGCAACATAGACAAGCTAAGCCTGTCATGCTAGAAATAGGCGATGCCGTTATGGTGAGCGAACCTGAACGAAAGTCCAAGCTTTCACCCAAGTTTGAAGGACCATTCCGCATTATTGCTAATGAAGCGTGCAACAAATTTAAAATCTTGAAGCCAAACTCACAAACATCAGATGTCGCGCATGCTGGCAGACTTATAAAGGTCCATTCAGATTCCTTCTCCAGGAATGATAATGATGTCCCAGTGTAATGACCACGGTCATACTCGTCAGTAACGCCAAAATCAGACGATTCATATTACGCTCAATAGCCCACAAAACCTGTAGCTCTGCCTTCGTTTGAGTTCCCCATCTGAGGAGTCCGTTTTCTCTTTGCTTCAAGACGCCTTAGTCCTCCGTTATCCCATTTTCTCTGACTTACTGAAACCAACCTCTCTATATAATGAATTTGAATGTGAGAGAGAACACCCTTGTTTTGAGTCAACTTAGATATGTTTGATTACAGTTAAAGCATACAAGATCCTTTGTGAGTGATGTTGAAAGCTTTAACTGTCTTTATTGTTAGTTACGTTGGGTAGGTAAGTGAGTGTTGAGTCTGCCAGTACAAATGATACCCGCGGTATTGTCCCTAAGAATGACCATGAGTTTCCAATTGCTACTGAAGTCAGATTATTTTGTTGCCCAAACATCAGAGAATCTGATGTTTGTAGTTTAGAGTTTGTCAGTCGTCTATTGAAGAAAATCATCAATCTCCTGAGCTATTCTGTCACCCCGTATAATCTCCAAGATCTAACATTTCCCCGTCAATAGCTCCTTGTTTGCAGCAGCCCTGACCTTGCAGAATTGATTTTATCAACGTGTATATTCCACTTTTTCCTGGCAAAGTCAACCTCTGATTAGATTATATGAATAGACATAGGAAATTACCCTGATCAGGAACACTGGAGTTCATAATTAAGTATACAGTGATCCAAAATGGTAGAAAAGGTCTGTGGTAAGTGAGATCAACCTTTCTGGTATGAATGCGTGGGCCCGAGCTGCCCCACGAGCGCACGTATATACCGCTGCCTGAGGGAGAATCACGCATTCGTGACTCTTCCTCCACGCATCTTCAGGCCAGGGTGTTGAGCTGAATACTCATCAGCTACTGTGGATCGGTAGCCGGGTTGGACAATGCCGTTAATTCGACAGGATTAAACTGTAAAGTCCGTTTTCTGCAAATCAGGCCCCAGCTCCCTTGGCGTGTGTCGGTCTACAACAGACCCCTAACAGCGATCTTCATTTGTTGTGGAGACACCAGTGTTGTATACCCTGGGGCACTCCTCACGGTTACATGGGCCTAAGTATTATTGTATCTTGATTGAGGGATTAACCAACAGGAATATGGAAATCCCAGGTTAAGTCGTGAACCCACAACTATTAATAGTACCAGGAACATGTTATGCGAGTTGAGTACATGAACTGAAGGAAAAGTACGATGTTGTTCATGCCGATAGAACGTGATGTTATGAGTTGATTTGGGATATTGTCAAGTGTCATATAACCATCTGTAGTGACAATGGAATAATATAATGATTGTTAAATGTTGTAACCAAGAATTGAAGATGTAATTTGTTACTTATAAAAGTAAGACCTGAGGGTCCAGTATTATCTGACCGTGTGTAATAATTACTGAATCTTACTTGTCAAAGAAATGATACAACAGTTGTTTAATGAAGTAAAGAGTAATAGTTGTTAAATGAATAATAAGTACTTGGAGTTGTTTAATGATGTAATAAGTACTTGAAGTGTTTAATGAATTAATAAGTAATTGCGGATCTGTTTTGTCAATGGTACAGTAAGACCTAAGGGTCCAGTCTTGTCTGAGTGAATTTAATTAACATCTTATTCACTCACTGTGTTAATAAATATTGAATTGGTAATCTACGAGTATCACTCTATTCCTTCTAAACATTGGTTCCTAGAAAAAAATACTTACTCACGCGCCTATACCCACTATACCAAACGACCCAAAAGCTTTCCGTAAGATATGTTATATTCTAATAAAAGTCTGGGTGGTGGCAGACTACCGGTGTAAGTACACTGTATAATAAGTGTTGTACTAAGAATAACATGGTTCCCCAGACTAATCCATGGTCGAGAACACAATAAAACAGAGTACAAGTATACTTCAGCAAGGTAAGACCATATGAACTCAGAACATATAATATACATTACATGAAAAGAAATGAAAGACTTGGAAACTATAAGCAGAGAACTATCAGAATTACTTATATAAGAATATAAGCAAGAATATAAGGTATATATAGATAAAGAATTGAAGAATAATAACAGAAAAGAATATCTGGATGGTAAAATATGAAGTAAAGAAACTCAGCCCATTACACCAGACACAACTGTTCAAACAGCAAACACGTCAAATACACCAAGTGCATCTGTTGATTATTGTTTAAAACTACGTTCTACGAAACATATCTAACAATGTTCCTAACATTTCTACAATGATATTAACACAAAAAAGATTTCTGAGTCTATTCATTTCCAGTATTTAATTTTTTTATAATTTCATGAATTCAGTGCCTACACTGAAATGATTCATGTCTTTTTCCAAGCATTTTGCATGCTACGAAAACTTCAGCTCAAGCTTTATGTATTAACAAAAACGAACTAATTGCAGGTATGGTTGATGCAGGGTTAGGACGAGTGAATGCACAGCATGTGTATGTGAAAATTCTTTTTGAAGCCCTCCATATAGCCAAGACGAGTTATCTTTTAACGCCAATTTTCGCCGACGAAGGGGTAGAATAGTATATCCTTCTGTTCGAGTCAACTCTCAAGCACTATGCTTTCCTCACCCACGTAACTATGCAAGTGCAAAGCAAATTAATGCATGGCATATAGAACCTTTCCCATTATACTCTGATGACACACTGTTTAATCTGGATTTACCTCCCGATCTTTTACTAATAAATGAAGACTACTCTTTGTTAGAAGTGAATGATTTTAGGGTATTATCACTGTGTAAGTCGCCATGTATACATTTACACATATGCCCAGCCTATGTGTGCGCGTTTATTCAGCTGCACACGGAATATGCGAATTGGCGATTATACAAAGTAACGTTCGCACAGCGCTGAAACAATGTAACTATACACCGATTTTCCAGGAAAACTGTGTTTCATGGGCATCTACATAATGTTCAGTATATATATATATATATATATATATATATATATATATATATATATATATATATATATATATATATATATATATATATATCCTCTTACATACGCACATTATTAAGAAGATAAAGAAATATAATAATAAAAAAATACCATGTGTTCCCCCCTTACAGTCGATAATATTAATTCTGTTTTAATGGGGATGTAATAACCTAAAATAACACCTCCAGTGGCAGTGATCTACTTGCATATCGATATATCTGACAGGCTCGTATGCTAATGATTAAGTCTTCACATTTATGTTATATATGTATAATAAAATTTCAAAGTCAACTTCAACTTATAAAATTTTTAAGATGGCAGATCATAGGTGTGATAGACCCGTGAATCAGTCTATTTTCTGAAACTATGACAGGAAGATAGAATAATAGAAATTCAATAAAATCGTCACAGAGTTTCACTTTGATTCCGCATGCACATAAACAAGGCAGATATACATTGTACATAAATCAGTGCAGGTATATAAACAGTGGCAACAATTTAATTAAGTCCGTCCCACCAAGGACAGCCTACCAAAGCCATCATATGGTTATTTTCAATAGGTGCATTTGCTTAGGCTGAAAGACTAATCAGTGAAATCAAACCTACAAAAAAGTGTAAATATGTAGTTATATGTAAGAAGTACACCATTGCATTCAGACTACAGTATCTGAGACTAGTGGATCACTTCCACAAATACCAGTCATTGGTTAGTAAAACAGAAAACCGCTCTCTTCTCTTGCTGCAGCTTTACCAGATATATAATTGTCTTGCTAATTTTATCTTTGGATCATTCTATACTATTACTGGCTAGGTATATTGTTTCATTCACGGTATGGGTGGTAAGTAGAAAGTGTGTTTTACTCGACCGCGTACACCAAGTACTACAGAATTGTGATCAGTGGTAACTCTCAAACGAACTCACGACAAGATATATGCGGAAACTGGAGGTATCCTAAACAAATCACGGTCCTTATCCCCCTAACACGATCACAACTCCTTGTGGTGCCCACCCGGGCACAGGTCACTGACCCACATTGGGCCTGTGGGATAATAATAATAATAATAATAATAACAATTAAAAAAATCATAACAAATAAATACAATAATAAAAATATAAATAATAAAATAACACAAATAACAATAATAATAATAACACTGTAATAATAATAACACTGTAATAATAATAATAATAATAATAATAATAATAATAATAATAATAATAATAACAATAATAATACAAAAATTAAAAAAAAATCAAGAGTGAGAAACGATATACAGTATGTATGTTGTGTTGTCAAAATAAGAGAAACAATTGAGACTCTGCAATTGTGTAAATGAGGCAGGAAGTTCACATCAGCAACCTGGGACTTGGTCACAATTTTCGTGATGCCATATTTGGCAGCAAAGTCTACCATTAGACAATACATTACATTTCCAATATCTTCCCAGGCGGTAGTATCTCCCTGTTTGATAGCTGCCTACTACCTGGTTGCCTACCTAGTCTAGTTGCCGTTAAAAATTATTTTCTCAAGTTTCCTGTTGAAGAAAACGATATATTAAGGATGCCTAACGTAACTCGACAAATATCGCCAATGTTCATGGCTTGGAATGATTAAGCTGACTTACCGTAACCTTTCATGATGCCGTGGGTGAGGTATAGTGGGGCCCGCCCTGTACTGCTCTTTTGACTGAGGACATCCCGTATAGTTTGAGGGTCAGTCATTACCACCACCAACGCGCTGCCCATTTTGAGGCTAAACACTCGTCCATATCGCTTCACCAAATTCACCATGGTCAGGTGTGGAGCTCGCTGGTTCAGCCACGGTAAGTACCCGACCTGCAATATTTACATGGAATTAAGGGAGACTTGTAACAAGGGTTTTAATGAGGATTAAATGCAGGGCTCAATTTGGGGAACTGTGGGACATGACCTTCGTTTATTGCCTGTGTGACCAGTTGCCGATCAATGGTCTTCCTGAGGAGTAATAATTCAGTATTTGCTTAACATGTTTGTTTTTAACCATTAATAACACACAGGAAATTTCTGACATAGTAAAAAGCTGAGTATGCATATAATATATTGGAGTCAAGTGGCTCATAAAGATGGCATTTTCATCCAAAAATTTCTCATATACTGTGTATGTATTATTTTACGTTAAGTTAACTAAGATGTAGTGTATAATGAAATATGATATATAAAAATAAGTAAAAAAAATGTAAATAAATAAACAACTAAATCAATATTAATGATAATAATAATAATAAAAATAATAATAATAATAATAATAATAATAATAATAATAATAGAATCCTTTGATCAGAGCCTACCAGTGGCAGGCCCCAGGGTCCTGGCGGCAGGTTCCTAGAGGAGCGCCACACACACAACACGTAGACGCAGAAGAGGAGAGTCGCCAGCATAGTCGTCAGCAGTTTACCCACGTCAGAGTCAGGTACTACAGCAATCCTCTCCGGCACCCAGCTCGTCAGCCAAGTCATTTTTTCAGAACCTGAAATGAGAGTGAAGTGTTGAATACATAGAGGAGGATAGTTAGTCAGTAGTCGTCGGCCGGCTATCTCAGCTACTCTCCGGGAAGGTTTCGAGCCGCGGCATTCTCTGTAATTGGTATAATATTCTCTAATATATATGTTATCACCAGACTATACTTAACCCACACTGTTCGGTACTACCTTGAAGCTAGTAGAAAACATAACCAGTAACAGAATGGGAGTACACCTGGACCCCTGAGTGAATAATTGAAGAACCTGGGCTACTGCTTGACCAGGAAAGCTACCACTTAAGCGCCAGAAGAGGCGGCACATAGACGTGTGTGTGTGAGGGTCAACTCACAGAACGGAGATCAGGCTATACTTTCTTCTGGAAGGGTAAGCCTGCTGCAAAGAGAAACCGCATTTATGGAATTGGTTTTACCATTCGCCAATCCATCCTACATAGGCTAGACAACCTGGGGGCCATGTGACAGACAAGAATTTAGGGGAACCACGGCGAGTTGTTATAAATTGTACGTTTCCAAATAATGTTGGGAATCTGAATTAAACAAAACTTGTATTGCTTATTTTGACTTGGTAGAAGAGAATTTTCATTCTTTTTTTTTGTCATTTTGTTTAATCATAACGACAATATAATTTTAATATTTACATACTCTGGAGCTAATTTTTTTTTTTTTACGGATTATTTAAGATTTCACAGGTCCAGTCCCTGTCTGTGTGACAGGCGCTGGACGGAGCTGCTGAACTGACTTGTTCAGTACGTGTCCGTGTGTCATCCCTTTGCAAGTGGTGATAGGACCGAATGATCTCTGTCTGGCCTGGGATACCATCACGAAAACAGTGGAGTGTATTGTCTCTGAACCAAATATTGTGTTTGAGCTTGACTCAAGAATAATATAATCCGTAATTGGTGTTACTTATTTTGTTTCATAATTCATGTGGTCGCTGCTTTACATGGGTAAAATATTTGTACACTTCCTTTATTAATTATTTCCTTATTTATTGGTGCCATTGTTGTTCATACTCATTCTTTACTTATATAATCCTACCATTTTTAGTCCTAAATTGGTATGACTCACTATTTTTCTCATTCTTCCAAGTTGAGCAGTGCTTGTCAAAGGAGGCGTGTTGTTGCTTACAGGAAGTACACTTCAGCTTGCTAGCTTGAGTGTGAATGTTTACCAGTGCGCATGTTTGTGTATGAGTGCATGGACGTGTTATGTATGTGAATGTGTGTGTGTGTGTGTGTTTGCCATTCTAACTCCTGTCCTATTTATCTGTCCTTCTTTATCATTCTTTAGTCTTTATCACTTATTTGTCTGTTCTGACATTCTGTCTTCTTTATTTTCTCTAGATTTGTGATGGCTACTAGTGATGCTAAGAAGCGGAAGTACATCGATGGATACATTAACTACGAATTTACATCAATCCTCCCTGATGGCTTTGAGAAACCTGAGTGTGTGCTGTGTTTCAAAGTGCTGGGGAACGATTCTGAAGCCTAGTAAGCTGAAGCATCATCTGATGACAATCCAGCCACAGTATGCGGAGAGAGACACCGATTTCTTCAGGCGCCATGAACGGAGTTTGGGAAAACAGAAACTGGACGAGATTGGTACTTTCCAACAACAGACAAAAAGTGTAGTTGAGGCATCTTACGAGCTTTCTCTCGAAATAGCAAAGCAACAGAAGCCCCATACAATTGGTGAAACTTTAATTAAGCCATGTGCTTTAAATATGGTCAAAAGGGTTCTTGGAGAGGCAAGTGAACGTAAAATTCATCAAATTTCCTTGTCTAACGATACAGTGAAACGAAGAATTAATGAAATGTCAGACGACATAAAGGAAAAAGTGATATAGGAGATCAAATTATCTCCAACTGGTATGTTTGCAATACAGCTGGATGAGTCAACGGACGTGAGTTCTTGTGCACAGCTACTAGTGTTTGTTAGATAAGTTTTCTTGTGTGACATCAAGGAGGAATATCTGTGCTGTACACAGCTCGAGACCACCACAACAGCTGTAGATGTGATGGAAAAGCTGTCTTCTTTCTTCACAGCTAACAGGATCAGCTGGGAATATTGTTGTGGAGTCTGTACGGATGTGGCTCCGGCGATTCTGGGATCAAAATCGGGGTTCCAGAAGCGTGTCAAGGAAGTAGCTCCGAATGCCAAGGGGATCCAATGTATGATCCATCGTTTTGCACTGGCGTCGAAAACCCTCCCTGATGAACTTTGCAAGATCCTGGAGGCAGTGGTCAAATGTGTCAACTTTGTGAAAGCTGGAGATCTGAACTCTCGCTTTTCCCAGAACATTTGTAGAGACATGGATTCAGGGCATGAAGCCCTCCTCTTCGGGGAGAGCTTAAGTTGTTCCTGGAAGTGCAAGGGAAAGATGATCTATTAAGTCACTTCAATGAGGTGTTGTGGGAGCCACGTCTTGCATATTTAGCAAATGTATTTGAGCAGCTAAACAGGCTGAATCTCAAGCTGCAGGGCAAGGACAGAAATGTGTTTCACCTCATGGATTGTCTTCGTGCATTTCTTGCCAAGCTCCAGATTTGGCAAAGAAAAGTCAATGCAGGAAATGTTGCCATGTTTGAGAATCTTTCAACTGTTCTTGATGAAAATGAAGATCATCTGCTTGACCCATCACTCAAAACTGAAATCACTCAGCACCTTTATATATACAGTAGAGGAGAGTGAGATCAAGTCCCTAGAGGACAGCAGGTGTCCACAATGTTCCGGTCATAAGGCAGTGATCCTTACTAATCTTCTTAATGAAAAAAATTGATCATGCCATCTCTAAGCATAGCAGCTGTCCGTCGTCCGTAGATTGGGCCAATACTGTCAGATACCGGCGAGCTAACTGATAACGACGGAGATATGAGCAATAATCTGAATAAATATTTTTCAACAGTTTTCACCACCGAAAATTTAAACATGATACCCGAGGCACCGGCTCTATTCACAGATAGTGAAGAAAACAACGATGTTATTAAGCAAATAGACAAACTAAAGCCTAATAAGTCACCTGGTCCCGATGAGATATTTGCCAGAGCATTAAAGGAATGTAAGGAAGAGCTTAGTATGCCCTTAGCAAGGTTGATTAACATGTCCTTAAAAACAGGTGTAGTACCAGAATCCTGCATGATAGCGAATGTAATACCGATTTTCAAGAAGGGAGTTGGATTACTATCCTCTAACTACCATCCAATCAGTCTAACATCAATTGTAGGCAAATTACTGGAAGCAATCATTTCAAACTCTATTCGAAACCACCTGGAGAAGCACAAATTGATCAATGATTCCCAGGATGGCTTCACAAGCGGGCGTTCATGTCTAACTAATCTATTAACAATCTTTTCATTAGTTTTCGAATCGGTGGACGAGGTGCACAATTA
>CAUDMG010001848.1:270000-342500 GCA_958450375.1 Homarus gammarus
GAAATGTTCAGCCCGGATGATTGCTTAAATGACAGAAACAATTTCTAGGTATTGGAAACAGAGCTTTGATTATACTCGATTGCTTCAAATCTTCTTTAGCCAAACTATGCTGATTCTCTATCTGTTTCATTGTGGATGATTTCTCTAAATCTTATAGAGTGATTGCTCCACTTATCAGGCCATCAAATGGCTACAGTGAATAACTGATCACTTGGTGCATCTATATCCTCTATGACATCTGTGTTTGGTAACTGTATGTATATTATGTATGCTGGATTATATGTCATGTATGTATATTATGTATGTGCTCCATTTATGTAGCTAGCAGCGTGTGGCAATGTTATTACCATATCCCACATGCCTAATTAATGTGCCTGGCGACGTATGGAAGCTGCTAATGTATCACTTGCCATACGTCGCCTATAGCAGTTGACCAGCAGGAGCCTTGCCGGGGAGACCGCTGCTCTCCTTTGTGTACATACTCTTATCCAGTAAACCGAACCTACAAAACTATACAGGTGTTTGTGTTCTCTCCTGTATATAGAACTTATTATTCAGAACCTAACATGGCGCAGTGAGTAGGATCTTACTGGATAATTACGAGTGATAGTGCAAAGTTTGTGGGGAAGCCGGCGTACGGACTCCTCTCTCGCTTGGGTCAACTCCCGCGCGTCAGCTCTCCTCGAAGAATCTCAGCAACTTTGAGCAGTGTCAGTGACAGTGATTTTCTGTGAAGTGTTTAGTGCATTGTGTGTTCGTGCCATTCATGTGTGACCTTGTCCTAAAGGATTCCCAAGGTATACGGCACGTTCTGGGCATTTGTAAGGAGTAGAGTTCAGTGCACCCGTCTCTGACCGCGTCCTGAGGGTAACTAGACTGACTGGGAGTCGCCGCGCCTCTCCCTCCACCCCCTCACAGCGCCGCCTCCACCCCCCCTCACAGCTGGGGCGAGACGCTCTACCCGCCCAGGACACACACTCACTCACACACGTACATGTACTAACACTCGCTGACCGCGCGGCTTCCTTATATATATTTTATATATATAACCTACTTATCTGTGTATTTAATTAATATTTTGTCTGAAATCTTGTTGATACGACGGGCTGACCGGCCAACACTGATTTAAGACATAGTACACAGAGGAAGTAGTTATGTCTCACGCCTTACGTAGCCGTGGACCCAGCGCCTGGATGAGCCAGGCGGGTGATAGCCCCGCAGAGATGGATGACCAGGCCGGCCACGACGCTCCAGCCCCCACATCGCGCAGTCCCTCACCTCAATATTCAGCGTTGTCTCCAGAGATAATTGCTTTACTGAAGTTTATGAGAGATGAGAAACGCGAGGATGAAGCCCACAGACGTTTGGCGGATGAGCACAGAAGGCAAGCAGAGGCAGAACGAGACAACCAACGGAGATTGGAAGACAGTGAACGGTTTGAAGCCTTGATATCTCGCCTCACTGTCAACCAAGCCCCTGGCTCTAACACTGCCTCGGTACTGACTGGTTCAGATACCTCATCCATGCTTCCTTCACACCCCCCAGCCCCACCTAAAGCAGCAGCTCAAACGCCGCCCATCTTGAAGCCTGATGAGACTTTCCAGACTTTTCGTGAATGGCGGCGACGGTGGACTGATTATTCTACAATGGTGGATCTCCAGAGTTTGTCACAGCCTAAACAACTCATCCAGCTGCGTATGTGCCTGTCCTTGGAAATTCAGCGTGTCTTGGAACATACGTTGCAGGTACCCCCAACCTCTTTGCTGTCTGTAGAGGAGGTACTGGACGTTCTACAACGGCACATCAAAGGACAGCAGAATGAAGCTCTGCGCAGGAGGGAATTGTTTAGCTGCAGACAGATGGAGGGTGAGTCTTTTGATGCCTTTTACGTGCGTCTTAAGAGAGCCTCGGAAGAGGTAGATATATGTCCAGGCCACCACCAGCAGTGCGAGGAGACCCAGTTGAGGCAGGTGATCCTGATGGGTGTTAAGGACGAGGAACTTGTCCAACGCCTCACCTCCCTCGACTCTTCTTCTTCTCTTAAGGATGTGTTGACGATATGTCGCTCCTATGAGGCTGCCAGGTGTGCCACCTCTGCCATCCGTGCTCCCCCTACAGCTGTACGCGCTGTGTCCCGGTACAAGAAGGACAAGAAGTCTGTTCCTACGCCTTCGCCCACCACGTCCACGCCCGGTTTATTTTGCAACAACTGTGGTAAGCAGCACGGAACACAGGTGTGTCCAGCTGCTCAGTCTACCTGCAACAATTGTGACCGTAAGGGCCACTGGTCACTCACAGTACGGTGCCCAGCCAAACGCGTCCAGTGCAATGTGTGTGGTCGTCTGGGCCACTATGACAAGTGTTGCCCTTCCAACATACCCAAGGGACCGCGTCAGCGGAAGCTTCAGCCCCCCTCCACCAGAGAGGGCCGCCCACAGTCTTCCAATCAGAGGCATGACGACTCCTGACAACGCTCGAGCCACATTAGGAATGTGTGCTCCCCCCCGCGTCCCAGGACCAAAGTCCCACAGTACATCAGCGTCATCGTGACCTACGGCGGTGTGTCATCCCGTCTTCAGATGTTGCCCGACACCGGCGCTGATGCTACAGTCATCGGTCCCCAGCATTTGCAATGCTTGGGGCTCTCTCCAAGTGATCTAGGACCGCCCCCCAAGGATCTCCGCTTTATGGCAGATGGTTCACAGATGACCCCGGCCCTAGGTTCACTCTATGCACACGTCACCTTTGGCAACAGGTCGTGTCAAGCCTGGATTGATGTGCATAATGGCGTCCCGACTCCTTTGCTGTCCTACAGACATTGCCAAGAGTTGGCCATCATCTCCCAGGACTTCCCAACACCGATTCTCGAGGTAAAACACGCCAACAGGGTGCACGAAGGGAGCAGCAACTACCCTGCTGCCGCCCTACCCCTACCTCTGGCCAGTGACACCTCCCCTTCGGTAGTTGTCCCTGCTGCTTCAAGTCTCCACGCCTTGGCTCGCCTCCACGACAGTCACTGTGGAGCCGAGGCCACCAAACGGCGTGCAAGACAGACTGTGTTCCGGCCTGGCATCGACCCCGACATCTCCAATGCTGTCCAGGTGTGTAAGCCCCGCCGCGTATTACAACCCAGCCAGCAGCAGGAATCCTTTATGAGTGACGACAACCCCACCCGCCCCTTTGAGTCTGTGTCGGCCGACTTTTTCTGTGTGTCAGGAAAGTCCTTCCTCGTTATCGTCGACCGTCTCTCTGGTTGGCCGGTTGTCATCAAGTGCGGTAATGACACGACGTCTGCCGCCACCATCAGCAAGTTCCGCCACTACTTCCGTGACGTGGGCGTTCCTGCACGCCTGCGAACCGACGGAGGGCCTCAGTTCACAAGCCGGGACTTTGCTGTGTTCCTTGACCGATGGGGAGTCCGGCATGTGTTGTCATCGCCCCATTACCCGCAGTCCAACGGCCACGCTGAGGCTGCTGTCAAATCCCTGAAGCACCTCATCCTTAAGGTGGCCCCTTCTGGGAACATTGACTGCGAGGCCTTCGACAGGGGTCTTCTTGAACTCCGCAACACACCTAACTACACCGGACGCTCCCCTGCCCAGGTTTTGTATGGACGCCCCCTTCGTTCTTGTGTCCCTGCTCACCCTCAATCCTTCTCCAAGGAGTGGCAGGCCAAGACAGAGGATTGTGATCGCCGAGCCGCCGAACGTGTTCAGGACGTCGTCGCCCGCTACAATGACCACGCCCGTTCTCTCCCCAGGTTGAGTGTCGGCACCCAAGTCCGTGTTCAGGACCCGACCTCCCTACGTTGGGACAAAGTAGGCGTAGTCATGGGTCTCGGCAGGTCACGGGACTACCAGGTGCGGTTACCCAGTGGTCGTGTGTGGTGGAGGAACCGCCGTTTTCTCCGACCCGTAACAATGCCTTCTGCTGGCCCCGCCACCAGTGTTGAGTCCCATACCCTTCCCAGTGATGAAGTCCCTCGACGCTCAGAACGGATCCAAAAGAAAAGGTCCGCTCAAGACTTTGCTATGAGCGTATAGGGGGGAGGGAGGTGTATGTATATTATGTATGCTGGATTATATATCATGTATGTGCTCCATTTATGTATTATTTATTCAGCCTAGCTAGCAGCGTGTGGCAATGTTATTACCATATCCCACATGCTTAATTAATGTGCCTGGCGACGTATGGAAGCTGCTAATGTATCACTTGCCATACGTCGCCTATAGCAGTTGACAAGGAGCCTAGCCAGGGAGACCGCTGCTCTCCTTTGTGTACATACTCTTATCCAGTAAACCGAACCTACAAAACTATACAGGTGTTTGTGTTCTCTCCTGTATATAGAACTTATTATTCAGAACCTAACAGTAACTACCTGTAAATTTTAAATACCTTCGACATGAGAAGCATGTGGACTGCAACACTGTAAGGAAGATGACCACGAACAACCCTGGCAATTGCCTTACCACTAAGGATGTGAGAGACAGCATTACTGGCAGAGACAGCTTCCAGTAACTCATGAAGTCCTGAGCCTGATATTATGTGGCCAATAGCTCCAAGATAACTTCTCTTGGTATGGCAGTCTTCAAGGTATAACATGGCAGATCTGATGGCATTGTCTTCAGGACTTCCTTTTTGAATCATGAGAGCCTTTAACCAAATGTCTGATCGAATATGAGGATTGGCGTGATACTATAACGAGTAGCAGGTTCACCACATAATCATGGTGGAGTATGAGCATGTCGTTTCACCAGGATCAATGTCGAGCATCGGAAGGAATAATATGGACGATTTGCCCGGGTAGTTGTCCTCTTTGTTTACCATCTACATCATGCTATAAACTTGTTTTATTTGATTAATTTTCCAATTTTTTTTTTTTTTTTTAAGGGGATTAGCCCACCTGGGCACAGGTCACTGACCCACATTGGGGCCTGGGGGGCGAAAATTTAATAATAATAATAGTAATTCATAGTAAATAAAATTTATAATTAAAAGTAAAATAAAATAATAATAGCAATAATAATAATAATAACAACACTGTAATAATGATAATAAAGAAAGAATAATAATAATCAATAGTTAGAAACGCTATATGTACAGTATGTTGTCTTGTCAATAGTAAGAGAAACAATTGAGATCCTGCAATTGTGTGTAAATGAGGCAGAAAGACAGATCAGCAACCTGGGACTTGGTCACAATATTCGTGATGCCATATGGCAGCAGGGTCTACCATTAGACAACACATTATGCTTCCAATATCTTCCCAGGCGGTAGTACCTCCCTGTTTGATAGCTGCCTACTACCTACTACCTAATAAAATTACTTATGACACAATATACTAAAGAAGCTCTTGATGATTTTGATGTGTCAACACATGAGCAATAAAGAATTATCATTGTAAAATTAAAAAAAAGTAAAGAAATTTCAGGCTTTGCAGCGACCGTCTTGAATTTAAGCAAATTAGACAATGTTCCCATAATTGGATTCTGGTATACTCTTGAAATTTTATTTCAGACATAGTTCTGGGTTAAATAATATTGGAATCATTACTATTGCAATTTGTTCTGAGTCATTCCATAACTTCCCTAGACTAACAGGGCCTGATAGAATTTTCGCTGAAGAATATATGGTAGGAGGAAATCCTTCAAGATCTTAAAGACGCCTCCATCGTCAATATTTATAAGAACAAGGGAGACCGGTCAGACTGTGGCAACTACAGCGGGATCTCGATGCTGTCCATAGCTGGCAAGAATATCGCTCAAGTCCTCCTAAACAGACTTCTTCCCGAAGGGGAAAACTTTCTCCCAGAATTTTACTGTAGCTTCAGACCATCACGTGGCACCACTGACATGAGCTTTGCTGCCCACCAGATACAGGAAAAGTGCAGAGAACAGCGTCGTGACTTGTAAATGACCTTCGACTCAGTCAACAGAGGAAACCCTTTGGCAAACCCTCAGTCGTTTTGGTGGCAGTGTCTTACACAATGGCAGACATTCGGAGTTCTTCCCCATCCAATAGGAGTAAAACAAGGATGAGTACTGGCACTAACTCTCTTTTCCATTTTCTTAGCTGCTTTCCTTACTCGTGCCACTGCCAATATAGCCAGCGGGGTGGACATCGAATACCAGATGAAGGGACTTTTCAGCATAAGACGACTCCAGGCAGGGACACAAGTGTCGGCCGCTTCCCTTACTGAACTTCAGTATGCAGACGACCTCACCCTCGTCGCTCACACTGAACGTGACCTACAGGAGATTCTGAACACCTACGTAGATGCGTAGGCACACTTCAGCCTTCAGGTGAATTTACAAAAGACTAAGATCTTCTTCCAGCCTACCCCTGGCTCAGCTACACCTGCACCATCCATTTAGGTTAACGGTACTACCCTCTCTATTGTTACCCACTGTCAGCATCTCGACTCCCACCTGTCCACCACCGTGGTCATCGATGAAGAGATTCAACATCAGAGCAGATGTACATCTCAAGCTTTTGGCAGACTCCGTATCTGTGTGTTCAACTGGAGGAAACTGAATTTATCTACAAAGCTGCACGTATACCGAGCAGCGGTCCTTCCCACCCTGCTGTATAGCTAGGAGACACGGATCATATACAGGAGACACCTCAAGGCACTGAAAAACTTTCACCAACGTACTCTACTTTCCATCCTCCGAGTTTGCTGGAAAAATAAGAGAACAAATGCCAGTATTCTTGCTCACACCAATTCTAGGAGCATCGAGGCTACCATTATCCATGAACAATTACGTTGGACTGGCCTAATTACCCGCATTTTTGAGAGTAGACTCCAAAACAGCTACTTTAAAGTTACATAATGAATGATAAACCTGAAAACGTGACAAATCGACCCTCTCACCTGGGAGGAGCAGCACACGAGAAGGCGTCGATACTTTCAAGTTAGTCTGACTGCATACCAAGGCAAACAAGCGCTGGAAAGACGTTGTCACCGTCGCTCCTGCACTAGATGTAGCCTTCCACACGTGCAACATCTGTAGATGGCCTCTCGAGACACATCAGAGCTCAGCAACAGAGATAACCTCCTTAATAACTCATAACACTATATCATAGCTACATTTTCCTGAAACAGTTCAGGACTGTTCCTAAGTCAACATATAGCCGAACCCTCCTGTGGTAATAACATACTAGATTTAGTTCTGTCAAACAAAAAACCTCACCAGTAATGTCGAGGTAGGGAACGAACTAGCTAACGGAAATTAAGAGATGTGCGATTCAAAGTAGAACGTAATGTCAGTCGGAAGAAAAATCCCATTAAAGTCCAAAATTTCAGAAGGGCAAACTTTGATAGTTTGAAAAGGCAGGTGAGAGGAGTGGTTTTGCGTTTGGGGGTTAATTGCATGGCCTCACAAAATGTACCCACAGAGGGCGACCTCACTTTACCTGGTGATCTGACAATGATAACCTCACAAAATATGACTATTCAGGGTGACCTCACCACGAAATCTGAGGTTGAGGAGTTCCATAACAATTAAAATAATGATTTACTTAATGCACAAAGCAGAATATACCATGCAGAAAACTCAGATCAAATAACAATGACCCCAAATAGATAAATAATTATTTAAAGAATATTATTGGACAAAGGGAGAATATAGGTAGGAGAATAAATCGTGGTGATGTTTACCTCCTTGATTATTATAAGGTATTGGCCAATAGGGTTAAGGCTGAGATAAGAAAAAACAAGAAGAATAGTGAGCTGAAGGTAGCAAGGGAGGCTAAGTCAAACCCCCAATGGATTCTTCCAAATGAATCATACTAGAACTCGAGACAAGATTGAACCAATACAAAAAGATACCGGCGAACTAATTTATAACAACGGGGAAATGGTCAATAATTTGAACAGATATTTTTCAACAGTTTTTACCACCGAGAATTTTAACATGATACCCGAGGCACCGACTATATACAGAAATTGTGAAGAAAATAGATAAAACGAGCTAGTAGTGACTTGTAATGATGTTAGTAAGAAAATAGACAAACTAAAGCCTAATAAATCACCAAGTCCCAAAGAGATATTTGCAGGAGTATTAAAGGAATATAAGGAAGAACTTGGCATGCTTTTACCAAAGTTGTTTAACATGTCATTTAAAACGGATGTTGTACCAGAATCCTGAAGGATAGCGAATGTGATACCGATTTTCAAGAAGGGAGATAGACCACTATCCCCTAACTACCTTCCAATCAGTTTAATAACAAATGTAGGCAAATTGCTGGAAGCCATCATTTCAAAATCAATTCGAAATCACCTGGAGAAGCAAAAGTTGATCAATGATTCCCAACATGGCTTTACAAGTGGGCGTTCATGTCTGACAGGTCTATTAACATTCCTTTCAACTGTTTTCGTCTCAGTGTATGACTGACACGATTATGATGTTGTATAGCTCAACTTTAGCAACGCTTTCGACAGACTCCCCCACGAAAGACTGATATGAAAAGTGGAGGCTGATGGAATTGCAGGTGATATTCTAAAATGAATTTGGCGTGGCTACAAGACAGGAAACACTCACTACTTGGACGATTACTATTTATTATATACATAGACGATATAGATATAGGCATAGACAGCAACATTAGTAAATTTGCTGTCGTCAGTATAACAGGGCGTGTAATTAAATCTGACGAGGACTCGACAGAACTACCGGAAGAAAAAACAAATTTTTCACATGGTCTGAAAAATATGCAGGTGAAATTTAATGTGGACAAATGTAAAGTACTTAGTCTAGATTCTAGAAGATATAAATCGAGAAACCAGGTATCATATATGCAATGTTGTTATAGAGATTTCGACTGTGAGAAAGATTTAGGAGCAATAATAAGTAAAAATCTTAAACCAAGACAACACTGCTTATTTGTTCAGAACAAGGTTAACGAAATACTTGGGTTCACACAAAAGATTGTTAGTTACAAGACTAGGAAGGTTTTCCAAAAAATATATATTGCGCTTGTGATAGCAGAGCGGGTAATGGAAAAATCGTGCAAATGGTGATACAAGCGTGAAATTTGGCCTGATCATACCCAAGGGGCAACTTGTCAAATCTGCCCGATTGGCCATTTGGAAATTTAAGATGGCATCCATTTTTCAAGATGGCTGCCAGATTGACCTTCGAAAGATGATTTTTTTTATAGAAATTGAAGTACTTGGTCAATCTAAATGATCTTAGTGTCGATATGTATGTTTTCAAGAATGCCCAGATGGTTTTTTTCTCTTTCTGATAATCTCAGATATATATTTGTCTTATTTATGTACTGGTTTTATGTTTTTTCCAACTAGGTGAGGGTAGCATGCAGAGGGTCTCTGCATGTGAGGGAGTGATTATCGGGCACTACCAGGGCACACTGGTGGCATCATTGTTGTGCAACCCAGCATGGGGTTCAGTGTCAGCTAAGAAAAAGCATGTCATACTGCAACAGCTTAGTGTCCCAAATGCTGCTTAACCAACCCCAAATCAGTTAAGCAGCTGCACCTGAATTGACAGGATGTGCCAGCGCGGGAGAGTCGAGCCAAGGATAACGGGGTTTTAGTTATCTGGATGGTGTACAGATCGCACGGGACTAATGACACTGGATGAACGATCGAACAAGGTGTAGGGCAAAAGGCATGAGCCTAGTTGTATCCCACACAAGAAAGTGCCCATCAGGGTGGTAAAAGGATAAACCCTCGGCCCTGAAGATCAAAAACAGTTATGGACACCAAATATACCAACAAATCATTCCTCACTGACTGGGCAAAGTGTTGTCTTTGTCAACAGGATAAGAAGGAAGATCTTAAGCCTCCACATGCAAATCCTGCCAAGAAAGGAGATGACGGTTACAAGAGCTTGGCAAGGAATATTCCTCTAGTTCATTCAATCAATGTACTGCCAATCAAGCTTGACCCTGGGATAGAGGAGACCTTGAAGAGAAACAAGGCACACCATCATGAGAGTTGCAGACTCCTGCTCAACAACACAAGGTTAAATAGAGCTCAGAAAAGGCGAACCTCTGCAGTTGCTACAGAGGAGAGCAGCAGTAGCAAGATACCACGAATGGTCAGAGACCCCAAAGCAACAGAATGCTTTCTATGTGAGGAAGAAGCTTCGGCAGGTGACATAAGACATGCATTGACAATGAAACTTAATAAAAGATTGAATGATTGTGCGAAGACACTTAGCTATGGAAAACTCCTTGCCAAACTAAGTGCAAGAGATGTTGTGGCAGAAGAACTGAAGTATCACCCTCGCTGCCTGGCAGACCTGTACAACTGAGAAAGAACACACCGCAATGCTCATGAGCAAGAAGAAGCACAAGAGCTTCATCCGAACAAGGACGCATACCCAACTGCTGTCTCTGAACTGGACACTTGCAGCACTCAGATGAAAGCTTCTAGTGAAGGTAGTGAACCATCCATTTTCAGACTTGCTGACCTGGTCACACTCTACAGACAGAGACTTGAGCAGCTGGGTGTTGGATCGCCCGATGTTCATGCTACTCGACTGAAGGACCAGCTGCTTTTTCACATCCCCCAGCTGCAAGCTCATCACCAAGGAAGAGATATCCTACTGGCCTTTGAGAAGGATGTTGGCTCAATCCTGGCACAAGCAAGCAAACACGGTGAAGCGATCCATCTGGCCAAGGCAGCTGGGATGATACGACGGGACCTGCCTCGGCACAAGTCACACTTCAGCAGTACATTTCATGAAGGATGCATTGAACAGGCTGTTCCACCATCACTGCTTCAATTTGTATGCATGATGGAACATGGTGCAGATATCAAATCCCAACTCCAGCATGGCGCATCGAAGTCTGACCTTGCTATGTCACAGCTCTTACAGTACATCTGCTTTGCCAACTATAAGGTAGGAACACATATCCACAGACACTCCCAGGACCATGAGACACCTTTTGCTATCTACGTCGGCATGTCTGTGTTTGCTAAGACAAGAAAGAGGCAGCTCATCGTCATGCAGCATGAAAATGGGGTCAGCATTTCATTTGACAGAGTTCTACAATTATCAGCCCAGCTAGGAGAAGCAGTTGTATGCCAGTATGTGGAAGATGGAGTGGTGCGTCCACCAATATTGAGGAAGCAGTTGTTCACGACTTCAGCAGTGGACAACATTGACCACAACCCCACTGGGACTACGGCCAAAACATCCTTCCATGGGACCAGTGTGTCAATCTTCCAACATCCAAGCCCTGAGCCCGCTGGCGAGGAGCGTGAGCCACTCAGACGGAATGCAGATACGATGGTCAAGAAAGTTCCTGAGCTTCCAGAGGCATTCACCAATGTCCGACCAGCTTATATTATGAAGAATCCCAATCCTCCCCTGGTAGCACCTCAGTCATTGCCAGCACCTGAGTCAATCCAGTCACACCTGCAGGAAGAGTATGCTTTCCTGGAAGAGGTCTTGATCACTGAGGATGTGGCTGATGAAGTCTGCATCACGTGGGCAGCTCATCATGCAGCACAGAAGAGGAGTCAGCCATTTGAAGTGAGCATTACGTCTCTGCTTTCCCTGCTTCGAGATCAGGCATACTCTGTGGCAACCATCAAGCATGCCATGGAAAAGGTTCGTGATACAGTGGATTTTCTGAACCCAGGTCAGATCCCAGTCATACCTGCTGACCAGCCACTGTATGCCCTGGCAAAACAAATCCATGGCATTGGCTTCAGTATGGAGAAGACAGGTATGTTATTATTTTCGGGGGACTTCACATAGAGATGGCTGCACTGAGATCACTTGGAACGCTACTACAAGACAGCGGTTGGACCGGTTCCCTTGTTGAAGCAGGAGTGGCTTCATCTGGTACAGCAGAGTCTTTTCTATCTGTATCAAGTTTAACTAAGACAAGACTAGCACATCAAGTCACAGCATGCAGCTTGTACAAATTGATGAAAGAGACATACCAGGACTATTGATCTGATTAGTCTGAAAGGTCAACTTTGAGCTTTGAAGACTGGTGTAAACAACGGAGGCTTGAGAGTTCACAGTTCCAATTCTGGAACCTTGTGCTGGACATGGAGCTCACCATCTTCATGTTGATCCGCTCATTCAGGGAAGGCAATTTAAAACTTTACCTTGAAGCACTCTCAGAGCTGATCCCCTATGTCTTTGCGAATAACAATGTTAATTATGCCCAATGGCTTCCAATTCACCTTCGAGACATGATGTGCCTTGAGCAACAAAATCCAGAGGTAGCGAGGGAGTTTTACAAGAGGAACTTTGTTGTCCACAAGTCAGGAAGAGAGTTCTCTGCCATTGCTATTGATCAAGCCCATGAGCAAAACAATGCAGTGATTAAAGGCGACGGAGGAGCAATTGGGTTGACTGAGGACCCAGCAGTACTTCGTAGGTGGATGGTAGCTGGACCTGAAGTGAGTTGTCTTGCTGCTGGATATGAAGCTGCGTCAGGTGCAAAAGATGGAACCACTGTAACAACAACATTTGTATGATATAAATATTCACCCAAGTGTATATTACCCATATGTTCACCAAGTCATTCACCCATGAGTATGAATCTATTGGTGAGTTGACATTTCCTCTGGGGAGCAGGCGAGGTCAAGCTTGGCCAGCGCAGCTCAGCAACAACAACCTGACGCGTTTCCTTTAAGATTCGCCTGACAACTCTCTCTCCCTGGTGTGAGAGAGAGACTATCATATCACCTGTTACCCAGTGAACACCTCACTTAAGTGTTCTCCAATACAAGTGCACTAAGACATTTCCCTGAGCAGAGAAGGTACAATATATACTCTCAACTGAACTCAATACCTGCGAAACTATATTTTTCTACAATAAAGCAAAACCAACATAGTGTATACTTCAGCCCTGCCACTTATCAAATCAAGAACTAATATATATATATATATATATATATATATATATATATATATATATATATATATATATATATATATATATATATATATATATATATATATATATGCAAGTAAATCACTGTAGGTGCGCGTGATCTAGGTATATGCTGATAACCACCAGGAAAGAAGAAAACACGAAGTTCCCAAGCGCTTTCGTGTAATTCACATCTTCAGGGGTGAGTACAGACTAGTCTGTACTCACCCCTGAAGATGTGAATTACACGAAAGCGCTTGGGAACTTCGTGTTTTCTTCTTTCCTGGTGGTTATCAGCATATATATATATATATATATATATATATATATATATATATATATATATATATATATATATATATATATATATATATATATATATATATATATATATATGTAAGTAATCACTGTAGGTGACCAACACACCACCACCAGCAGCCGACATCATGAGCAGACCCTGAGTGCACAGAAATCTTTCTTTGAGAAGGTGGAAGCACATTCCAAGGTGCTGCGGGATATGGGCAACTTTTTCCAAGAAGAGTCATCTGACCTTCTGGTGTTAGACATAAAGAACATTGAAGATCCAGATATTGCTAAAATGGTTGGTACACACCATGACCGAGGAAAAGAGCAATTCCAGTCATTCTTAGAGGGACTAAGGAATGAAGGTAAATGTCTGTTCTACCATCCAATCAAGAAAAACAGATCCTCCTTCTTCAAATATGACCACGTTGTTAGCAGTTCCAAAGAGAAGGTACTGAAAGATGACTGTCAGCTGTTCTCGCGACTCTTCATCTCCAGTCAGAACAGACAGTATGACTTGCAAGAATTCTTCAAGCATGAGAACCAGTCAGCTCCTGCCTCCCTTCATACATGTCAGAAGTCACAGCTTGCTGAAATTCTTCAAGCACAAGTGAATGTTACAGGGTGAGAACCACATGGAGATGCTATCATCATAGATGGCTCAGCACTGATCAATGCCCTGCCTCCACGCACCTCAAAGATTTTTGATGCCTATGCCAGAAAAGACATCCTGCCCAAAGAGGAATTCTATGGTGCCAAATACAATAGGGTGAATGTAGTGTTTGATGTGTACAAAAAGTCAAGTCTGAAGTCTGAAGCCAGGTCGAAACGAGGAGAGGGGATCAGGAGAAGAGTTACTGGAACCAGTAAGACTCCCATAAACTGGAGAAGCCCCTGAGCAGCCCTTTCGAGGAGCCACTCTGTTCACCCCACATGGGGAGGAGGATAGAAAAGGTGCCACAGACATAGCCTGCCTAAAAACCCAACCTGACTGGGCAACCACACCTAGTAAGGTCATCCTTATGCGGTCGAAAACACAGTCAAAATCACAAATCCAAACAAATCAAACCATACAACCTCTTATGGTCGCTACATGGAATGTCAGGACCCTTCTGGATACTGGCACACATGAGCATCCAGAAAGAAGAACTGCCCATGTGGCAAAAGAGCTGGCTAGGTATAACATCGACAAAGCAGAGATCAGTGAGTAAAGGCGTCCAGATGAGGCCTTTTACGCCGACCTTGACAGAATGCTAATCTCTATTCCCAGAGAAGACAAGGTTGTGCTCCTTGGCGACTTCATTGCCAGAGTTGGAAGGGAACCATAGGGAGAAATGGACTAGACAAGTGTAATGCCAACGGCCTACTATTCCTTAGCAATTGTGCTGCACACAACCTCACTATCACCAATACCTTGTTTCAGCAGGCCGACAAGTTCAAGGGTTCGTGGCAACACCCACGATCCAAACACTGACATCTCATTGACTACATCATTGTTGGAGAAAGGGACCGCCGAGATGTAATCATCACTCGTGCCATGCATGGCTCAGGCCATTGAGACACTGATTATCGACTTTTCAGAGCCAAGCTCTCACTTCACGTTACCCCAAAATGGCAAAGGCAGCAATCCTCCAGAAGAGATTTTAATACTAAGCGTCTAGAGGACCCCCAGTAGCACATGTTTTCAGAGAGCAACTCGAAGATGGGCTTATAAGCAACCCAACAGCAAACAACGCAAATCCCAGTGCCGAATGGGATACTCTCAACACTGGTATGAAAAAAACCTAGAGAGACCCTTGGCCAGGTCAAAAGAATACACCAGGACTGGTTTGATGAAAAGGACCCGGCAATCAAAGTACTCATCGAAGATAAACATGCTGCTTTTACTGACTGGCAGAACAACCCTCAGTCTTGGACGAAAGCTGATACCTTCCGCAAGAAGAAAGAGGCAGCCCAGCACGAACTTCACATTCTAAAGAATGAATGGCTTAAAAAAAAGCATGTGAAATATAAAAACATGCAGATCAGCAAAAGATGCGCGAATTTTTCAACTCCATTAAATCATTTTATGGGTCAACCACTCGTGGTGCAGCCCCCCTCCGTTCATCCGACAGTAACTTCAGACTAAAACACGATGAAGGCCTCCTTCAGCGCTGCAAAGCGCACTACCATTCATTGCTCAACCGAAATACCAGTGTGGATGTCCTGACTACCTTCTGCATCCAGAGCTGTCCCACCTCAGCTATCCTCCTTCCCTGGATGAGGTAGCTACTGCCATCAAACAGATGGAAAATAACAAAGCCTCAGGGCCTGATGGAATCCCAGCCGAGGTGTATAAAGCAGGAGTACCTCTGCTTACCAGCAGTCTCCAGTCTCTCCTGGAGAATATATGGGAAAATGAGGAAATCCCCCAAGCTCTTAAAGACACTTCCATTGTCAATATTTATAAGAACAAGGGAGACAGATCGGACTGTGGCTTGGCAACTGCCGTGGGGTCTCGGTGCTCTCCGTAGCTGGCAAGCTTATCGCTCGAGTCCTCCTAAACAGACTTCTTCCTGAGGCGGAAAACTTCCTCCCAGAATCTTAGTGTGGTTTTAGACCATCACGTGGCACCACTGATATAATCTGTGCTGCCCGCCAGAAGCAGGAAAAGTGCAGAGAATAGCATCGTGACCTGAAAATGGCTTTCAACGACCTAATCAAGGCCTTCGACTCAGTCAACAGGGAAGCCCTCTCGTGGACCCTCAGCCGATTTGGTTGCCCACCAAAATTCATCGCCATTGTGAGTCAAGGCATGAACGGCAGTGTCTTGCACAATGGCACCCAGTCTTTGTTCTTCCCCATCCAAACAGGGGTTAAACGAGGGTGTGTGCTGGCACCAACTCTCTTTTCCATTCTCTTGGCTGCCTTCCTTAATCGAGCCAGTGCCAATTTAGCTGGCGGGGTGGTCATCAAGTACCGGGTGAAGGGGGCTCTTTTCAACATAAGACGAGTTCAGGCAAGAACAAAGGTGTCGGCAGCTTCCATTACTGAACTTAAATATGCAAAGACATCCTTGTTGCTCACACTGAACACGACCTACAGGAGATCCTAAACATGTACGCAGATGCGTATGCGCACTTCAGCCTTCAGGTGAATGTATGTAAGACTCAGATTCTCTTTCAACCTGCCCCAGGTTCAGACACACCTCCATCATCCATTCAGCTTAACGGTACTCCCCTCTCTAATGTTACCCTCTTTCGGTAACTCGACTCCCACCTGTCCACCACTGCAGACATCGATGAAGAGATTCAGCACCAGTTCAGATATACATCTCAAGCTTTTGGCGGACTTTGAAACCGTGCCTTTAGCTGTAGAGAGCTGAAATAATCTTCAAAGATGCATGTATTTCGAGCAATGGTCCTCCCCACCTTCCTATATGGCAGTGAGACATCGGTCAGATACAGGAAGCACCTCAAGGTGCTTGAAAACTTTCACCAATGTAGTCTACGTTCCATCCTCAGAGTTTGCTGGGAAGACAAGAGAACAAATGCCAGTATTCTTGCTGACACCTACTATAGGAGCATCGAGTTTACGGGGTACATTATCCACGAACAACTACGGTGGACTGGCCATGTTACCCGCATGGACGACAGCAGACTGCCAAGGCAGCTATTTTACAGTCACCTAACGAATAGTAAACGTAACGCCGACGGGGAATTGAAAAGGTATTAGGATAGTCTTAAGACAAACCTGAAAAAGAGCCAAATCGACCCCCTCACCTGGGAGTCAATTACTCCACATCGTAAAGCTTGGAGGAGCACCACACGAGAAGGTGTCACTACTTTCGAGTTAGCCCGACTGCAAATAAGGGCATACAAGCGCCAACGCCGGAAAGACGCTACCACCGCTACCCCTCCTGCACTAGATGCAGCCCTCCACCTGTGCAACGAATGTGAACGACGCTGCGGGTCCCGTATCGGTCTCTTAGTCACCTCAAAACTCACTAACCTAGGTGACATCCCTAATAACTCATATCATTGTATCATTAAGGTGTGTCATACGGAGGCGAATTTTTTTTTTTGAGTTTGAAACATCGGCCCATGGTATTAATGATGTAGTTCTATGTGCAGAATCATGTGATATCTTCAGATTTGAAAAGTTTTCATTTTTTGCTAGGTAAATTTTAACTTGAAATCTTATGAAAATTCAGTATTCCCACCCTTTTACCAACACCTCTAAATAGCTTATTTAAAGTAAAGTTAATGTATCAGGTTAATTTATTAGAATGAAAATATCCAGAATAGTGAAACGAATGATCTTGACACATTTATTAAATTTAATATTCCTTTAGAAAACAAAATCATCAAATACAAAACCGGTTTTACGACTACGACCCGGTGTTGCTGCACACCATAGAGAACATGTCTTTCTTGCTTCTGTTTCTACTCATCACCTCCCTGCTGACCACCTGAGCTCGGATGTAGCCTTCCCTCCTCTCCTGGCTGTACACGTGACTGCTGGCCTCGCTCACTTGCTGTACACAACGCTCTATACTTTGGGTGTGCGAGGGCCAGGCAGGGACATGCATGGGGTTGTCCAGGAAAGCTCTGACTTGAACATTGGTGAGGCTGCAGGTAAGAGGGGGCTCACTGCCAGCCTGGATGCTATCCAGATCTATGAGATCAGTGAGGGTCTTGGCACCTAGATTGACTTCAGGAGTCTTCCTGACCCTGAAGGAATCGTCACCAACTGATTCGTCATGCCCAGATCCTCTCATAAGTCTCATATCCAAGATCTTTTTGACTGCCACTCTTCTCTCCTCCTCATCCTTACTGCAGAGCATTGTCTGCAGAACTGCCTCGGGATGAGCATACCAGGAAGATCTCCTCACAGTCTGCTCCACAATCTGAACAACCTTCCTTGGCTGACTCCTCAGGAGCTCAAGCTGGAAGAGAACATGCCTCGGACCTTCGGAGAACGATGACTTGACCTTGGTGTTGAACCAATTTGGCAAGTAGACACTCACGATGAATTGGACAATAAGTCTCAGGTTGTGAAGCTGGTTCCCTTTCAGTTTATGAAGAGCGACCCAAATTCTGCAGAACCTGAGAGCCGTTGTGAGCCACCTAGAATGTGAGACTGGACCTATCTGCAGGTAAGCAAGTCTATCAGGCATGACCCCAGTTTTGATGGCACTGCAAATCATGTAACCATAGTACTGGTCAGTATTCAGGTCGTCAATGACAGTATGTGCAAGCTCAACGAGTGGGGGGCCAACTGTGGTTTTTTCAAAGCTCGGATTTATTTCTAACTCAGTGGCAGAGTCCAGCATCTTGCAAAGAGGACCAGACCATCTGTTGTTTGAAAGAGTCTTGCCATCCAGCTCCTGGATCAGATGTCTGAGTGGCAACTCGTTGGTGTGGAGGTCACAAACAATCCAGACCAGCTTCCTCCCAATCTTCCGCTCTATCCACTGTATGACTCCCCCTTGCCACCCTGTGCTCGTGTTGGTGCTGTCCCCTCCAATGGCCTGCAGGGTCTGGTCTACGTTCCTCTCTCTGAGCCAGTTCACAATGTTATCTGCCACTATCTCAGCTGGTTTCCTGATGTCATCTTTCTCTGGAGTGAAATGCCACAAATACTTCCCTACTGGTTCACTGCAGCAGGAGTAGTGTTCCTCCTTCACCATGGCAGGGAACAACTTGTCAGAATCTCCAACTTTCATGAACACTTTAGTGTCATCCCTTCTCCCATCAAAGAACAAACAATTGATTCCATTTTCTCTTATCCCCTTATCAAACTCCTCTTCTAGGTTACTGACAAGTTTCTCCTGAGCTCTCCTTACTTTGTTATGATCTATCACCAGGTGAACATCATCAGGTGTTATCAAACCACCGTCAACCCAGGCAGCTGTTGCTATATCTGCAGTTTCTCTGAGACCAGTGTGGTGTCGCATGCTGGCCAGAGCTATGCTCGGGATATCTTTCCTATTTCGAATGTTATGCCTGGAAGGTTTGGGATCATTATTTTCTGGGTTAGGGACAAAGTCACCATTCTCCTGGTCAGCACTCGGATCAGCCATGGGGAAGTCATTAAACTCTGAATCAGCTTGACTCCAATCATCGGCCTTTTTTACCTCACCCTGGGCCTTCTCAAGTCTCTTTTCCTCGACAACTCTTCTCCTCTTCTGTCTCTCTGTGGCAGCCTCCTGTCTCTTGGACTCCGGAATATCTTGGCTAGAAATCATGAGAGCCCCTATACTGCCAGTCTTCTCTCTCTGTGCTTTGACAAATGCCAGTTCGATCACAGGAATCTTCAGTTCACGCTTGAAAATACAGGAGATGTGGGCCTCGGATTTACAGTCACGATCGCATCTTAACTCAGGACAGAGAACAATTGGGCACTTGCAAGAAATTATGTCAAATAACTGGTCCAGTTGCTTGGCAAAGCTGTCCTTGACTGCAAGTTTTCCTCTCCCAAGAGAGATATCTCTTGCCTTTTCCCAACTGGCTAGCAGTCTCTCACTAATCTTCTGACTTGTTATGACTGGAGGCTTGAACTGAGCGTTAGCCAGAGTGTACTGTGCCAAGACAGCTTTGGTCATATCACTGGCAATGTCTTTGTTTGTGTAAGTTCTTTGGTTCTTTTCACTGATTTGCCTGATTAAAACACCGTATCTCAAAGCATCTCTCAATGTAGGCAACTCCGACTTCAGGAGCTCTCTCCCAGACCCAAGATAGTGACTGAGATGGCTGGATTTTTGGTTCCTCGTCCTGACACAAGCAGCCATAGCAAATATTATCAACTTATAAATGCATCAGAATCTGAAACAGAAAAAAATATTGTTAGTTGGGTTGTTAAGGAATGAAGTCAGAAAGCAATGTTCACTATTTAATTGTAATGCACAAATGCAGCTGGACGTTAGATTTTCGATAAATTTCACGCTAAAATTTACCTATGAAAAGGTTGCAAAATATTGAAACTGAAATTATTTTCTGTTTATATACACTAAATCTACCAAAAAAGTGATGGGCCATTAGTTTTAGCTGATCTTCCCTCCTATGACACACCCTATTGTATCATAGCTGGATGGTCGTTGTACTCGATTCCCAGTGACAGCAAAGAAGTAGTACAGTAGTAGTACACACATACTGTAAACACACACACACACACACACACACACACACACACACACACACTGATAGAAAATAAAGTTATCTTAATATCCCCATAATGCGATCCGTAAATAAATCTATCACAGTATACAGTATAACACTGATATCACAACCTGGAACAAACGTGAGTGTCTAAAAGGTAAAGTGAGAGGCAAGAACTTCATTTAAACCCGAATTATCGAAAGTTTAGTGTTCAACTCGAGTACTACACGCCTACCCTCTGTGGTGGAAACCAGCAACCCTCAAAACCAAGTGACAGGCGCACCTCCCACTCAATCTGGGAATCACCCTCAACACTACCGGTCATCCTAATTCTGTTGGTTGTAGCACTTGTGAGTACGTTACCCCCCCCCCCCCCCCACTATTATAACTCTCCTAGATCTTCCTTTTTCACACCTCAGTGACCCTGCGTTTTTACTGTTCCTTAATCAGCATCAATGTTCCTACAATGATGATGCTAGTGACAATCCCCTAGATGTGCTAGATCGTATGTGTTACACCCCCTTTACCCATATCGATCCTGATGTCTTTCTACAAAACTCACTGGGTTACACCAACCCAAACTGTAACTATTACTTTCCTGACTCTCCCGAGTTTAGTTCTAGTCTTCTACTACCTCATTCCTTCTCCTTAATTAGCCATAACAGCAGCAGTATTCCCCTTCATCTAGATACCTTTTTATATCAGTGCTATCTTCTATTTCCCAAAGAATTTGATGTACTTTGGTTCTGTGAGACCAAACTCACTAACGATATTGAATATTTGTATAACTTACCGAATAGACACTGCGTCAACACGTCGCGACACAGTGGTGGTGTCGCCCTATATGTTGATATCAAGTATAACACTTCTGTAAGAGATGATTTAAAGGTTCAGGAGGAGTACATGGAGAGTGTTTTCACTGAATAACGTAAAGACACACGAAATATCCTAGTAAGAGTAATCTACAGAAGACCCCACACTAATGTAAGAAATGTTCTTCATAAATTTTCGGAGTTTATCACTATCATAAGTTCAGAGAGGAAACTTTGCTACATTACAGGAGATTTCAACCCTGATCAATTAAAATCAGATATCGATACCTCAGTATTAGACCTTCTTGCTACCTGTCATTCTAAAGCTATTCTTCAACACTATAATCAAACCCACTAGAGTAACTGCCACCTCTGTCACTGTGATAATTCTTGTCTGGACTAACAACACTCCTAACAATCTTGCAAGTGGAATTATTTATAAAAATATCTCAGATCACTTCCCAGTTTTTGCCATGTATAAAACAGCCACAAGACCTGAAAGGTCTAGTAGAGTCTCAGTACAATACAGAGACTACTGCACCGACAACATGCTCCTTTTTTAAAACAACCTAATGAATGCTATCTGGAATCTTGTCTATGCCTCCGACAACCCTAACGTGAACAGCTGCAACTTCTCTTGCATCTTCAATGCTTGCGTTGATAAATGCTTCCCGCTCAAGAATAATTCAGCGAAAACTGTATCCATTTCCAAACCCTATATCACAAGCAAAATTAAGATAATGATAAAAGAAAAACACAAATTCCATAGAAATTTGCAAAAAGACTCAAGGAGTTAAAAAGTGCCAGACATAGCTGTTATACAAATAAGCTCCAGTCAGCATCAGGCGACGGTAAGAAAACCTGGAATGTCATAAATTCTATTCAGAACAGGAACACTCAGCCTTCGGTCCCCCACTCAGCTTTTATGATAAATGATTCAGTTGTAACGGAACCCTCCCTCACTGCCACCCATTTCAATGTATATTTTATTAATGTTGGCAAAAATCTTGCAAAGAGCATCCCTGATCACCATGAGGAATTTACAGTAGAGCCTACCTGCAAAACAGACAGCAAAATGAGCTGTTCTTATCTCTTGTCACAGTAGATGAATTACTGGCCATCATAAAAATGTCCAAAGCTGCAACAGCAGGCGAAAACAATATACCAATGAGCATCATTAAGAAAGTAGCCCACTTATTACTACCTGTTCTCCTACACATTTGTTACTCCTCCTTCAATAGTGGTGTCTTTCCGGATAAACTGAAAATTGTTAAAGTTCACCCAGCTTTTAAAAAATCTGGGGACAAGGGTCTCTTCAAGAATTACCGCCCTTATCAGTCCTCCCAGCATTGAGTAAGATACTGGAGAAGTTAGCATGTAGTAGACTAAATTCCTTCTGGAATGCCAAAACATCTTTACAGACTCCCAGTTTGGATTTAGAACTAGAAGGTTGACTGAGAGTGCTCTGCTATCCTTTACTAATGACATCTTAAATTCCTTTGATTACAGTCAGTTCACAGTCGGTATATTCTTGGACCTCTCTAAAGCCTTCGATACTGTCGACCATACCATCCTCCTTTCAAACCCTGAACATTACGGCGTTAGGGGCCTGTCCCACAATTGGTTTACCTAATATCTGTCCAACATAGTCTACGCTAGCACACTCACAAAATACAACTTATTTGCAGACGATGGTAATTTCTATGCAAGTAACTCAGACCTCCTTTCCTTGATGAAAACTATGAACACTGAATTGACTAAAGTTAGGACCTGGGTAATACGTAATAAACTGACCTTAAACCTTGAGAAAACCCACTACACGATCTTTCACAAAAGAAAAAACTTACCCCCAGATTTGGACCCCCCTGTACCTTGGTAATATAGTCCTCAAACGAGAACAAAATACTAAATTCCTTTGAGTTATTGTTGATGAGAAACTTAACTGGAGAAACCACATACAAGCCATTCACAGTAAAGTCAATAAACAGTGCAGTATCATGTATTACACTCGACAGTCACTCACTCTCACAGCAATGAAAGAAATCTCTCATGATCTTGTTTACCAACACCTGATACAGTACACTGTCACTGTTTTTGAAGAGCCTCTGGCTCTTCAAAAACACAAACCCTGGTTACTGCACAAAAGAGAGTTGTACTGACAATGACCTACTTGAAAAAGACAGATCACATAAACAAAAAATTTACTTAATTGAAAATGTAAAAACTCGAAGATATTAACACCTACTGCTGTGTCCTCTTTGCTTACAAATCTATCAATCACTTGCTTGACAATAATTATTTCCAGTTCCGGAATAATCAGAGATACAACTTAAGGCACCCAGAGTTACTAAGACCACCCTCAATGCGCTCCTCTCAGTCCCAGACCTCCATAAAATATCATGGTGTGAAGGTGTGGAACAACTTATCCCCACCCATCCGAGCAAAGACTACGCTCCCTTCCTTTGAATCATCTCTTTAAAAAATATATATTGTCTAAGTATTAATATATCTTGTAATACCTACTACATTTACAGTACTTGCTTTTATTGTACCATCAAAACAGTTTTATTGGAAATTATCATGCAAATAAATAAGAAATTACCATTGCAATAAATATATCTGCCAACTAGACATATCCTGACAGCTCTGTCCTCTTGTTCAACCTTAATACTGTACAACCCACGTTTGTACTGCTTTCCCATTATACTTATGTTTTTAAATTTTACTGTAATTTATGTATATACTTATAATAAAAAAAATAATAAATAAATAAAATAAACAAATATTAAGTGATAACCGGGATAACATTATGAGATGTTCATATTACCACCATGCTATTGTGCTATTCCAAATGTTAATAAATGTTACATTATACTTCCTTGAGATAAATGTATAATATATATCAGGTGCCTACAGGAGAGCTCAGGTTCTCAACTGGCTCAGCCATGTTAATATTGTTATTATTATCCACTCTGTATCTGTGTTTTTCTAGCTAAATAAACTATTTCAACTCAATAAACTGTTTCAATTCAATGCTATATCCTAACCTAACGCTAACGTAACCTAACCTAACTTAACCTAACGCTTACCTAACTTAACCTAACACTAACCGAACCTATCCTAACGCTAACCTAACCTTGAATCGGCTGCTTGTCCAATTAACCAGTCCCTTCACACATATTTATATTTGGGTTTTAAGTAACGAAACCCAAACGGTAGTTCCTTTGTTTTATTATAAAAGGTTGTATATATAATTCCTGAGTGTATATCAACCGTAAGTCTCACTGTCTAGGAGTGAATGAGAAAGGGACGGCGTTTATGTATGATAAACGTTAGGTCACGTCCTTACGATATGAGTTGAGGTGAGCTACTGAAGCTTAAGGGCATCGCAGTGCGTGCTTACAGAAATGCTGAGCTATGGGTCTCGCCCTCTTGGGTGAGTTGCCCGCTCATGTGTCCATCTCATGTCTTACTCATAGACAGTGGAAAGTTACAGGGTGGTGAATCTGAATATAATATCAGATGTATTGACCCATTTATATAATACGTTCTGTTGATGAGACAGGGGCCTATAACAACCTTACGCTAACCTAACTTAACCTAACGCTAACCTAACCTATCCTAACGCTAACTTACCCTAACGCTAACCTGACTTAACCTAACGCTAACCTAACTTAATCTAAAGTTAACCTAACTTAACCTATCGCTTACCTAATTTAACCTAGCGCTAACCTAACCTATCCTAACGCTAACGTAACTATACATAACCCAACCAAATCTAACATGGCCTAACTTAACCAAACCAAACTTAACCCCCAGGTGGCATTCTAAGGTGGTAATCTTCATGAAATATGAACCTGCGATCCAAAATATCTCTTCTTTAACTGTTAGGTGTTATGTGATAAATAACTGGGCCGGTATACACAAAACTTTTCTGCTACTGACATAATAGTTCTGTTAGCTAGCAGTAAAATTTAAAAGTTATAATGCACCAAGCTTAACTAGCAAACTTTTACCGCACAAACAGTTGTTTGTAAAGTACCGCTAAACAGCTCTAAGGATAGCAGGAGTTCACCATATAAAATGGTCTTATGGCTGAATAACCTCAATAAAATTATGAAGCTTAATTTCAATATTTGCACTTATTTACATTCTGATTATTAAAATAAAAAAAATCTATCTAATCTATGCAGTTTGAAGGAGGATATACAAACCAAGGATAGTGATCGGTGGCTTGGCCTTGCCTTGTTCTTTGTAAACAGACGTGTTATTGAGGAGCGGACAATATGAACATCACGGAAATGGAAGCCTCAACCCCACGAAAGAAAAGGAAGCCCAACTGAACAGCAGACCAGACTTTATTATTGGTGGAGGACATTGAAGAGAAAAAAGTTAATATTGAACGGCCGCTTCAAACCTTTTCTGAATAATAAGGACAAAAAGAGCGCATGGCTGGAAATCACCATGAGAGTCAATGCTGCTTTTTTTAATTTGTCTCCAGGTGAGTGGGAACTTCATAAGCTGACAAAAAATGTTTGGTTCAGTTTGTCAATTCAGTGATTGAGTTATAGTGCAGCTGATAGTAGGCTGAATGGTTACAAAATCATCATTGCTACACAGTTACATTCTTCCAGTCGCTAAATAACGCAAGGTTATGGCCACTTCCCTCTCTGGGGTTAGAGCCCTATTCCTCCCCGTTCTGCTTTATAGTGTTTCCCTCACTATATCAGTCACTGTCATGATACCTGCACAGTCCAGCCGGTATCGCATCATGAGTTCAGATTCGCTATATTCATTTAATATATCTCTCCTTCCCCGATAAATGTGTTGCCGCCGCTGTTGTTGGTTCGCCATGGTATCAACTAACAGAC
Organism: Homarus gammarus; assembly: GCA_958450375.1. Lineage (NCBI taxonomy): Eukaryota > Metazoa > Arthropoda > Malacostraca > Decapoda > Nephropidae > Homarus > Homarus gammarus. The sequence goes on from CAUDMG010001848.1 coordinate 295,993, forward strand.
GGCTAATACAGTACAGGACTTAAAAGTGCTCCAGGATTTTTTTAAGCTTAACAGAACTATCAAGGCCTTAAAAGTTTTGTGTATGTGCTATTAGTGCTTAACAAGAAAATGTCAACCTTAACAACTGTTTTTTAGCACTTAAAAGTTCTCTTTACCGGCCCTGGTTGTTATGTTATCAATATGTCCAGTTGACTGTACGTTCATAACGACTTTAATTGGCACATGCAGTTTATTTATAACACGAAGGATGACAATCTAAAAAAAAAGATGTCTATATGATACTGAGGCTAAGGTAAGTACCTATTTTGGATCACCTGATGATTATCACCCAACTTATTTTACCTGGTGATTAATCACCCTTCACCTACCTCCAAGGTATGGTCAGATTATGTTGGGTTTTGTTACGGTACGTGAAATTAGGTTGTTTTGGGTTAGGTTAGGTTAGGATCCTGTAGGTTAGGTTAGCGTCAGGGAGTTTAATCGCTTGGCGAAATATTGTAAGTTGGAAGTGGCTATACTCTTCGTTTGATCTTCTTCACATAGGGATAGCAAGATTATTTTAAGGCACTTTATAGATAAAGGCTCCGGCATGCAGGTATAGAAACAGTAACAATAACAACAATAACATTATCTTACTTACCACCTTAGACACGCGGGTTTTACTTGTTCACCCGATCACTAGGTAAGACAGACTGGCTGTGTGTGTTTGTGTGCGCGCGGGGGGAAGGGGGGGAGGGGGGGGGGAGTGACGTCACTGACGACTGTATCCTAAGGTTATTCCAGGTAACTACAGGTACGAGAAAAGATCTCTGCTCAAGGTACCAAGGTACCAAGTGACATATAAACAGTGTATATATCTCACATGTTATTTTTCTCTGTACACAAAATAATCCTGAGTACTCCTCCCTTCTAACACTCCTCGGATCAATTACTCGGTAGTCTCAATGCTTTTGCATACCTGAAAGGAGTTTGTGAAATCCGCAGTAGAAGGAAAAATGAGGGAGGAGAAGAAAGAGAAGGAGGAGGAGGAGGAGGAGGAGGGTGTCTGGGACAACAATGGAGAAGGTCGACCCTGATGTCTTCTGATAAGGGGCTGTCACCTTCGTATGATCTGCTGGTTGGACACACACACACACACACACACCTTGTAAATTTTATTGATGAAACACAACAACACTCAAAGGGGAGTGATATATTCTGAGATGTGATACGAATTACGGTGATAAATCTAAGGTTTCATAGGTACTTTTATACATATCAGCTATGAATTAATATTATCTATTGTTGTAAGTTGTGAGCATTAGTTAGTATGATAGACTATAATTATGTCATCACCAGCTTTAACATTAGTTAACCTGAGTTACAAAAAGTGTTATTGCAATAATTTGTCTTAGTATTTTATATTTCTCAATGATAATGTGTATCATCGTAAAATACATAACTATTACTTAAAGATTCAAAGTTACAATTTCTTCGTCTGAGAGGAAGATTATGATACTCCAACACTGGGAATATCATGAAGGCATTAAAGGAGGAAGATCAGGTTCAGGGAATTGTTGTTCTTGGTTGCTCGTGCCCTAAACACGGGTCAAACAACACAGTATCTCTCACAACAACAAGAAAACAGTGAGGTAAACAAACATATACTAGAATATATAAAAAAAAATATAGATCACAATCGTCCAAATATGACAACACTGCGATACTTTTGACATACCTAAGAATACATGTCTGAGTAAGGAAGACATACTTCACCTACAATGATGTAAAAACAATAAGTATAATCGACTAGAAATAAAGAAAAAAGAGTAAACGGATGTACTGTAACTTCATACGCACCATACATCTCTAGCGTAAATACAGGCGGAAAACTGGTGATATCGAGCTCAATGGTAGAAGCAGAGGCAGCATGAAACTGTGTTTAACTGTGTTGCAATCTTCGCTCTGTGGAACTCAGGGGGAGAGAGGTACAGCCTCATCCTTTTGTTAGCATCCCTGGTGGATAGGTACATCCGTCGTCTCAGCTTAATTGTTAAAATGGAGTTTAATAATTACTAAGGTTCAGTTGGAGTTCGTAACCAATTAATTTATAAGACTTAAGTTATATTTGTACTTGTTTTTGAATTTGTATTGCTTTGAAAATGGTTCATGCCGGTAGTAAACGGTCCATACCTTCCCCATTGAGGAACTAGCGACGGCAGCGCTACACGTAAAGTTACTGCTCCAAAAGCCAGCTAATCCATAAAACACTCGAAATTACTGAAACAATTCCCACGCCCAGACAATTTTGAATTACATATATACTTATGGGCAATCCTACATTGGTATTTAAATCAGAACTTCCATAGATTATAATATAGCACAAAAATATATGTTTGGCATGATCTTAAACGCTCGACACGCAAGCATCGTATAAGTTGCTAATGATAGATAAATAATTCTTTTTTTACCCGATATCTAAATCGTTAAGGCTACTAGCATTTAGTTGGGTAGACCCGGTAGCATCGTTCTGAGACGTCAAGAGGGAGGAGGTCATCAGATGTCAGTCAAACGGGAATTAACGGAGACGAAAATAGAGAGAGAAAGTGACGTCTGGCCCCAGAGACCTTCACTGTTAGCTTCGTCCTCCAAGTCTCGGTTCACTGCTAGCCTCGTCCTCCTCGTCCCGTCTCAATGCTAGACTCGTCCCCCCAAGTCTCGTCGTCCTAGTTTCGTCTTACAGTTAGCCTCGTCCTCCTAGTTTCGTCTTACAGCTAGCCTCGTCCTCCAAGCCTCGGTTCACTGCTAGCCTCTTCCTCCTAGTCCCGTCTTACTGCTAGACTCGTCCCCCTAGTCTCGTCTCACCGCTAACCTCGTCCTCTTAGTTAAGTGATTCAGCATGATGACCCTCCCCAGGTTCCTCTAGCCGCCGACTGGCCTTGACTCTTCCTTGAAACTGACATTACCAACCGGGGGCATTACGTCATCAACTTGTGACGTCAAGTGGTCTTGTCGCTAATAAACAGTGACGTCATCATCCACCGAATCACAAACTCTGCTCTGTCGAGTTTAATAATCAAGTGTAGTCATATTTTGTATATATTTAACTGTTTTTTCCAAAGTCTTTAATTCTTTTCTGTACTGATGCTTGATTTAGATCGAAACAGTGACATATAGGAGCAACTATCAGCTTAGTTCTGATATATACAGTACGACACTATAGGTAAGAGAGACGTGTGTGGACCTTGGTTCACGCTCACTCACTTGCCAGTCTTTAGTACGCCTCACAGACCAGAGTTACAGTACTCCAATTGAAGCAGCACTACATACTCATCAATACAACTATAAAGGACAGGAATGACTTACCTAATCGTATGTAATCCAGCAGTAGTATCAAATAATTAAAACAAAATAATTAAAGGTTGTATAGCTGATAAAGCCACGGCAAGGAAAAACAAACATTACATGCTGGCGACCTATGAATATTTTATTGTGGAAAATATTCACCAGCTTCGATTACTGCACTGTAACTGCGATCTAGCGCTTGAGAAATTTGAAGTAAAATATTTATACATCGTTTTTGTAGGTCTATTTCGATTTGATGACTCACCCTGTAAGGGGGAGGACACCTACCTGAAGGAGTTCCATCCTGAGGGCTTCATTTTCCCCCTTTAGAGTGTCAACCTCACTCTTCAACTGCCCCAGCTGCCTTAACAGAGTGGCAAGGAGGTCGTCTTTCCCCACACTCCCCTCCTCTTCCCCCAAGACACAACGATCCAAGGCGGCCATTTTCCTTGGTCTCTAACGGGAGCACTTGCGGGCACGACCTTCTCCTCCTCCATCACCTCCTACAGCTGGATGAGTCAACGGACGTGAGTTCTTGTGCACAGCTACTTGTGTTTGTTAGATAAGTTTTCTTGTGTGACATCAAGGAGAAATATCTGTTCTGTACACAGCTCGAGACCACCACAACAGCTGTAGATGTGATGAAAACGCTGTCTTCTTTCTTCACAGCTAACAGGATCATCTGGGAAAATTGTTGTGGAGTCTGTACGGATGTGGCTCCGGCGATGCTGGGATCAAAATCGGGGTTCCAGAAGCGTGTCAAGGAAGTAGCTCCGAATGCCAAGGGGATCCATTGTATGTTCCATCGTTTTGCACTGGAAACGAAAACCCTCCCTGATGAACTTTGCAAGATCCTGGAGGCAGTGGTCAAATGTGTCAACTTTGTGAAAGCTGGAGATCTGAACTCTCGCTTTTCCCAGAACATTTGTAGAGACATGGATTCAGGGCATGAAGCCCTCCTCTTCGGGGAGAGCTTAAGTTGTTCCTGGAAGTGCAAGGGAAAGATGATCTATTAAGTCACTTCAATGAGGTGTTGTGGGAGCCACGTCTTGCATATTTAGCAGATATATTTGAGCAGCTAAACAGGCTGAACTCAAGCTGCAGGGTAAGGACAGAAATGTGTTTCACCTCATGGATTGGCAAAGGAAAGTCAATGCAGGAAATGATGCCATGTTTGGGAATCTTTCAACTGTACTTGATGAGAATGTATATATATATATATATGTAATATTCAGGAATTTCAGAGTAATTTCGAATGCCCCGCCATTAGCGATACTGAGCGTTCAAGGTCGTCTGAGGGAAGAGAGCGCTCCCCGCACATAGTGGGAGTTTGTGGAACTAGGCCTATATGATATTTAATGTAATTTGCCGAATTAATAATGATGTGATTCATGAAGTTAAGGGACTATTATTGAATTTGAGATTATTATAGATCGTTTAGCAGTCTGAATGATGTTACGGGTGTCCCAAGGAGTTATTAGTTAGGCGGAAAATAAGTCACGTAGGCCTAAGCTCACGCCTTGAGAGAATGCGACGAGGCCTCTCCCCCAGTCCCGGAGAGCATTCACAGAGACAAGACGTCTCTGCGCGCTTGTCCCAGAAATAGTCACGTGGCCTAGTCACCTGTGCTGAAATATTGCAGTATAACAAGTAAGTCTCATTCGATCTCAGACAGGGTTAGATAGGGCAGTGATAAAGTAAACTAGAGCTAACAGTGAGTTCATTTCAGGGTTTCCGTGAGAACCCACTTGACTGAAGTTGACTGGAGTTGACCTGAGATTGACTGCCGTTTGAGACTGCCGTTGAGGATTGAGGGTGGCGATTGTCGCCATTGGACCGATCAAAGTAGGCCTGTCACTGTTTAGCGGGGTAGCAAAGGATCTCTTGAGTGAACGAGTGCTCCCGACAACTAAACGACACGGGACGCTAAAGCTTCTCTCAACTGTACAAGGTCTGATTGGCTCACTCCCGTCCGCTTTATGGACGCACTGGGAGTACACTGAGGCTATCTGAGTAGACTAATGGTCACACACTGAGACCGTGAGTCTAGGTCTCTAGGAGATACCTGGAGGAACATTTTCCCTCCCTTATTACGGGTGTAATTTAATAGTTTCTAGATAATTTTGATAATATTGTGTTGAATGTTTGTGCCATCAAGTGGAACCAGAGTGATACTGTGATTTGATTCTTTTAATGCCTCTGATTGTTCTTCATAATTCTGATCTCAGGTATAACCTTGTTCCCCAGAGTAGTGGTTAGGTTAGGTTAGGAAGTGTGCATCTGTTGGGGTGCTATAATTTTGTTGAGTGCCCTTAAGGCCTATTCATTGTAGAGTATTTAATTTCTCATTTTTATTACCATTCCTCAGTGACATATAATTTTGTTGAGTGCCCTTAAGGCCTATTCATTGTAGAGTAGTTAATTTCTTTTTTTAATACCTAAGTGACTGATATTATTGTGTGAAAGCCTTTAAGGCCTGTTTCATGTGTGCACGCAACAGTTCTTAATACTTCAAATTTATTGTTGCCTGAGGTTCTAATAATTTTTATATCAGGTATAACTTTTATTCCCCAGAGTAGTGTTTTAAGTTCAAGTTGAGAGGTGCGCATATTGGTGTACCATTATTTGATTGTGTTTGTAGTGTTGGAGGGAATATAAGTGTCTAAATTTTACAGTGTGTCTCATTCATCCCAGTCACAGATGCTATCCTTCCACGGGTCACGGACAATTTATTTTGTTTAGTAGATTTAAGTGTTCTTGTGCTGGGTCGGGATTTTTCTCAAAGGGGCGCTTCCACTGCCATCACCATCTATTAATTTTAAATAAACCCCAAGTCAAGTGAGAAATTAAAGTCCAGTAAATTCCGACCGGTTACATATATATATATATATATATATATATATATACATATACATACATATATATATATACATATACATACATATATACATATATATATATGCTGATAACCACAAAGAAAGAAGAAAACACGAAGTTCCCAAGCTCTTTCGTGTAATTCACATCTTCAGGGGTGAGTACAGACTAAGGAGAAGTACATAACAAGGTATATATATACAGAGGAGGGTGAGATCAAGTCCACAATGGTCAGGTATTAGGAAATGACCCTACTAATCTTCAAAAAGCACAGCAGCAGTAGGATGTCAGGTCATAGGGTAAGATGACCCAACCTTCTCACCTGGTTACAAATTTTCTTAATTACGAAATTTTCCAGTTTGTACCAACCATTACTTAATTTCGTGTTGACTGATTCGGTATGTTTAATGAGACTGGATTCTATAATGTTCCTACTGTCAATTGAATTACAAGGTAATATTGAAGAGGCATTATTCCAGTTAATGCAATGCTTAATATCTGTCAAATGAACAAACAGAGCATTGGATTCCTGGCCTGTCGTACACTATATTTATGTTGTTTAAGTCTAGTTACAAGATCTTTACCTGTCTGGCCTAAGTAAAACACATTACATTCCTTGAAAGGAACCTTATAAATGCAGCCACCAGTATTGTTGGGGGAGTTCTTGATTAACATTTGATTAACAGTGCATGAGTTTTTAAATGCCACATAGACGTTCCAGGTTTTTAGTTGTAACGGGATTTGAGAGGTTTTTTTTGTGAAATGGTAATACTAAGAGATTCTTATGGTCATGGGTGGGCTTGGGATCGGTTTTATAGAAAGATTTCTTAGTAATGTTAAGGCATTTGTCTATGAAAGATCTAGGGTACTTAAGGTTCAAGCCAGTATTATAGGTATATTTATATTCCTCACCAATGTATTCCGGGCTGCAAATTCTCAAAGCACGTAAAAACATTGATGAAAATACTGACTGTTTGACTCTATTATGGTGGGCAGAATAATAATGAAGGTATGAACACACATTAGTAGGTTCCTATAAATACTGAACTTAAAGGTGTTACCTATTCTGTGGCTCAGACAGTCTAGGAATGACAATTTACAGTCATGCTCTAATTCCACAGTAAATTTAATCGAGGGAGCTAAGTTATTAAGTTGTGGCAGGAAAGCTTTTAGGTCCTCATTACATGGCCAGAGACATAATACACCATCAACATATCTAAACCAGACTCATCAAACTATGTATTAAGGATTGTAAATTTGAATTCAATGGAGAATATTATGCTCAAAAATTTGGTATGGCAATGGGTACTCCACTCTCACCAGTATTAAGCAACCTATATATGGAATTCTTTGAAAAGAAACTATTAAGTAATATTTTACCACCTTCAGCAGTCTGGTTTAGATATGTTGACGATGTATTATGTCTCTGAACTTGTGGCTTCTTCAACTTTAAGCTGTAACCCCTAGTAGGGCGGGCGTCCCCAGTTGCAAGTATGAATAATCGACTGAATACTGTTTCCTGAGTTGTTTATAAACTTCTATTAAGTCACCCCTTGCCCGCCTGTGGTATATATAAGCTAGTTAATTGCAGGCGTTTTAACCTTTCTGGGTATCTGAGGTGCCATAGTGCAGACACCAGTCTGGTGGCCCTCCTTTGGACGTTTTCCATCTCTAGCACTGTGTTTCTCAAACTGGGGCCATGGCCCCCAAGGGGCTCACGGCAAGATTTTAGGGGGGGCCATGGCAACTAGTGTAAGTAGTATATGTTTGGAGAAAATGTGGAAACTCTGATTCAACTTTGTTTTGTTACTTTGCCTTGTGAGGGGAGAATTTTTTTTTTATTTGACTTTTTTTTTGTCATTGTGTGTAATCATAATACCCATACGGTACAGTTTTGCTATTTACATAGTATGGTGCAGCAGCTAGTTTTTAATTTACAACGGATTCACTCAAATTGCACGATTCTAGGTCCTGTTCAGACGAATTCCTTGATCTCAGAACAATTCTGCTGCCACAGACCTCTACGAAGAAAAATCTCTGACTGTATTTTGGTGCTCAATGTATCAGTCATATTTAGAAGTTAGTGAGATCGCACTTCGAGTCCTCTTGCCATTTTCTACTAATTATTTATGTGAATCTGGTATCTCCACCTTCTTCAAATTGAGAATAAAAGCCGAAACCAGTTACATGTTGACTCAGACATGAGATGTGCTTTATCAGTGACTCAACCTCGAATCAGTCGACTGGCTGAAAGGGAACAATGTCATCCATCCCATTGAACTGTAACAAAATATTCATTCTGTTTGGTGATTGTAAACATTAAAATAAAGGAAGAGAACCAAAACAGTTTACTTTCATCATTATTTGTGAGGGGCTTGGGAGAAAACTGAGGGGGGGCAACGAGAATGTTGAGAGTTCCTCATGGGGGGAATAAAGTGAAAAAGCTTGTCTCGCATATCTCGGGGAATAGACGGGATGACAGCTCTCCAATGGGGAATTACCTCACTTTTGAAGAGCGTTACGGAGGACGGTCTAGGCATCTGAATGCCCTTCTTATAAAACTCACTAGCTTAGTTGCCAAGAAGACCGCCATCTCTCTGCTGCCATTGTTGGCCAACTTTCCTGACCGGACCATCCGCCATTGACATCGTCGACAACATCTCATGAGCATTTTCGGTTTATCGAGCATTAGTTTGCCCTCCCCACTGGTGGTGTGAGTGACCCACACTCCAGCTGGAAAACAGCTACAGTATAGAGTGATATTCCCGACATGGTTTGAGTTCTTTTCCTTCTACTACTATCTTTCCTTTTTTCACTCTGGCCTAGGGACCTGCACTCTCAAAAGTGTATTCGTTCTGCGGTCCCCCTGGAGCAAGAACCCATCCCTTTGCCGAGTCTTTCCAGGAAAACCGTGATCGTGCGGGTCCACCTGGAAAGAGGGTAGCAATCCTCATCCTTACCCAATAAGTACACTTAGCTTACGTCTATAATTGAGCAGTCACATACACTAGGAAGTAGGTTTCCCCAAATGGGGTTCGGGGGGGGAGCTCAGGAACCACTCTACTACCACCCAGCCATCAAGTGCCGTGGGGAGTGTTGAAATTCCTCTGCTACTTACCCAACCGGAATAGGTAGGCTCTGAACAACAGAAAAACCTCTAAAAAAGATGAAAACACCACTTAACCACCAGTTATGGAGTGCGTACGCCCTCCTAACCGCGACCCCCGCCTGAACCGGCAACCCCACGACCCGAACCACGACAGGCTCCGCACAGAGAAAGCGGACCAGCTGCGGGCCTTCCACGAAGCCCTGAAAACTAAGAACAACGTCATCCACACCACTGCCACTGCCCCCAACAACTCACACCACCACTGCCACTGCCACTGAGGACGACAACTGGACGAAGGTTGAAAACAAAAAACGCCGACGTGCTTTTTCGGGAAACGAATGCCGTCAAGTAGCCCCAAAGGCACACATCACCATCACCAGCTCGCCCCCAACGACACTGCCAAAATTCCGGATCTCGAAAACGGACACAAAAACGACATATGCCGCCATCACAGAGATGGAGAAACAAAATTCACTGGCCAAGTTCTCAGTGCGGCCCCAAAGACAAGGACTCTGCCACCACCCTCGACACTTACATGAAAAACACCACCATCATTGCATCAACCAAGCTGGACCCCGCCCAGAAACTGATGAAGTCGGTAGTCCTCTGATACCCAAAGAAGCTACCCCTCGAACCCCTGGAGAACCATCCGAAGATCCTAAAGGCAGAGAGATGCTTTCCCCTTGGGGGATCTACGAAGTGAGGCCCTTCGTTCCGGAGCCCCTGCGGTGTTTCAGGTGCCAGAAATATGGGCACCGTCAAACGAGGTGCACGTACAAGGAAATCTGCGCCGTTTGCGCGCAAAAGCACGGCACACACTCCTGCCTCACCAAGCTGAAAAATGGGGAAAAACTTGCCCCCAAGTGTGCCAACTGCAGAGGCAAACACCACGCCTGGAACTCTGGATGCTCCGAGAGGACAAAGAGGGTCCAGGCAAACCGACCAGAAGCAAGACCAGCCCCCACTGCTTGCACACCAGCCCCACCAAGTACCTTCGTGTGGGGAACCCAAAGGCAAAAACAACAAAGCCAATCCCCTCAATTGGTCAACACCCAAAGCGCAGCCCAGTTTCCTGGCCTCCCTACGGCCATACCTCAGCCACCCAAGCAGCAGACAACGACAACCACGAAAAAGAAAAAAAAACGCCAAGGTACTTCCATCATTTGCGGAGGGCCTAGCCGGACTACTGGGCCACAAGATCCAGCCTACACAGCTCCAAATACTCATGGGGAGCGTCCTCGGGCAAGTCGCCACAGCTCCAGCCATCTCAGCGGAGGACACCACACGAATGGCAGCCGAGGTACACTCTACACCAAAAAAAGGCCACCAGGGAACCAAAGACACCGTCAGCTCCCAGAAAGAAACTGGACGTTTCAGCTCCCCTAAACCGAACCACGGCCAAGAAGGCAAAAATCACCACAGAACAAGAGGTTATGAACCTGATCCAGTCGGAATCAGACCTGAACATATTCATCGAGGACAACCAGAAGTCCCCAATGAAACAGTGGTGGAAAACACCAGCACCCTGAACATCCTTTCATGGAATGCTCAGGGCATCAAAAACAAGAAACACCTCCTGCAAGAAGCAGCAGCCAATGACAAGCTTGACATTATACTGCTACAAGAAACACTCCTACAAGAACACCACTGCTTCAAATTCAGTGGCTACAAGACACAGGAGGCATCTCACGCAGGCGTCGACAAGAGGATGTATGATCTTGATCAAGTCGAGCATACCCTCCTCCGAGGTCATGCAGCATTTGCTATGTGGGGAAAACATTGAGACACAGGCCATCAAAGTTACCCTCCAAGAACGGGAAATAACTGTCCACACCATCGACAAGAACCCAAGGGGCTCACTGGAGGTGACTCAATGATTCACTTCGGCAGCGAACCACGCCACTCATCCCTTCCTAAGCTCGGTAAGCCCCACAAATGAAGACGGCCTACACTTACGTATACACCACCTTTCAAGACATCCGAGATTGCCCTTCTAAACACCTGAGAGTCCACCGACATTAGGGAAGGAAGGCTATATCTAACCTTCGTCTCCAGTGCACTACAGCCTTCGGCCTCCTGGCAGCTACACCCCACGCTGACCAGCGACCACTTTGCCACCCTAACAACACTGAAGGTGAACCAACTGCCCACTCCACCCCCGCTGAGATGGAGATACAATACCCAAAAGGCGGGCTGGGAACTATATAGGAAACACCTGGCTAAGTGGCGCGCCAAATCACAGCCGGCTGGTGCAGCACCCGTGGACGAGACAACCCTCCACCAACAGTTGGTCGAGGCGTTTCACCAAGCGGCAGAAGAGGCTATTCTAAAAACAAAACCTACATCAAGACAGTACAAGGATTACTGGTACTACTGTCCCAGGGTGAAAGAACTCAACCACAGAGTGAACATGGCCCGAAGAAACTACAGAAGACATCCCACGGACACAAACAGACATCTCCTGCAAGTCATAGTTAAGGATACCAGGGAAGAGAAGGAAGAAATCAAAAGCGCAAGCTGGCTTAAGTGGTGCTCCGAACTGAACGAGCACACCTCCCTCGGCAAAATGTGGGCCCAGATCCGAAGGGCATCTGGGAAGGCAACACCACCACCACCAACCCATCCCAACCCAGAAGAGGAAACCGAGAGACTTGCAAAACTGTTCTCCGACCGAGCAGCAACGAAAAACCTCCCGAGACATGCGGAGGAGACACAACGGCGTCTGCGACAGGCTAGACTCCAGAAGATCGAAGAGGCCTGCAATGGTAAAGATGACACCGATAGACCCTTCAACCAGCAAGAACTACAGAAGTCGATGAAACGAAGCAAGGACACAGCACCAGGGGCCGACAGGATAACCTACCCCATGCTTTCCCATGCCGCAGAAGCCGGGCACGAGGCTTTGCTACAAGCCATCAATGCTTCGTGGATAGGACAGAGAATTCCACCGGAATGGAAGAAGGCAGATATACATCCCATTCCGAAGCCCAGAAAACCAGACAAACCAAGACCCATCTCCCTACTGAGCTGAATAGCGAAGACGGGAGAAAGAATGGCTCTCAACAGACTCAAGTGGAAAGTAGGCAGCCCCCACCCTCACATTTTTGCCTACACCTAGAACACCGGCACAACCAACAACATTGCCGAGATACTCAGCACAGTGGACAATAAACCAGCTTTGGTGGTCTTCCTCGACCTGGAGAAGGCCTTCGAACTAGCAAATCCATTGGCCATTATAACGAAGCTCGCCGAAAAAGGCGTCAAAGGAAGGTTGCTGGGGTGCATCCAAAACTACCTTACGCAGAGAGAAGCAGACGTACGCTTTCAGGGGGCAACGTCAAGCTACAGGGTCCACGAAAACGGAACCCCACAAGTAGGCATCCTCAGTCCAACGCTGTTTAATGTCCTGATGGAAAATCTAGTCAGACTTCCTTTCAGACAAACAGCCAAGCTCCTCTGCTATGCAGACGACTTACAGCTCATAGTAAGAGGAGCAAACAGACTAGTCAACACGCAACACGCACTCCAACTTATAGAAGAGGAGTGCAACAGACTTGGACTCAAGATAAATCCAGCCAGGTCGAAAGCGATGGCTATCTGCACAGACACACCAGACATGATGCTCTCCATACAAAACACTCCGGAAGTCTGGACCTACACCCACCAGTGTCTTGGAATCTGGATCGACCAGAAACTCACTTTCAAGCCGCAACTCGAGTATTTCAGGCACAGGACGAAGAGCAGACACAACATAATGTGGTCGCTCACCAGCACTACACGGCCGCCATCAGATCGCTGGTAGATTACAGTGCTCCAGCGCTCATTGGACTGAGAGAAGAACAGATAGCTAAGCTAGAAGTTATCCAAAATAATGCTCTCAGGACCATGCTCGGAGCACCCATGTGGACCAGAATTTGCAATTTGCAAATGAAAACTGAACTACCACGAGTCAAGCAGGTGACAGCCGGTCTGCTCGCCAAAATCTGTAGATCAAATAAGCCCACAACTCCCTCCACCTCGACCACAGAGTGTGAGGGGCCACCTGGTCGCACGAGGCAAGCGAGGTCATTGGGCACCTGCAAGCAGAAACACTAGTCAAGAACAACCAAGACATACGAGACAGGGATTATGTAGTTCCACCACCATGGAGCCCTCCACCAGCAACATTCAAAATCACCGAACTAGGTGATAGCAAAGCCAACCTCCAGAAGGAGGACCTCAAAAGAATAACTCAGGAAGCCATAGCCACCGAGACACCGGCTGATGCAGCATCATACTGGCAGATTAATTCAGAGCAGGATGCAAATGCACTACAGGAGGATTTTAATAAACTGCAGGATTGGTCAGAAAATGGCAAATGCAATTCAACACCAGCAAGTGCAGCGTATTTAATATTGGAAGAACAAATACTGTCAATGTATACAGCCTTAACAACATCAACCTAGAAAGGTCGACTTGTGAAAGAGACTTCGGGGTACTTGTAAGCCAAGACCTACGGCCTAGAAAACAGTGCGTTAATGTTCGAAATAAGGCAAACAGAGTATTAGGTTTTATATCTAGAAGTGTAATTAATAAGAGTGCAGAGGTCTTATTGCAACTATATCTTGCGTTAGTCAGGCCGCACCTCGATTATGCGGTTCAGTTCTGGTGCCCTTATTGTAGAATGGATGTCAATTCACTGGAGTCGGTGCAGCGAAGAATGACGAAAATGATTCCGGGACTTAGAAACCTTCCATATCAAGATAGGTTAAAGAAACTAAACTTGCATTCCCTAGAAAGACGAAGAGTGCGTGGAGATATGATAGAAGTATTTAAGTGGGTGAAAGGAATCAATAAAGGCGATATAGATAAAGTTCTTATAATATCCGAGCAGGATAGGACTCGTAGCAACGGATTTAAGTTGGATAAGTTTAGGTTTAGGAGGGAGATAGGAAGGAACTGGTTCACAAATAGGGTGGTGGACGAGTGGAACAAGCTTAGCAACTTTGTAGATAGTGCTGGAACGCTGGAAAGTTTTAAAAGGAGGCTAGATAGATTCATGGATGATAGAGAGTGGTAGTAACTCTCGACAGGAGATGCCATGCACACTGTAGGGTGTGTCATAGGAGGGAAGATCAGCTAAAACTAATGGCCCATCACTTTTTTGGTAGATTTTAGTGTATATAAACAGAAAATAATTTCAGTTTTAATATTTTGCAACCTTTTGCTAGGTAAATTTTAGCGTGAAATTTATCGAAAATCTAACGTACAGCTGCATTAGTGCATTACAATTAAATAGTGAACATTGCTTTCTGACTTCATTCTTTAACAACCCAACTAACAATATTTTTTTCTGTTTCAGATAAGTTGATAATATTTGCGATGGCTGCTTGTGTCAGGACGAGGAACCAAAAATCCAGCCATCTCAGTCACTATCTTGGGTCTGGGAGAGAGCTCCTGAAGTCGGAGTTGCCTACATTGAGAGATGCTTTGAGATACGGTGTTTTAATCAGGCAAATCAGTGAAAAGAACCAAAGAACTTACACAAACAAAGACATTGCCAGTGATATGACCAAAGCTGTCTTGGCACAGTACACTCTGGCTAACGCTCAGTTCAAGCCTCCAGTCATAACAAGTCAGAAGAAGATTAGTGAGAGACTGCTAGCTAGTTGGGAAAAGGCAAGAGATATCTCTCTTGGGAGAGGAAAACTTGCAGTTAAGGACAGCTTTGCCAAGCAACTGGACCAGTTATTTGACATAATTACTTGCAAGTGCCCAATTGTTCTCTGTCCTGAGTTTGGATGCGATCGTGACTGTAAATCCGAGGCCCACATCTCCTGTATTTGCAAGCGTGAACTGAAGATTCCTGTGATCGAACTGGCATTTGTCAAAGCACAGAGAGAGAAGACTGGCAGTATAGGGGCTCTCATGATTTCTAGCCAAGATATTCCGGAGTCCAAGAGACTGGAGGCTGCCATAGAGAGACAGAAGAGGAGAAGAGTTGCCGAGGAAAAGAGACTTGAGAAGGCCCAGGGTGAGGTAAAAAAGGCCGATGATTGGAGTCAAGCTGATTCAGAGGTTAATGACTTCCCCATGGCTGATCCGAGTGCTGACCAGGAGAATTGTGACTTTGTCCCTAACCCAGAAAATAATGATCCCAAACCTTCCAGGCATAAGATTCGAAATAGGAAAGATATCCCGAGCATAGCTCTGGCCAGCATGCGACACCACACTGGTCTTAGAGAAACTGCAGAGATAGCAACAGCTGCCTGGATTGACGGTGGTTTGATAACACCTGATGATGTTCACCTGGTGATAGATCATAACAAAGTAAGGAGAGCTCAGGAGAAACTTGTCAGTAACCTAGAAGAGGAGTTTGATAAGGGGATAAGAGAAAATGGAATCAATTGTTTGTTCTTTGATGGGAGAAGGGATGACACTAAAGTGTTCATGAAAGTTGGAGATTCTGACAAGTTGTTCCCTGCCATGGTGAAGGAGAAACACTACTCCTGCTGCAGTGAACCAGGAGGGAAGTATTTGTGGCATTTCACTCCAGACAAAGATGACATCAGGAAACCAGCTGAGATAGTGGCAGATAACATTGTGAACTGGCTCAGAGAGAGGAACGTAGACCAGACCCTGCAGGCCATTGGAGGGGACAGCACCAACACGAACACAGGGTTGCAAGAGGGGGTCATACAGTGGATAGAGCGGAAGATTGGGTGGAAGCTGGTCTGGATTGTTTGTGACCTCCACACCAACGAGTTGCCACTCAGACATCTGATCCAGGAGCTGGATGGCAAGACTCTTTCAAACAACAGATGGTCTGGTCCTCTTGGCAAGATGCTGGACTCTGCCACTGAGTTAAAAATAAATCCGAGCTTTGAAAAAATCACAGTTGGCCCTCCACTAGTTGAGCTTGCACATACTGTCATTGACGACCTGAGTACTGACCAGTACTATGGTTACATGATTTGCAGTGCCATCAAAACTGGGGTCATGCCTGATAGACTTGCTTACCTGCAGATAGGTCCAGTCTCACATTCTAGGTGGCTCACAACGGCTCTCAGGTTCTGCAGAATTTGGGTCGCTCATCATAAACTGAAAGGGAACCAGCTTCACAACCTGAGACTTATTGTCCAATTCATCGTGAGTGTCTACTTGCCAAATTGGTTCAACACCAAGGTCAAGTCATCGTTCTCCGAAGGTCCGAGGCATGTTCTCTTCCAGCTTGAGCTCCTGAGGAGTCAGCCAAGGAATGTTGTTCAGATTGTGGAGCAGACTGTGAGGAGATCTTCCTGGTATGCTCATCCCGAGGCAGTTCTGCAGACAATGCTCTGCAGTAAGGATGAGGAGGAGAGAAGAGTGGCAGTCAAAAAGATCTTGGATATGAGACTTATGAGAGGATCTGGGCATGACGAATCAGTTGGTGACGATTCCTTCAGGGTCAGGAAGACTCCTGAAGTCAATCTAGGTGCCAAGACCCTCACTGATCTCATAGATCTGGATAACATCCAGGCTGGCAGTGAGCCCCCTCTTACCTGCAGCCTCACCAATGTTCAAGTCAGAGCTTTCCTGGACAACCCCATGCGTGTCCCTGCCTGGCCCTCGCACACCCAGAGTATATAGCGTTGTGTACAGCAAGTGAGCGAGGCCAGCAGTCAGGTGTACAGCCAGGAGAGGAGGGAAGGCTACATCCGAGCTCAGGTGGTCAGCAGGGAGGTGATGAGTAGAAACAGAAGTAAGAAAGACATGTTCTCTATGGTGTGCAGCAACACCGGGTCGTAGTAGTAAAACCGGTTTTTGTATTTGATGATTTTGTTTTCTAAAGGAATATTAAGTTTAATAAATGTGTCAAGATCATTCGTTTCACTATTCTGGATCATTTTCATCCTAATAAATTAACCTGATACATTTACTTTTCTTTAAATAAGCTATTTAGTTGTGTTGGTAAAAGGGTGGGAATACTGAATTTTCATAAGATTTCAAGTTAAAATTTACCTAGCAAAAAATAAAAACTTTTCAAATCTGAAGATATCACATGATTCTGCACATAGAACTACATCATTAATACCATGGGCCGATGTTTCAAACTCAAAAAAAAAAAAAATCGCCTCCGTATGACACCCTAATTGCACAGGTCAACCGGCCTATTGCAGACTCCTTATTTTCTTATGTTCACAGACGGCTCGGTGGACCTAAAACATCATAGATCCTGAGCGGCCTTCTACACCCAAGGTCAGACCCTCCTATGGAGACTTTCTAATGACTGCTCCACCCTACAAACAGAGTTAGTAGCAATCTCAAAGGCCCTACAACACACTGCAACACAACACAACAAGTCATCATAATTCACACGGACTCGAAAACGGCCATGCAGGCGGTGCAACACAGTCAACCAAGAGACAACGTCCACATCATAACCTTGATCCTCGCACAGCTACAGGACTTCCAAAGACAAAATCGCCCAGTCGTCTTACACTGGAGTCCCAGTCATGTAGGGATCGGGGGAAACGACGTGGCAGAAGAAGCAGCCAAGGCAGCCACACGTTCTAGTAGCGTACACATTCAAGTTCCAGTAATCGTGCAACAGATCAAGAATCACCTCAGAAAGAGTACCAAGCTCCACATCCAAAAGAGCTTCCTTGACGCATTCAACGCTGGTTCCCAATCAGCCAAATAGTACCTGGTGGCTACTAAAGGGGAACCACCTTTCGCGGACAAGAAAACACCAAGATAAACCTAAGTTAGCCTTCATCGACTACGACTAGGGTACAAGTGCACCTGGCAGACGATCGGATATGTCGTCAGGAAGTGCACCTACTGTCAGGAGCCAGCGGCCAACCCACTGGAACACAATCTCCTCGACTGCGAAGTTATACAAAGTCTCCGAAACAATTCGAAACTTCCAAGAAGAACACGCAACACCAGCGGCCACTCTAACCCGAAAGGCTAAAACAAACCACATTCACCACCTTCTCCGGGTCATCACACGATACCCACCACCCACATAGCTTAGGAAGTATCCTCCCCCAGCAAGTGAGGACCCCAGTTCGGGGGGCGCGCCACTCCGAAACTGACCACGTCCAAGATTGGGGGTTGGTGGTAAATGTTCAATGACCGAGGGTTGGCTCACACTTGCAAACGTGCAGTATCCTTTCATATCTGCAGGTAGGACAACCTCCATCCCCATTCTCAAATCCAGTCTGGCTGCTCCAAGAGCTCCAGCCGGAACCACCAAACGGCCTACAGACAAAGGCCCTTGTCGGACTACGTTCCGAGAATCTCAACAACAACATTAGTTGCTTCATTGATTCACCATCTTCTCATAATAGTCAAAGAACTTCAATTCAATGTCAGTGTCATAGTCACGTTAACGTGGTTTGTCCATTCAACGTTTGAGTATTCATATTATGCTACATCGCCCACAAAACATATGAACCTTTGGGTCCCTCAGTAGAGACGTCCAACCTCTTATCACTTCAGTGTGTCTTAGTCCTTCGTTTTCCTTTTGTGTACTCAATCAGGGACTCGGGTATTTATGTATATCTCCTAGGGGTGTTCCCGAATTTGAAATTGTGAGTGAATGAATTTATTATACAGTCAATTATGTATACCCACTGTGAGAGAAAATATTCTAGATGTATTGAGTATATGTTAGAGGGATCTTGTATCTTTATGTGTAGAGTATTTTGTGTTAAGAGATTATGTGTTGGTTACTCTTTCGGCCAGCTGTAAATCATATGTTTCGTGGATTCTTAAGCGGCGGCCGTTAGAAACTGAAGTTATACTGTTTTGATATATGAACATTAAAGAACCCGATGGAAACATAGAAAGTGTTGTCAGTCTCAATCAATCAATCAATGGCTAGTGACAAGGGTGAAGGAAGTTCAGTGGAAGTTTAAAGAGAAGATGGAAAGGAATTTCAGTGGGAGAGGACCGGAGTTGACAGTCGAATAGTAAATGACCGGGGAATCAGCCCACGAGCCCCAGGAACCTACGAGGAGTACACAGCCAGAGTTGGAATAGAACAGCAGGGAGCTGTAACAGCTGTGGTGAAGGCTGGATCGTGTCTCCTCGGAGGTTCCTGGGGCTCGTGGGAAGATTCCCCGGTCCTTCACTATTCGACTGTCAACTCCGGTCACCTACTCCAGCCAGTGGCGTAGCTAGAGTGTGTGCCGCCCGGGGCGGCCCTTGAGTTTGCCGCCCCCCCCCCCCCCCCGTGCCCCCACAAAAAATACATATTGCACAGTGACTCACTCTTATATATATATATATATATTTCATTTTTAGTCCATTTAACACGCGGACTTTGAACATACAATCAACGACCTCACCAGCAAGGAATCGAACCCTCGACCTACTGGGTGTGACTAGGGAACGCTTACCGGCTAGGCCACAAGGACACTAAAAGCAGTTCTAGACTCTGTTATATTTCACACAAAGCCTGTTCATCGAGCTGATGGCGCCGTGAACCTCATTGGGAAACTGCCCGTGCCTCGTATGTGGTGTCAGTAGCATTTTACCGAATCCAGCTGGTATGAAACGCGAGGTACATATATATACTTCATTTTTAGTCCATTTAACACGCGGACTTTGAACATACAATCAACGACCTCACCAGCAAGGAATCGAACCCTCGACCTACTGGGTGTGACTAGGGAACGCTTACCGGCTAGGCCACAAGGACACTAAAAGCAGTTCTAGACTCTGTTATATTTCACACAAAGCCTGTTCATCGAGCTGATGGCGCCGTGAACCTCATTGGGAAACTGCCCGTGCCTCGTATGTGGTGTCAGTAGCATTTTACCGAATCCAGCTGGTATGAAACGCGAGGTACATATATATACTTCATTTTTAGTCCATTTAACACGCGGACTTTGAACATACAATCAACGACCTCACCAGCAAGGAATCGAACCCTCGACCTACTGGGTGTGACTAGGGAACGCTTACCGGCTAGGCCACAAGGACACTAAAAGCAGTTCTAGACTCTGTTATATTTCACACAAAGCCTGTTCATCGAGCTGATGGCGCCGTGAACCTCATTGGGAAACTGCCCGTGCCTCGTATGTGGTGTCAGTAGCATTTTACCGAATCCAGCTGGTATGAAACGCGAGGTACATATATATACTTCATTTTTAGTCCATTTAACACGCGGACTTTGAACATACAATCAACGACCTCACCAGCAAGGAATCGAACCCTCGACCTACTGGGTGTGACTAGGGAACGCTTACCGGCTAGGCCACAAGGACACTAAAAGCAGTTCTAGACTCTGTTATATTTCACACAAAGCCTGTTCATCGAGCTGATGGCGCCGTGAACCTCATTGGGAAACTGCCCGTGCCTCGTATGTGGTGTCAGTAGCATTTTACCGAATCCAGCTGGTATGAAACGCGATTCCTTGCTGGTGAGGTCGTTGATTGTATGTTCAAAGTCCGCGTGTTAAATGGACTAAAAATGAAGTATATATATGTACCTCGCGTTTCATACCAGCTGGATTCGGTAAAATGCTACTGACACCACATACGAGGCACGGGCAGTTTCCCAATGAGGTTCACGGCGCCATCAGCTCGATGAACAGGCTTTGTGTGAAATATAACAGAGTCTTGAACTGCTTTTAGTGTCCTTGTGGCCTAGCCGGTAAGCGTTCCCTAGTCACACCCAGTAGGTCGAGGGTTCGATTCCTTGCTGGTGAGGTCGTTGATTATATATATATATATATATATCTATATTAAATAGTTTGTGTACCAAAATATAGTATGCATTAAATACACCCCAAACATACCTAAACTTTATAAGTAACAGTTAAACAAAAAGCAAAAACGACATGTAGGATAGGGAAAAAAGTAAAAAAGTGTAAAAAATTAGGACCATCTTTATTTCTGAAATGAAAACTACAACTTTCTACAAAGTAACTTTTCTTGTTTTTTTGTTGGCAAATTCTTCAATGACATTGTCAAAAACTATTTCATCTGTCAATTGTCGCTCTATAGACAGTATGGCAAGATTTCTCAACCGCAAGGTGCTCATAGTAGATCTTAAAGTAATTCTTGATCAGTTTTAGTTTCGAAAAACTCCTCTCACAGGTAGCAACACTAACAGCAATTGTGAGGGAAATCCTCAGCATTATTACTATATTTGGAACCGAGTTCCCAAGGTTATACTTTTGGATAAACTGCAAAAGTTCAAGGGGGCCTTCTTTCCACGTCTGTATTCTGTCTTTAATAGTTATAGCAGCAACAGCAACAAAATGCTGAAGTCTTTTTCTCTCAACGAGGAACTCCTCTTTATCAATGTCGTCGTGATCGTGATCTATTTGACACTCATATTTATCATCCAAAAGATTCAATGGGGTAAGGAAGGCATATTTCTCAGCAAGTTCATGAAGCTGTTGATATTTCAAAGTTATTTCTTGGATCACTCTGTCCAGCGAAGAAAACATTTCTCTCCTCAATTCAATGTCGTATGGCAATTCAGCATCTCGTGATCCTTCACCAAACATTTGTTTCTTCTTTTTGGGTCGACGCTGACGCTCCATGACTATCCCCAGATCATTGCAAATTTCTTTGGCATAGTTAACTCCATTACTCACTAGCTTGTCCCTATTTTCAACTAGAAATGTTTCTAATGCCCTGAGTTTTATATCACATTGTTGTATGTTCAAGCCCTTGGTTTGGAGGTAAGTCTGTGTGTCGTTAATTTCTAGAAGGACGGGTCCCCACAGGCCAAGAAAGCACAAAAAGGAAAATGATTGCAACGCACCAGGTAGAACACCAGCATCTGCCCTGGTAGCTGTATTTTATTCTTCACCAGTTAACTTTTCTAGGGCATTTAAGATTTTTGAGAAATGTTTCTTTACAACACTTACAGCTTCTCCCCTCGCACTCCACCGAGTTTCTATTATGCGCTTGACACTTTGACCAGTGACTGAAGTTAGAACAATATATTTTACCCTCAACTATTTAATTATGTCCGTAACTTTTGAAAGCCCTTACTGTTGTCAGACAAAAGCCACCCCGATCAAAGTAGGGGGGGCGTTTGTCTGGGTGGCTTTCGTCTGGGGGGCTTTTGTCTGGGTGGCTTTTGTCGGGGGGGCTTTTGTCTGTACCCCAGTGAGGATAGTGTCTTAGTATAAAATCACAATGCTGTGAAACAAAATCTTAATATTTAATCTCAGTACCGCAGCAAAAGTCACATCAATATTTTTTAACCAATACTTTAATATTTCTTACCTTATAGTATTATGTCTTCCAACGAAGTAAATAACTGGATCGAAAACACAAGAGAACTTAAAAGTCGTCTAGCCTCCCCTCGTCTTGTCACGATGGAGACTTGTGCAGAACTGAAGTGAATTGCTTGTAACTGGTGGATTGGTCGGCTGTACATGAACTGATATGACCCGAGACTGCATGGTTTTGCAGCTACTGGAGACGTTCATCCTTCCCTTTGTATCGGCGGCAAGTTAATCCTCGTTGTGTCTGACCTAACACCTGACCCACACCACATGAGCTCACTGGCGTACTTGTTTGAAGTTGTTTCCTTAATCCTCAACAGGTTACAGGTTGTGTGTGTGGCCGGGGGGGGGGGGGGGCGCATAGCAAGGGTGTAGCTCATGACGTGGCCGTGATGATGTGGGTCAGGTGTTAGGTCAGACACGACAAGGATTAACTTGCCGCCGATACAAAGGGATGGATTAACGTCTCCAGTAGCTGCAGATATGGGTGATGAGCAGACCCAAAAGTGCCGCCCCCAAAAGTGCCGCCCGGGGCGGACCGCCCCCCCCCCCCCCCCCCCTAGCTACTCTAGTGACTCCAGCTACTGCCACGGCTGCCACGTGATCGCAACTTCCTCCACACTCTATCCACCCTCCGTGCCCTGGCGTCTCTCTTGTGTGGCAAGACATCGCCCTCCAACGTCGGCTCTTAAGTGAGGCAGCTGCCCTAGACCTTCCCCCTGAGAGCGGATCGCCGCGGTACCAGAACATTCTACAGTGCTGGTTAGAAGAAAGATTCATCTGCAGCCGTAGGAAATATCTGTACTTTGTTTTATGTTTTGTTTTAGTAATTGTTTGACTCCAATGCTGTTTATTTAATATTTGTGTGAGTGGTGTCAGAGTTAAATTTGTGATTATTTTCTTAGTAAAGAGATGTCCTCTCTAACGATTGTTTATTACCCCTTGGAAACCCATGGTTCTTGACTTTCCTTTGATAAGACCTTGATTAGGCTGGCAAGGGATTTATATCCTACAGACCAGGCCTTTACAGACGCTCTCCCGAATTCCGTACCTATAAAGTTTAATGATCAGCCTTACATGGGGTACGCTGTTGAAAGATTTTTGCTCTATTTTCCTATATAAAAATGAACTTATGGAGTTCCGTGGGTAGCGTTTATAGAATCTTTACCAAAAATTTTGTCTCTGGAATATGTCTCTCTATTATGTCTATTATAATAATTACAAATCTCACCTATATAATAATACTTTAGTTATGGTGTTGCTCTTCCTTGGTGGAAGTTACAGAAAACGAGGAGAAATGTACTGTATTTTGGGTTAACTTAGGAGTCTTTCACACACACACACACACACACACACACACAAGAAATCCGTTTGAAATATATTTCGTATATTATTAGTATATCAAAAGATATTATCATCATCATCATTATTATTATTATTATTATTATTATTATTATTATTATTATTGGATCACCTGAAGAATTATCACCCCAGAGTCTGGCAGGGTGACAATTCTTCAGGTGGGGTCAGGACCCTCCACGGTTGTTATTCTTCAGGTTAGTGGAGTCAGGACCCTCCAGTCAGGTAGGAGGACTATATAATAGTAAGTGGGCTCAAAAATTTTTAGTCATAATCATCAGTCGACCATGGCACGCAATACCTTCCAAACTGTCGCCCTACCACTGTTGTGTGATGATTCCTCTAAAGTTATTCGGTGGCTTCAACAGAACAGACTTTTAAAACGTGAAGTGAAGTGTGATACTTGTGATAACTGGGTGAACTGGACAAAATGCACCAGATCGAAGGATGGTTTTCTGTGGAAAAGCCAAACAAAAGACTGCCTGAAGTATAAATCCACTAAGTCTATAAGAATAGGATCTATTTTTGCCCGTTCAAAAATTCATGTGGCATGATCGTTTTTCTGATA
The DNA here is from genome assembly GCA_958450375.1 of Homarus gammarus. Taxonomy (NCBI): domain Eukaryota; kingdom Metazoa; phylum Arthropoda; class Malacostraca; order Decapoda; family Nephropidae; genus Homarus; species Homarus gammarus. The sequence continues at coordinate 320,446 of CAUDMG010001848.1, forward strand.
ATCCTCTGGAAATTTTATGTCAACACATTGCTGTTCAGTACCCTTTGTAATATGCATCACAATAAAGATGCATAACACAAAGGAATATATTTATGTTATCCTAATTATACAAATTATATTCACTGTGGGATGGGGTGACGATTCTTCAGGTGGGGCAGGCTGGGGTGACAATTCTTCAGGTGGGATATCCCGGGGTGACAATTCTTCAGGTGGACATTCTGGGGCGACGATTCTTCAGGTGATCCTTATTATGATTATTATTATTATTAATATTATTATTATTATTATTATTATTATTATTATTATTATTATTACGTCCTACCACCAAGTGATATACTGAATGAATACATATTATTATCTACTAGCAGAATCGCCGCCCTCCGTGCGGCTCATCCGCTAGGCCACGGTAGGACGCCACCCTCCGGGAGGCTCCACAGTGTCTCACTGTTCAGTCCCCAAAACTTCTTCTTCCATCAATAGTTCATTAACGGTGTATGTAAGTTCCAATATGTTTTTCACTACAACGGTACAGCAAAGTATATTTTTTTAGCATTAAAATGTTATTATTTTATTGTCTAATCATCACTACATATAACACCACCCATCATTACTACATATAACATCATCCATCATCACTACATATAAAACCATCCATCATCACTACATATAACACCATCCATCATCACTACATATAATACCATCCACCATCACTACAAATAACACCATCCATCATCACTACATATAACACCATCCATCACTACAGATCGGTAAAGTAGTTTCCGAGATTCTCGTGCGGACACACACGGTAGGTCGCCACCCTCCGGGAGGCTCCACATTGTCTCACTGTAGTGTATTAGGGTAGACCACATTTTTGGTTTTGCCATGAGCAGCAAGTATGTACAGATTTTTGCCAGTTCTCACTCTGGAGCATCCAACATAGCACTGTCCATGAGAGAAGCAAGGAAACACTTGCTATCCATGCCAAGTTTGGTCCCGGCGGCTCATTCGCTAAGCTACGGCAGGACGCCACCCTCCGGGAGGCTCCACATTGTCTCACTGTTCAGTCCCGAAAACTTCTTCCATCAATAGTTCATTAACGGCGTATGTAAGTTCCACTACAACGGTACAGCAAAGCAAATTTTTTTATCATTAAACTCTTATTATTGAATTGTCTAATCATCACTACATATAACACCATCCATCATCACTACATATAACACCAACCATCATCACTACATATAACACCAACCATCATCACTACATATAACATCGTCCATCATCACTACATATAACACCAGCCATCATCACTACATATAACATCGTCCATCACTTCATATAACACCAACCATCATCACTACATATAACATCGTCCATCATCACTACATATATTAACACCCATCATCACTACCTATAACATCATCCATCATTACTACATATAACACCATCCATCATCACTACATATAACACCACCCATCATCACTACATATAACAACTTCCATCATCACTACATATAACATCGTCCATCATCACTACATATAACACCATCGATCATCACTACATATAACACCATCCATCATCACTACATATAACATCGTCCATCATCACTACATATAACACCATCGATCATCACTACATATAACACCATCCATCATCCCTACAGATCGGTAAAGTAGTTTCCGAGATTCTCGTGCGGACACACAAACACACAAACATACAGACATACTTCTTTGTTTTATATATATATATAAATATATATATATATATATATATTTATATATGTATATACTGTATATATAAATATATATATGTATATATGTATATACTGTATATATATATATATACAGTATATACATATATACATATATATGTATATATATATATATATATATATATATATATATATTTATATATATATATATATATACTGTATATATATATATATATATACAGAGAGAGAGAGAGAGAGAGAGAGAGAGAGAGAGAGAGAGAGAGAGAGAGAGATTAACAAGTACTCTAAGAGAGGAGAAAATACGGGTATTTATTAATAATAATTAGTTTTCTGTATTTTATTCTTTGCAATGGAGGAAGGGAGGGTAGGGGGTTGACCTGCACCTCTCTGTCAGACCTCTATTGATGAGGAGAGAGAGAGAGGGGGGAGGGGAGGGAGTCCCACACAGCTTTTTCCTGAGAACTATCTCATTAGTGGTTCACGCACCCTCGGACTAAAGGGGTGAGGACGCCCGCCAGCTCTGTGAGTGTGTGTGAGAGTGTGTGTGTGTATGTGCGTGTGTGTGTGTGTGTAATATATATACTGTATAATAATAATTAATAATAATAATAATAATAATAATGATGATTACAAAGTAGTTAGTAAGTTAAAAAGTAAGTTAATAACTTAATTTATACATTAGTTCGTTCTCCCTTTCCTTAGTTATTTATTTATTTAAGTAAATAGATCGTAACTTTGTTAGTTCATTAGGTCCTTAGAAGCTAACTAGTTCGTCTCTTAATATTTCATTAATAAGCTGAATACATAATTGCTTAGATAGGTAGATAAAATTTAATATGGTAGTTTTTAATTACTTGTACATCAGAAAATACTAATGATAATTATCACCTACACTGTGAACTAATTTGACGGAAGCTAATTCACCGAAGGTGATTTGAAATTTTTTTTCCGGGAAGTGAATGAATTTGGCGAGCGTTTCCCTATTGGGCTGTAAGTCGCCAGTCGCCAAATTACTTTATTATATGTGTAGAAAAAAGTAGTAAGTCATTAATTTATTTAATTATTTATTTATTTATTTAGTAAGTTAGTTACTAATTCCGTTAGTTAGTTAATTAGCTAGTAATTAGTTAGTTAGTTTGCAATTCCGTTAGTCAGTCAGTTAGTTAGTTAGTTAATTAGTTACTTAGTTAGTTAATTAGTTAGTTTGCAATTCCGTTAATCAGCCATTCAGTCAGTCAGTTAGTTAGTGCGTTAGTTGGTTAGTTACTTAGTTACTTAGTTAGTTAGTTAGTTGGTTGGTTAGTTAGTTAGATTGTTAGTTAGTTAGTTAGTTAGATTGTTAGATAGTTAGTTAGTTAGTTAGCTAGTTAGTTATTTAGTTAGTTAGTTAGTTAGTTAGTTAGTTAGTTAGTTAGTTAGTTGGTTAGTTAGGTGGTTGGTTAGTTAGTTAGTTAGTTGGTTGGTTAGTTAGTTAGATTGCTAACTAGTAAGTTAGTTAGTTAGTTAGATTGTTAGTTAGTTAGTTAATTAGTTAGATTGTTAATTAGTTAGTTAGCTAGTTAGATTGTTAGTTAGTTAGTTAGTTAGTTGGTTGGTTAGTTAGTTAGTTAGTGGTGGGTTAGTTAGTTAGTTAGTTAGTTAGTTGGTTGGTTAGTTAGTTAGTTAGTTAGTGGTGGGTTAGTTAGTTAGATTGTTAGTTAGTGAGTTAGTTAGTTAGTTAGAGTGTTAGTTAGTTAGTTAGTTCGTTAGATTGTTAGTTAATTAGTTAGTTAGCTAGTTAGTTAGTTGGTTGGTTAGTTAGTTAGATTGTTAGGTAGTTCGTTAGTTAGTTAGTTAGATTGTTAGTTAGTTAGTTAGTTAGTTAGCTAGTTAGTTAGTTAGTTAGCTAGTTAGTTAGTTAGTTAGTTAGATTGTTAGTTAGTTACTTAGTTAGTTAGCTAGTTAGTTAGTTAGTTAGTTAGTTAGCTAGTTAGTTAGTTAGTTAATTAGATTGTTAGTTAGTTAGCCAGTTAGTTAGTTAGTTAGTTGGTTTTTTAGTTAGTTAGTTAGTTAGTTAGATAGTTAGTTAGTTAGTTAGGTGGTTAGTTAGTTAGTTGGTTGGTTAGTTAGTTAGATTGTTAGTTAGTTAGTTGGTTGGTTAGCTAGTTAGATTGATAGTTAGTTAGTTAGTTAGTCAGTCATTCAGTCAGTTAGTTAGTTAGTTAGTTAGTTAGTCTGTCATTCAGTCAGATTAGTTAGTTAGTTAGTCAGTAAGTTGGTTGGTTAGTTAGTTAGATTGTTAGTTAATTAGTTAGTTAGTTAGTTAGTTTGCAATTCCGTTAGTTAGTCAGTTAGTTAGTTGGTTAGTTAGTTAGTTAGTTGGTTAGTTAGTTAGATTGTTAGTTAGTAGTTATTTGGTTGGTTAGTTAGTAAGATTGTTAGTTAGTTAGTTAGTCTGTCATTCAGTCAGTTAGTTTGTTATTTAGTTAGTTAGTTGGTTGGTGAGTTAGTTAGATTGTTAGTTAATTAGTTAGTTAGTTGGTTAGTTTGCAATTCCGTTAGTCAGTCAGTCAGTCAGTTAATTCGTTAGTTAGTGAGTTAGTTAGTTAGTTGGTTGGTTAGTTAGTTAAATTGTTAGTTAGTTAGTTAGTTAGATTGTTAATTAGTTAGTCAGTTAGTTAGTTAGTTAGATTGTTAGTTAGTTAGTTGGTTAGTTAGTTAGATTGTTAGTTAGTCAGTTAGTTAGTTAGTTAGATTGTTAGTTAGTTAGTTAGATTGTTAGTTAGTTAGTTATTTAGTTAGATTGTTAGTTAGTTAGTTAGTTTGTTAGTTAGTTAGATTGTTAGTTAGTTAGTTAGTTGGTTAGTTAGTTAGATTGTTAGTTAGTTAGTTGGTTAGTTGGTTGGTTAGTTAGTTAGATTGTCAGTTAGTTAGTTAGTTACTTAGTTAGTTAGTTAGTTAGTGAGTTAGTTAGTTGGTTGGTTAGTTAATTATGTAGTGATGGGTTGTCAGACCACAGCTTACATCCTCAAGGAAAGCCAGACTTGACCCGACATTAGGGGGGTCAAGTGTAAGGGTATCCCTCACAGGTGCTCAAGGGTGTTACAAATCAACTAGCTCCCCTCCCATGTGACATGTCACCACAACAAACATGTAAGAAGACACCAGCCGACTCTCCCCCAATATACAATAACCTACATCCCAGAGAAAGTCTATACCTGACCTCACATTAGCCAGGTCAAATGTAACCCTCGGAGCCCAACTCAAGGGGCCACAAATCAACCAGGGCCTCTCATGTCACAAGGCCCCACCTGATGACTTTTCCAGAAGATATAACTTATAGTCTCTGAACAAAGTCCAGACCTGACCCTACATTAGCGAGGTCAAATGTAAGGAGACCCTTCGCCGCCCTTCCCCCCAGGCCAGCTCAACCTCACGGCTCGCATCCCAATATATAGGACGTCCTAGTCCTCCCTCAGACGATTCGCAGAGAGAGAGTTGTCTTGTAACAAGGTGGCCAGCTACTACACCACCAGGCCTGCTCAAGAGAAGTCAGGGGCAGGAGGCAAGTCGCCTTCGGTCGCCTCCAGTCGCCTCCGGTCAGGACCGAGACTTCCCTCCGGCGCCCAGCTAAGCAGTCTCCCATAGAGACAACCCAGGACTACCTGCTAGGCCTCCCCTAGGTCACGTGAGTGTTTGTCAGAGCTTTCCATGGGATGAGTTACTTACGTGGGAAGTGTATTCATTTCATGTTCGTGTCCGAGAATCAGAGTGTCTAGTAACGTAATATAATGTCCTAGTAACTTCAATAGAAGGTGTTATTAATGTGTCCATGTCATGTTCGTAATTAAGAAAGAGTTGTAACGAAGCAGTGTTTGAGAAGTCGCCTTAAGACCTAATAGATGTGTATTGACACGTAAGATACGATAAGTGTACTGACAGTGTAAATATCTATCACGGCCACGCTACCAAAATCTTCCTCTCTTTATACTCTTATACTATCAATATTCCTACCTATATGTAATCTTCTTCTTGCTAGATCCGTCTTGTTATAATTAGATTGCTAGTTAGTTAGTCAGTTAGTTAGATAGTTAATTAGTTAGTTAGTTAGATAGTTAGTTAGTTAGTTAACTAGTAATTCAGTGAGTCAAATAGTAAGTCAGTTAGTTAGATAGTTAATAAGTTAGTTAGTTAGATAGTTAGTTAGTTAGTTAGTTAGTTAGTAATTCAGTGAGTCAGACAGTAAGTCAGTTACTCAGTTATATAATTAGCAATTCAGTAAGTTCGCTAGCTAGTTAATTAGTTAGTCAGTCAGTTAGTTAGTTAGTTAGTCAGACACTCAATCAGTCATTCAGTCATCCAGTCAATCAATCAGCCACTCAATAAGTAATTCAGTCAGTTACTCAGTAAGTCATTCAATCAGCCACTCAATAAGTCATTCAGTCTGCGACTCAGTAAGTCATTTAGTCAGCCACTCAATCAGTCACCCAGTCAGCCACTCAATCAGTAATTCAGTCAGCCACTCAATCAGTAATTCAGTTAGCCACTCAATAAGTCATTCAGCCAGCCACTCAATAAGTCATTCAGTCAGCCACTCAATCAGTTATTCAGTCAACCACTCAATCAGTTATTCAGTCAGCCACCCAATAAGTCATTCAGTAAGCCACTCAATCAGTTATTCAGTCAGCCACCCAATAAGTCATTCAGTCAGCCACCCAATAAGTCATTCAGTCAGCCACCCAATAAGTGTGGTGTGAACAAGGGGATGATTGGTGTGTTCAGGTTCTTGACTATAATAATTAAGGTAGAAATAACAACAGTGAAGCTACTACTACTACTACTACTACTATGGTGGTAATGATGTCGTTAATGTGTTGTCTACTACTAACCTCTATATCCTTACTTCTACTATTACTACTACTACTACTAATAATAATAACACAACTATTGCTATTACTACTACTATACTATCAGCTCTACTTTTTCGGTTCCTGCCGTTACTACTACTACTACTACTTTTTTTTAACGTGGCCTCCAGCCTCCCCCAATAGCCACACCTTCGCCACCATTTAATTACCTTAATATTAAATATCCTATTATATATGTAGCTATCCTATCTGTGTGAAATTAGTTGAGCCGGAGATCTATGCGGCATTCAGTGACTGTTGCCTCATAGTCGATATCTGCAGCAGTTGTAGGAATTGGGGCAGAAGCTCTCGGTCCCCTGAGGCAGAGCAAAGCCGACCGAAGGAGAGAAAAAGACAGTCGACATCTCATCCAAGCTGTAACAAAACTTCTGGGCTGCTGCTTCTGTTCGGAGATCACCTCCGCGAGTCTGGCGTAGAAACATCTTGCACTTGGTCCCATCCCACCAGAGGTTGTGAACACTAGAGGAGTGAAGCTGCCTTGATCAACTTTTTGGATTCTCTCCCCATATGCCCTTATCTTGTCGTTCTCGTTCCTCCTATGTGCAACATCGAGAGCTAGATTAAGGTGACATGCGGCCATGGGATCAAAAATCCTGATGTCGAAGAAAGCTCGCTGTCCCCACATCCAGAATCCTTGAGCACTGACGTCAACACGGGCTTTGTTAGATGTGTTTGAAGTCCTATGTTGGAAGATCTCACCATCCAATGGAAGGAGGGTCGATTCTACCATGACATCCCGGCAGATTTCCTTCATCATATTTGCTCTAAGGTCCCTTACTTCGTCATGCCTCATGCAAATGAAGCCCCCTTTCTTGCACACCATGGCGTGATCGCCGTCATAGGAAGAGCCACACACGCATTGGGAGGGCAAACCTTCTACTGGCCGACTGTACCTTAGAGCAATGGCATCTGTAAATTCTTGTTTGTTAAGACTGAAACCATTTGCCCTTATCGGTAACGTAGTTAACCAGTTCGAGGCGCCCACCTCCTGCGCTATAGCTACTTTTTTTTTCAAATTTTCTGAAACCTGCAGCAACAGTTGCTGCAACTTATCATTTTGGCAGTGCTGTCGATCTGTCGTAATGGACCTACGAATCTCGTTTACTTCACTGGTATCGACCTCCCCTATTGCGTTCATGGCTATTATGTGGTCCGTGAGGGCTGCCGTGAGCTTAAGTGAATTTTGATGTTCGGTGGCTGCAATCTCCTCTGGATTGGTTAGTCCCATCCCTCCCAGTCTTGATGGAAGTGCAAGAAGTGCTCTTTCTGCTGGGGTTAAGTGAGTGTGTTTCACTAATTTGGGAATGAGCTTGACACTGATAGCTCCTTCCAGAGGGTGGAGGAGGGGTACGATATCAGGGATAGTACGCATCAGGTAGTTCCAACGATGCTTGACTCCATGGGTGAATGCAGCAAAAGCCGCATGTGGTTCTGTGTTAGCAATCTCAGACAGAGCTTGGATTTCACTAACCCACTCATTCACCTTTCCCGCTACGTACTCGGTCTTGAAGTCCATAGTGCCAATTACTGTGCCTAGATGTCTTTGGCCGTCCTTAGTTATTTCGACCTTACTTCCGCCAAAAACCTCCTTTGCCCATAATGTTCTGGCTTCACGATGAGCAAGGACTTGCTGGCGTTTGGGTGGTACCCTATTTGTGGACCTCGCGATGTTACCAAGCCCCACCACTTTTTGATGCCCTCCACTTTTCCTGCTCCTGTAAGGTCGTCAACATACGCCACTTGTTTGACCCCAGTTGTTTCGAATTGTATTTCTTGTTGGAGCACTGATAGGCCTATTGCATACATTGCCATTACAACAGGGTCTCCCTGTGTTGTTCCCTCGGTTGACTGAAAGATGGTATCACCGGCCTTGTTGTTTACTATATAAAGGTCTGATGGATTCCTATAAGAGTTTTCAACGTACATTGCAAAGCTTGGACACTTGATCTTGATGTTGTGCAGTGCGGCCTTGCGGTTAAGTATGTTGAATGCGTTTGAAGCGTCAATCAGGAGAACGGTCTCACAATCGCGTTGCTCAAATATCGTTCTCATGGCGTGAATGGCAGCTTCCCCTCCAGCTCGTTGGCCAGCACAAACTTGCAGGTTCCCTGCTGCTGCCCTGACATCGTCATTTACCACCATCATTATGCATTTTCCGATAATTCGCCTCAGCACTTCCCCCAGTCCTATAGGCCTACATCGTGGATTCTTATCCAGGGGAATGAGGCGGCAGGCCGTCAGAGCATGAAGGTGATGGCAGCATGAGGATGCCAGCTTTCTTGCAAGGACGGCAATGGCCGTGCAGAGATCACTTGCTGCGGGGCCAAACTTGCTAGTGCTGAGGATGACTCTCCATCCGTTTGCATCCAGACCTGAAGGGCCGGCACCTCCCTGAGTCTTCAGTGCCTTTTTCCACACCATCCCTCCTGTTATTTTCTCGAACCTGGACAGCATTTGGTGGGATATAGGCACCCTGAAACCTGATGCCTTCATCATCACTTGCAGAGGGATGTTTTTCTTTCAGTTGTTTTAATGTCGCTCTGTTTATTGGCAGGACCCCACCCGTGGATTCCTCTGTGAGAGATCTTTCCGCCAAAGACACTTTTCCCACACGCATTTTGTTTCCAAACCTTCTTGGAGCATCATCGGTGTTTTGCTTTCCGTCTCCTGCAGATTTTAGCCTCTCCTGCAGTGTTCTTGCTTTGCATAGGAGATCATCAAGGGCCCCTTTCTGCCACAGTGTCAGTCTTCTCTTCATTGCTGCCGCATTTTCTTTGTGCTTAGTCTTTGTGTGTGTCCTCTGACAGAATAGATGTGGTATTATTGCCAGTATATGAAGAGCTAACAGGGCAAGGAGGCGGTCTTGAGTGTACTCAGTTATGAGACTAATCATCTCCCGAATCATTTCTTTGGTGGCCGCACACTTGGGTGGTTCGAACAGGTTTGCTGGTGACCACCTGACAATTTCTGAGTAAGTTTTTTTAACCCATATGTCCGCATTTTCCATCGACATGCCATTCCACTGTGGTGGCTGTCTCTCATTCACCTCGTGGACATCAGCTACTATTGGAGCAGCGTTTATTGGTACTACATTTTCAGGTTGAGTAGACTCACTGCTATCATTTAGGATATCATCGGGCGGCTGGGTCCCGGGGATAACCACTGTGGTCTCCTGTGACGGCTCCCTGCCATGAAGGTTATAAGGGTTGCGGCAATTGTTTCCCTTTATGCAAGACACACATGGTCGGTTGTTTCTCACACAAACACAGCTAGTACATTTTTGGTACTGGTTAGAACAGACACAACAATGTCTGTCACCCGGCATAATGATCTGCATCTTGGGCGACAGTTACGTCTGCCTCCGAACATCTGATTTGGTCCCAGGCACAAGATTATACTGGTTCTTATGAGGGAAGGGCGGAGAGGTGACAGGCTGGAATGCTGTGTCCAGGTAGTAGGGGCATACATGCGCGCGTGGGTGTGTAGGCTACCCCCCCCCCCCCCTAAGGGCGACCATCCACACATTAGAATGATGCACTATGGACAAGAATTTGTCACACCAAACACTTGTTTACATATCCTTGGCACAAATAACCACTGTTTATATGGTCTCACTGGTGTAATATCAGTTATATATACTCACTTGGTTTGTTGAGACCCCACATGAAGTGTCCGTTACTATGGTGGGGAGGCGACCGCATGGGCAGCACTCTCGGCCCCATAGGGGCGAAAGTCTCGAGACCACCCCCGTCAAAGTAGGCCTATCGACACTGACCTTGGCTCTGAGGCTCCGCATTATTCTACCGACCTAGTACCGCCAGCTCACTACTCGCTTGGTGATCGCCGGTGAACACACGGAATATTTACACTTTATGCCGTAAGGAATGAGAAGAAACCTTGGGTGGCAATGCTTAGGGTGACATCCGATATTCACCGACACATTGTTAAATTCCCGCTCCCACACAGCGAGTATGTCGACGAATAACCTTTAGATCAGGGATGGCATTCCACGACTATTACTACTACTTTTTTCCAACATGGCCTCCAGCCTCCCCCAATTGCCACATCTTGTTGGCCAGCACAAACTTGCAGGTTACCTGCTGCTGCCCTGACGTCATCCTGTACCACATCCATTATGCATTTTCCAATGATCCGCCTCAGCATTTTCCCCACTCCTATTGGCCTACATCCTGGATTTTTATCCAGGGGAATGAGGCGGCAGGCTGTCAGAGCATGTTGGCAGCACGAGGATGCCAGCTTTCTTGCAAGGACGGCAATGGCTGTGCAGAGATCACTTGCTACGGGGCCAAACTTGTTAGTGCTGAGGATGACTCTCCAACCATTTGCATCCAGACCTGAAGGGCCTGCACCTCCCTGGGTCTTCAGTGCCTTTTTCCACAGCATCCCTCCTGTAATTTTCTCGAACAGGACGGCATTTGGTGGGATATAGTCACCCTGAAACCTGATGCCTTCATCTTCACTTGCAGGGGGATGTTTTTCTTTCGGCTGTTTTAATGTCTCTGTTTATTGGCAGAACCCCACAACTACTACAACTACTATTTTTTTTAAGTGGCCTCCAGCCTCCCCCAATAGCCACACCCTCGTCGTCATATTATTACCTTAAAATTAACCTCCTCATACTACTACTATTTAATTTATTAATCGCACCCTCCAGCCTCCCCCAATAGCCACATATTCGCCACAATTTCACTACATTAATATTAAATATCCCAATACAAAAGCTGACTTACTTAAGTTGCAGATATATGTGGCATTCAGTGACTGTTGCCTCATATTATATATCATCGAATGTTATTAGCTTAGTGGCCGATGATCTTGTTCACTCTGAAGCAAAGCAATACAGACCTAAGTAGAGAGAAGGGCAATGGATATCTCAACCAGGCTGCAACGTAAATTTTGAGTTGCTGATTCTGCTCAGATAACATTTTGGCCAGTCTTACACAGAAGCATCTTGCACTTGGTCCCATCCCGCCAGAGGTTGTGAACACCAGAGGAGTGAAGCTGCCTTGATCCACATTCTGAATTCTCTGCGCTATACGCCCTGTTTTTGTCGTTCCCATTCGTCTTGTGTGCAGCCTCGAGAGACAGGTTACAGTGACATGCGGCCATGGGGTCAAATATCTTGATTTCCAAGGTAGGCTCGCTGTTCCCACGTCCAGAATCTTTGAGCACTGACGACCACATGGGCTTCATTGGATGTATTGGAAATCCCGTGATTGATATTCTCACCGCCCAATGGAAGGAAGGTCGGTTCCACCGTGACGTTGTGGCAGATTTCCTTCAGCATCTTCGCTATGAGATCCCTTACTTCGTCATGCCTGATGCATACGATGCCCCCCCTCTTGAACATCATGGTGTGGTCTATGTCGTAAAATGAGCCACACTCTCATTGGGTGGGCAACCCTTATACTCGCCAACCATACCTTAGAACAATGACATCTGTAAATTCTTATTTGCTAAGGCTGAAGCCCTTTGCTATTAGTAGTAGTAACGTTGTTGGCCAGTTCGAGGAGCTAACCTCCTGCACTATAGCAATTTTTTCACAAGTTTGCTGACAATTCCAACATCTTTATTATTGTTGAAGTTTATCACTTTGGGTGTGCTGCCGCTCTGTCGTAATGGAACGTCTAATCTTGTTTAATTCGTTGTTATTCACCTCACTTGTTGCATTCTGAGCTACTATATGCTTACTAAGGGATGCTGTGAGCTTGAGAGTTTTGATGTTCAGTGGTAGCAAGCTCTTCTGGATTAGTTTTTCCCATTCCTCCCAGTGTCAGTGATAGTGCAAGGAGTGTCCTTTCTGCTTTGGTTAGGTGAATGCTTTTTACTTGTGGAATAAAAGAGACCCCGATGGCTTATTCCAGAGGGTGAAGGAGAGATCCGATATCGGGAATAGTGTGCATCTGGTAGTTCCAGTGATTCTCGACTCCATGAGCGAATGCAGCAAGCGCCAGTTGTGGCTCAGTTTTAGCATATCAGATAGAGCTTGGATTTCCCTGACCCACTCGTTTACCTTTCCCGTTACGTATTCGGTCTTGAAATTATTTGTGCCGATTATGGCACCTAGATGTCTTTGCCCATCCTTTGTGAATTTGACCTCAATTCCAAAAAAGCACCTCTATAGCCCGGTCATGATATTCTGGCTTCGCAGTGAGGAAGGACTTGCTGGTATTTGGGTGGTACCCTTTTTGTGGACCACTTGTTGTTACCAGGTGCCACCACTTTTTGATGTCATCAACTTTTCCTGCTTTGTTGATGAACTTGTACAGGTGACGGCAGGATTCAGAATGACTTTTGTATATTATTTAACAAAAAAGTCAACTACTACAATACATATAAGGAATGGAAACTGTCTCATTCACTATAGTACAATGGAGCATGAGACTATCTCATCCAGAACTCATTCGCACGCAGACCACAAGAGGGCAGCACTCGTACTGGAACAATACTGATACACACACACACACGTGCATACACCTAGCAGACATCACACACCTCCCCCCCCCCCCCCCCAAGACGTCAGGGGTGACGTAGGAATCTCTGTCGTCTGAAGATCCCTCGTCACTGTACGTCTTAGAGTCCCAATGTATCGTCAGGCTCCGTGGCTCCCGTCGCTGTCGTCCAGAGCGGTGTGGGATATGTGGTGACGCATGTAACCTGGGACTGTCAGGACGCACTGTGGCAGTAATGAGGTGTTGACCAGCACCAGATGATGGACGCTCAGCCTCCGCGGGTGGCTGTCTGGAAACAGTGACACCCACTGGCATCATTGGACGATGAGGGCGGAGAAACCTGCGATTCCTCCACAGGGTGCGGCCACTGCCCATCTTCACCAGATAGTCTCGCCTGGATACGATACCGAAAATGACACCCAACCGTTCCCACCGCCCTGAGGTGTGGTCCTGCACATCCCCATATGACCCAAGCTGCAGTTTGGGAAGTGGTCAAGCTGAAGCATCGTGTCGCTCCTTGGCCTGTCGACGCAGATGTTCAGCTTCACTGTCACATTCGTTTACAGCACGTTGCCACTCCACCGCGAACGCTCGATGATGATAATAATAATAATAATAATAATTAACGGTTTATTGAAAGAGCGTGGCAGCCAGAAGGCTGAAAATATACAGTTACATGATTGGGGAATGGGTTTCGAATTACAAATAATATACAAATAACATAAGTGATATAAATAAGATATATAATAATTAGATGGGGAAAAGCTCAGACTACAAGGGCATTTCAACATAGTGACAGTGCAAGAAGTAGGATTTACTGGGAGTGAATACACTGGTTTATTACAAGTTATTGATAATTTTTACAATTGTTGGGACTAGGCTGTTCTTATAGCGATCAGTTCGTGCACGTATAGGCTGGACGCGGTTGTGGTATCGAACAGCAATTCTCGGGCTAGGGATCTCAGGTGGTGGTAGTAGGAGCCGGTGTCGAGGATGGTGCAGAAGCTTCTTACCAAATTTGCAGATGAGGTCATGGTGATGGTCAGTGAGAGTCGAAAGGGTCAGTGTGTTGAGCGCTTCTTGATATGTGGAGTAGGAAGGGGAGAGAATAATCTTGCATGCCCTCTTTTGCACTTTTTCTAGGTGTTTACGTTGTGTGGCATTTAGGGAGGAAGACCAGGTAGGGGAGGCATAGGTGAGCTTGGGAAGTATGAATGTTGAATAAACACTGAGGAGCTCGGGTGCAGGAACTCCGAGGGACTTGAGTCGGCGGAGTAGGTGGAGACGGAAACTGGAGGATTTGACAACTTCACTGACGTGTGGTTTCCAATTTAATTTATTGTCTATGGTGACGCCGAGGAGCTTCGTGGAATCGACAACCTGGAGTGTGTTCGGACCTAAATTAATGGAAAGGGGTGGAACAATGTCGGAGGAGAGGTTGATGTGCATGACCATGGTCTTGGTATGATTGATGGTGACATGGTTGTTGGTGGCCCAGTTTTGGAAACTGTTCAATAAATCCTGAAGGGCGGTATAGTCGGGAGAAGAATTGTTGACGCTGATCCCAATGGTGGAGTCGTCGACATATTTCCAGCTAGCGGGGGTTTCTCTTAGGGCATCATTGATAAGCATAAGGAAGCAGAGTGGTCCCATCTTGGTGCCTTGGGGGAGGCTACAGGTGAGTGACTGAAAGGTGGTGACAGCCCCTCGGAAGCGTACAGCTTGGCGTCGGTCACTGAGGAAGTCTGTAAGCCATGGTATAAGACTTCTCCGAAGCCCGAGGTCAATAGCTTTGTTGATGATTATATTGTGATCGACGAGGTCGAATGCTTTAGTGAAATCAATGAAGGCGACAGCTACAGATGATCGTAGCGGATGTCCAAACAAGACCTGGGCAGGTGACCTCCCGTCAGCACGAGGGGTATTCCACAATTCCAGTAGCCCACATGCAAAGTCATCCTCGTCCAGTCTGCCATTCCTTGTAGTGGTGCAGATTAACTTCTTTTCGACCTTAACAGCCGCCTCTGCATGCCCATTGGCGCGTGGGTTGTATGGGGACATGATCCGGTGTTCCACCCCCCACTTCGCCAGGAAACGGCGGAGAGTCGACGAGGTGAACTGCGGACCTCCATGTGTCCTCATGGAAACAGGCACGCCAGTATCTGCAAATGCAGGACACATAACAAATGGGCTGCAGTCGCTGTTCTAGGGCAGGAAGATATGTACGGCCACCCAGACAGGCGGTCGACGTAGACGAGGAAGGTACGTCCGACCACGTAGAAGTAATCTGCAGACACTGATTCAAACACACGACAGCGTGTAGAGGGTCCTCATCTTCTGGCCACAGGACGTATTCCTCCGCGGATGGATCCTAGATTGGAGCACGAGAGAGAGATCAGGAATACAATGAAACTTACCCTTCGCCAACGGGCTGTGAAGCTGTAGATACAGAGCTTCTCGCGCATACACTGCAGCCCGGATTCTCGATCTCGCTGAGGAGTTTCCTGTTGAGAATAGGCACCAGGGGGCGATGATCCACAACCAAGTCGAAATGTGGTAGCCCAGTGAGGTAGGTGCCACACTTCCGGACGCCCCACAGTACAGCCACCATCTCCAGCTCCACCATTGCATACCTTGATTCTGCGTCAGTGAGAAATCTTGACCCGCATTTCGTGAGCCTCCATTCCTCCCCATGCCGCTGCCGCAAGACTATCCCGAGGCCATGTATCTTGGATGCGCCATTCTCTAGCATGGTGGGTAACGCTGGATCGAAATGCGCCAAGACAGGTGGCGAGACCAACACTCGCTTAACTTCCTCAAAAGCCGCGTCATGTTGAGACGCCCAGCACCAGAAATTATGAGTTTTGAGAAGGTCCCTTGGGGGATGTGCGGCAGCAGCGACAGCAGGAAAGAGCCTCCGAGTTGGGTGGAGAGTCCCATGAACGACCGGAGGTGGGTGATATTCTGGGTTAGAGGAAAATTGGAGATCGCTCTTACCTTTTTATCGTCCACGGTATATCCTTGTCTCGAGATCGAGTAGCCATAGTAGTCTACACTGGACGCAGCAAAGCGGAACTTCTCAGCGTTCAAAGTTATTCCAAACTTGTCGCACCGCTGCAGGAGAGAAATTACATGGGTTAGATGTTCGTGGTAAAAGCAATCGTACGCCAAGATGTCATCGACGATTTTCAAAGTCCGTGGCACACGAGCCCCATAACCACACGCTTGAATTTGAAACGCCCCCATGGTGTGATAAACAAGTGAGATCCTGGTCCTTCTCTGCTATTCCGATGTGAAAGTATCCCATCTTGGTATCCATCTTTGTAAACCATCTTGCTTCAGCACCCATGGAAGCTATGGCGTCGTGAGGCGAGCGGACGGGGTAGGTAGGTCGTAGAACAAACTGGTTAAGCCTTGTGAGGTCGACACACAACCTCACCCCAGATGGCTTCTCTGCAACTGGAACTATGGGATGACACCACTCTGTAGGATGGTCGACCTTGGCAATGACGTCCTTGGTCAGAAGTCGTCCAGTTGTCCCTTTATTTCCTCCCGCCAGCTGTAAAGAATTGCGCGCGGGGTGCAGTTACTGCGAAAGGGTGTGCATCCTCGGTGAGCTGTATATGCATGGGCCCTCCGCTCATTTCCCTGAGAGTTTCCGAAGCATCGAACACTTGAGGAAAAGTGGCGATGAGCACTGCCGCGTGCTCTGCCCGCTCAGCTGCTGTAGGGTTCTGTGGATGTGGCCACCTAGGTAACACCACCGGCCGGCAGTCAGATGGCCCCAGGGTGACGTCAGATGACACTGGGCCCCCTCATTTGCCATCTGAGGTTCCTTATTTAGACTTGACTGGTCGAATCTGTGCCGGGAAGTTAACTGGCAGGATCCCCAGGGCAATGGAGTCAAACCAGCTTAACAGCGCACCTTTCACCTCCTTGATGACGGAAACCGAGGTTGTAGTGCACCGATCCCCCAGCTCTAGGTTCCCTGCGAACGTCCCGAGACAAGCGAGTGGATATTGCCCTGCAGCCCAAAAGTTCATACCACTGGAGGATCGTAGCATATCCAGACGTATACCAAGGGAGCGTGCAATGTCCATCCCCAACACAGTGGCCTCTGCCTCAGAGTCCGGAGTCCACTTGACCACTTCACTCCCAGCAGAATGAGTTGTGTGAACCTGAACCTCTGGCACGACTGATCACCGTTGAGGTATACGTCTGCTATGAGCCGGTGCACCTTCAGGTTCGTTGGTCTCAGATTCACTTTCTTCAATGGTATTCGAGAAGCCGACCTGCACACCGACGCAAATTGCCCCTTCTTATTACATAGCGATCAAACCCGATCCAGGGTTTTTCAGGCCTTCATGTTAGTGTGACGGTCTTTCCCACATCTGTAACACTGTTCGGGTTTAGCTGAGTCGGGACGTTGTGACCGCTGGTCTCGTTGGTATTGCGACACTTTGGCCAGAGTGGGCATAGTAGACCATCGTATCTCAGCGCTGTTTGCTTGAGAGTTTTCAGAAGTTCTACAAATGCTTACTGCCTCCTGTAGGTCTAGGTCCTTCACCTCTAACATACGCTTCAGGGCCTCCTCATCACGGGTGCCAACAACCACTCTGTCTCGTATCCTGTTGTCCATACACAACACAAAAATCACAAAAGGCGGCTATCTCCTTGATGCTGCACAGGAAATCCTCGAAGGACTCTCCCGCCTCCTGAACGCGGGAATAAAAGTCTCTCCTGTCAATAATGGTGTTACGCTGGCGTCGTAAGTGGGCCTCCATGGCGTCGAGCTTTGTCTTGAGATCCGCCCCATCTGCCACAGCAAGTCCATACCTCAGTGTTCTTGTCCAATCGTGGTCCAGAAACACCACTAAAGTCGATTTCTGCTCGTCAGGAGGTAGATAGTGGATCTTGGTAAGACTCACATATCCCTCGAACTTATGCCGCCATGCATCAAACTCCCTCAGGGAGGCGGAAGACGAGAGGTGTGGTGCAGGAGTCGCACTGTGAGGTATCTTGACATGGGGGAGCGATGCATCTGCGTCGCCTCTGACAGGCGGTGTAGCGCTCCCTCCCACATCAGCACTGCCGTAAACTTGCCTTGAGCTAGCCAGTCCTTCCAAGACTGTGGTCAGGCGTTCCTCTCTCCTGTGTGTTTCCTCCATTTGCCTTGCCATGAGCGCTGTCAAACTTCAACTGTTCCTCCAACGTACTGTGTCGTGATGTTGTAGTAAGCCACAGACAGTAGTAGGTGAGGCAACTATCAGCAGATCATAAAACTGCACCATGTTTGGTTTCTCTTCGCTCATGGTGAGGAAGTAAACACGTACTTGAAGAATTGCTTTGTTGAGGAACTTGTATAGTTGACGGCAGGATTCAGAATGACTACTGTATATTATTTAACAAAAAAGTCAACTACTACAATACATATAAGGAATGGAAACTGTCTCATTCACTATAGTACAATGGAGCATGAGACTATCTCATTCACAACTCATTCGCACGCAGACCACAAGAGGGCAGCTTGAGCACCAGAATACAGTCAGAGATCTTTCTTCATAGAGATCTTTGGCAGCAGAATCATTCTTGAGATCAAGAAATTTGTCCTGAACATCGTTGGGAATGGCAGCAATATCAAGAGTGCCAGAGAAAGGATTCCTCACCAATTTCCCATCTTCCTCCTCGAATTCTGGGAAATACTTTTTGGGCTCACTTTCCAAGGATTTCAGGTTCTAAGTGATTTCAGTTTTGAGTGATGGGTCAAGCAGATGATCTTCATTTTCATCAAGAACAGTTGAAAGATTCTCAAACATGGCAACATTTCCTGCAGTGACTTTCCTTTGCCAAATCTGGAGCTTGGCAAGAAATGCACGAAGACAATCCATGAGGTGAAACACATCTCTGTCCTTGCCCTGCAGCTTGAGATTCAGCCTGTTTAGCTGCTCAAATATATTTGCTAAATATGCAAGACGTGGCTCCCACAACACCTCATTGAAGTGACTTAGTAGATCATCTTTCCCTTGCACTTCCAGGAACAATTTAAGCTTTACCCGAAGAGGAGGGCTTCATGCCCTGAATCCATGTCTCTACAAAAGTTCTGGAAAAAGCGAGAGTTCAGATCTCCAGCTTTCACAAAGTTGACACATTTGACCACTTGCAAAGTTCATCAGGGAGGGTTTTCGACGCCAGTGCAAATCGATGGATCATACAATGGATCCCCTTGGCATTCGGAGCTACTTCCTTGACACGCTTCTGGAACCCCGATTTTGATCCCAGCATCGCCGGAGCCCCATCCGTACAGACTCCACAACAATATTCCCAGCTGATCCTGTTAGCTGTGAAGAAAGAAGACAGCTTTTCCATCACATCTACAGCTGTTGTGGTGGTCTCGAGCTGTGTACAGAACAGATATTCCTCCTTGATGTTACACAAGAAAACATACCTAACAAACACGAGTAGCTGTGCACAAGAACTCACGCCCGTTGACTCATCCAGCTGTATTGCAAAC
Organism: Homarus gammarus; assembly: GCA_958450375.1. Classification (NCBI taxonomy): domain Eukaryota; kingdom Metazoa; phylum Arthropoda; class Malacostraca; order Decapoda; family Nephropidae; genus Homarus; species Homarus gammarus. The sequence continues at coordinate 340,066 of CAUDMG010001848.1, forward strand.
ATACCAGTTGGAGATAATTTGATCTCCTGTATCACTTTTTCCTTTATGTCATCTGACATTTCATTAATTCTCCGTTTCACTGTATTGTTTGACAAGGAAATTTGTTGAATTTTACGTTCACTTGCCTCTCCAAGAACCCGTTTGACCATTTTTAAAGCACATGGCTTAATTAAGGTTTCACCAATTGTATGGGGCTTATTTTGCTTTGTTATTTCTAGGGAAACCTCGTATGATGCCTCAACTACACTTACGGTCTGTTGTTGGAAAGCACCAATCTCGTCCAATTTCAGTTTTCCCAAACTCCGTTCATGGCGCCTGAAGAAATCGGTGTCTCTCTCTCCGCATACTGTGGATGGAGCGTCACCAGATGATGCTTCAGCTTACTAGGCCTCATAGAATCATTCCCCAGCACTTTGAAATACAGCACACACTGAGGTTTCTCAATGCCATCAGGGAGGATTGATGTAAATCCGTCGTTATGTATCCATCGATGTACTTCCGCTTCTTAGCAACACTAGTAGCCATCACAAATCTAGAGAAAATAAAGAGGACAGAAAGTCAGAACAGACAAATAAGTGATAAAGACTAAAGAATGATAAAGAAGGACAGATAAATAGGACAAGAGTTAGAATGGCAAAGACACACACACACATCCACATACATAACACGCCCATGCACTCACACATAAAGCACACATACAGTCATACACAAACATGCACACAGGTAAACATTCACACTCAAGCTAGCAAGCTGAAGTGTACTTCCTGTAAGCAAGAACACGCCTCCTTTGACAAGCACTGCCCAACTTGGAAGAATGAGAAGAATAGTGAGTCATACCAACTTAGCACTAAAAATGGTAGGATTATATAAGTAAAGAATGAGTATGAAGAACAATGGCACCAATAAATAAGGAAATAATTAATAAAGGAAGTGTACAAATATTTCACCCACGTAAAGCAGCGACCACATGAATTATGAAACAAAATACGTAACACCAATTACGGATTATATTATTCTTGAGTCAAGCTCAAACACAATATTTGGTTCAGAGACAATACACTCCACTGTTTTCGGGATGGTATCCCAGGCCAGACTGAGATCATTCGGTCCTATCACCACTTGCAAAGGGATGACACACGGACACGTACTGAACAAGTCAGTTCAGCAGCTCGGTCCAGCGCCTGAAATACAGACAGGGACTGGACCTGTGAAATTTTAAATAATCCGTAAAAAAGATGATTAGCACCAGAGTATGTAAATATTAAAATTGTATTGTCGTTATGATTAAGCAAAATGACAAAAAAAGAATGAAAATTCTCTTTTTCCAAGTCAAAATAAGTAATACAAGTTTTATTTAATTCAGATTCCCAACATTATTTGGAAACTTACAATTTATAACAACTCGCCGTGCCTCCCCTAAATTCTTGCCGTGGCTCCCTTGGGGGCCATGGCCCCCAGGTTGAGAACCACTGTCCTGGGGAATGTAACAGGGTAGTCAGTGGTGCTTATGCTGCCTCCCAATTAGGTCGGAAGTGCATTTATATTTTGTTTTCTACCTTTTATTTGTAAACATATAAAAATAAGCTTAGTTTTACCTTGCTGTTCCTGTTGGTCCTTTTCGCCCAGGATTTTATTCTTCAGCCATGACTGAGTATTTGTGAACACCTTAAGAGTATATTCCGCAGTTTCCATTAAAGTCTAACCTATTTAAAACTGAAATAGCAATATCTACTTTCATCCAGCACTGTGTGTTTTGGGGTAAGCTTGGTCGGAGACACAAGGCTGTGATAATACATATACCCGGTACATAAATTAATAACTTTTATGAATAAATTATTTTGATACTAGTGAGGCTTGAATGATAAACCTTTAGTGTAGGTAACACAGGGGCAATTCACTCAGACACTGAACTGTTATTTACTGATGATATGAAATAATGTTTTCAAATATACACATATGGAACTGCAAAAGAGGACATATGTTTGTTAGTCTATGTGTTTGTCGAAAAAATGCACAGTAATGCAAACAAGAAATACCACCATTACAAAACACTTGTTATTGTGTTAAACACGCACATACAAACACACACACACACACACACACACACACACACATACAGGAAGTAAAACAAACTTAAAGATGAAGCTTCAACACTGATAACACAGTTGGAGAGCACTGGCAACTCAGGTACCCAGGCGTCGAGAAAATAGTATGTGGTATCTTTTCCCTTCCCCATCCCTCCCACCTCCCCCTCTCCACTTACCGTCCCTCCCTCACCCCATCTCTGACTCCTTCCCTCCCTCATTCCACCAGCCCCCTCCATCTCCCCATCTCTCCCTCGTTCCCTCCCTCATTCCCCAGCCTTTCTTCCCTCCCTCACTCCTTCTATCTCTTCCTCCCCCCTTCCCTCCACCAGCTTTCCCTCCCTCACTCAC
>CAUDMG010001848.1:345000-360000 GCA_958450375.1 Homarus gammarus
GAGCAATGGGAGGAGAGAGCAGGGAGGAGGAGGAGAGAGAAGGGCAAGGGGAGGAGAGAGGAGGGCAAGGGGTGGGAGAGCAGGGCAAGGGGAGGAGAGAGCAGGGCAAGGGGAGGAGAGAGCAGGGCAAGGGGAGGAGAGAGTAGGGCAAGGGGAGGAGAGAGTAGGGCAAGGGGTGGAGAGAGTAGGGCAAGGGGAGGAGAGAGTAGGGCAAGGGGAGGAGAGAGTAGGGCAAGGGGAGGAGAGAGTAGGGCAAGGGGAGGAGAGAGTAGGGCAAGGGGAAGAGAGGAGGGCATGGGGTGGTGTGAGTAGGGCAAGGGGAGGAGAGAGTAGGGCAGGGGAGGAGAGAGAGGCAAGGGGTGGAGAGAGTTGGGAATGGGAGGAGAGAGTAGGGCAAGGGGGGAGAGAGAAGGGCAGGGGAGGAGAGAGTAGGGCAGGGGAGGAGAGAGTAGCAAGGGGAGGAGAGAGTAGGGCAAGGGGAGGAGAGAGTAGGGCAAGGGGAGGAGAGAGTAGGGCAAGGGGAGGAGGAGAGGAGGGCAGAGGGGAGGGAGAGGAGTAGGTCAGGGAGGAGGAGCAGGGAAGGGGAGGAAAGAGCAGGGCAAGGGGAGGAGAGAGCAGGGCAAGGGGAGGAGAGAGCAGGGCAGGGGAGGAGAGAGTAGGTCAAGGGAAGGAGAAGCAGGGCAAGGGGAGGAGAGAGTAGGGCAAGGGGAGGAGAGAGCAGGGCAAGGACAGGAGAGGGTAGAGCAAGGGGAGGAGAGAGTAGGGCAAGGGGAGGAGAGAGAAGGGCAAGGGGAGGAGAGAGAGGGGCAGGGGAGGAGAGAGCGGGGCAAGGGGAGGAAAGAGCAGGGCAGGGGGAGGAAAGAGCGGGGCAAGGGGAGGAGAGAGAGCAGGGCAAGGGGAGGAGACAGAGGGCAAGGGGAGGAGAGAGCAGGGCAAGGGGAGGAGAGGGTAGGGCAAGGGGAGGAGAGAGTAGGGCAAGGGGAGGAGAGAGTAGGGCAAGGGGAGGAGAGAGCGGGGCAAGGGGAGGAGAGAGCGGGGCAAGGGGAGGAAAGAGCAGGGCAAGGGGAGGAGAGAGTAGGGCAAGGGGAGGAGAGAGCAGGGCAAGGGGAGAGAGAGTGGGCAGGGGAGGAGAGAGCAGGGCAGAGGAGAGGAGAGAGCAGGGCAAGGGGAGGAGAGGAGCAGGGCAAGGGGAGGAGAGAGCAGGGCAAGGGGAGGAGAGAGAAGGGCAAGGGGAGGAGAGAGCAGGGCAGGGGGAGGAGAGAGGAGGGCAAGGAGAGGAGAGAGCAGGGCAAGGGGAGGAGAAAGTAGGGCAAGGAGAGGAGAGAGCAGGGCAAGGGGAGGAGAGAGCGGGGCAAGGGGAGGAGAGAGCAGGGCAAGGGGAGGAGAGAGCAGGGCAAGGGGAGGAGAGAGCAGGGCAAGGGGAGGAAAGAGCAGGGCAAGGGGAGGAGAGAGTAGGGCAAGGGGAGGAGAGAGCAGGGCAAGGGGAGGAGAGAGCGGGGCAAGGGGAGGAAAGAGCAGGGCAAGGGGAGGAGAGAGTAGGGCAAGGGGAGGAGAGAGCAGGGCAAGGGGAGGAGAGAGCAGGGCAAGGGGAGGAGAGAGCAGGGCAAGGGGAGGAGAGAGCAGGGCAAGGGGAGGAGAGAGCAGGGCAAGGGGAGGAGAGAGCAGGGCAAGGGGAGGAGAGAGCAGGGCAAGGGGAGGAGAGAGTAGGGCAAGGGGAGGAGAGAGCAGGGCAAGGGGAGGAGAGAGCAGGGCAAGGGGAGGAAAGAGCGGGGCAAGGGGAGGACAGAGTAGGGCAAGGGGAGGAGAGAGCAGGGCAAGGGGAGGAGAGAGCAGGGCAAGGGGAGGAGAGAGCGGGGCAAGGGGAGGAGAGAGCAGGGCAAGGGGAGGAGAGAGCAGGGCAAGGGGAGGAGAGAGCGGTGCAAGGGGAGGAAAGAGCAGGGCAAGGGGAGGAGAGAGTAGGGCAAGGGGAGGAGAGAGTAGGGCAAGGGGAGGAGAGAGTAGGGCAAGGGGAGGAGAGAGCAGGGCAAGGGGAGGAGAGAGTAGGGCAAGGGGAGGAGAGAGTAGGGCAAGGGGTGGAGAGAGTAGGGCAAGGGGAGGAGAGAGTAGGGCAAGGGGAGGAGAGAGTAGGGCAAGGGGAGGAGAGAGTAGGGCAAGGGGAGGAGAGAGTAGGGCAAGGGGAGGAGAGAGTAGGGCAAGGGGAGGAGAGAGTAGGTCAAGGGAAGGAGAAGCAGGGCAAGGGGAGGAAAGAGCAGGGCAAGGGGAGGAGAGAGCAGGGCAAGGGGAGGAGAGATTAGGGCAAGGGAAGGAGAAGCAGGGCAAGGGGAGGAGAGAGTAGGGCAAGGGGAGGAGAGAGTAGGTCAAGGGAAGGAGAAGCAGGGCAAGGGGAGGAGAGAGTAGGGCAAGGGGAGGAGAGAGCAGGGCAAGGGGAGGAGAGGGTAGGGCAAGGGGAGGAGAGAGTAGGGCAAGGGGAGGAGAGAGTAGGGCAAGGGGAGGAGAGAGCGGGGCAAGGGGAGGAGAGAGCGGGGCAAGGGGAGGAGAGAGCGGGGCAAGGGGAGGAAAGAGCAGGGCAAGGGGAGGAAAGAGCAGGGCAAGGGGAGGAGAGAGTAGGGCATGGGGAGGAGAGAGCAGGGCAAGGGGAGAAGAGAGTTGGGCAAGGGGAGGAGAGAGCAGGGCAAGGAGAGGAGAGAGCAGGGCAAGGGGAGGAGAGAGCAGGGCAAGGGGAGGAGAGAGCAGGGCAAGGGGAGGAGAGAGCGGGGCAAGGGGAGGAAAGAGCAGGGCAAGGGGAGGAGAGAGTAGGGCAAGGAGAGGAGAGAGCGGGGCAAGGGGAGGAGAAAGTAGGGCAAGGAGAGGAGAGAGCAGGGCAAGGGGAGGAGAGAGCGGGGCAAGGGAAGGAGAGAGCAGGGCAAGGGGAGGAGAGGAGGCAGGGGGGAGAGGGGGAGGGAGGAGAGCAGGGCAAGGGGAGGAGAGAGAGGGCAAGGGGAGGAGAGAGCAGGGCAGGGGGAGGAGAGAGCAGGGGAAGGGGAGGAAAGAGCGGGGCAAGGGGAGGAGAGAGTAGGGCAAGGGGAGGAGAGAGCAGGGCAAGGGGAGGAGAGAGTTGGGCAAGGGGAGGAGAGGAGGGAAGGTTGGAGAGAGTAGGGCAAGGGGAGGAGAGAGCAGGGCAAGGGGAGGAGAGAGTGGGGCAAGGGGAGGAGAGAGAGCAGGGCAAGGAGAGGAGAGATCAGGGCAAGGGGAGGAGAGAGCAGGGTAATGGGAGGAGAGAGCAGGGCAAGGGGAGGAGAGAGCAGGGCAAGGGAGGAGAGAGCAGGGCAAGGGGAGGAGAGAGCAGGGCAAGGGGAGGAGAGAGCAGGGCAAGGGGAGGAGAGAGCAGGGCAAGGGAGGAGAGAGCAGGGGAAGGGGAGGAAAGAGCGGGGCAAGGGGAGGACAGAGAAGGGCAAGGGGAGGAGAGAGCAGGGCAAGGGGAGGAGAGAGCGGGGCAAGGGGAGGAGAGAGCAGGGCAGGGGGAGGAGAGAGCAGGGCAAGGGGAGGAGAGAGTGGGGCAAGGGGAGGAAAGAGCAGGGCAAGGGGAGGAGAGAGTAGGGCAAGGAGAGGAGAGAGTAGGGCAAGGGGAGGAGAGAGCAGGGCAAGGGGAGGAGAGAGCTGGGCAATGGGAGGAGAGAGCTGGGCATATATATATATATATATATATATATATATATATATATATATATATATATATATATATATATATATATATATATATATAAATCAGGGGCAAAATTAGATCCTTCCCGGTGCCCCAGCTCTGACGGTGCACAAGGCACCTCAGCCTGTCTCTATTCAACTGCTATCTTAACTAACTTACAGCTGGCCTTGGGACGCAGAAACCATCTTCCACAAAAACCTCAATTCATGGAGCTATCACTTCCGGGTTGGAGCTAATGGTGGGACTGGCCGTGAGACCAGTGAGAAGGCCAAGAGACCAATGAACAGACCAAGAGACCAGTGAGGAGAGAGATATTGAGAGTCGTGTGTAGCCTGACCAAGCACACCACTACAAAGGCATCAGTGACCGGGCGGTGGTGGTGTTGCAGTGTTCTTATCACTTCCACTATAGCTCTCACACCAGCGCCGTTTTATGTCCCCACTATCCTCTCTCACTCTTTCTCCTCAAAGGGATGGTGAGGATGATAGAAAATCTTCACTCGAGGACAAAGGAATAGAGTGACCGTATACCATGCACACACTCTTCCTCTATCGCTGCCTGTTTCCCCCTTCCCTCCACCAGCGATTGTGTGTGTGTGTGTGTGTGTGTGTGTGTGTGTGTGTGTAACAGCATAGGGTCATTCATGTTGTGTAGACTATATCTGTTTAACGATAATGTTGGTCTGTCTCACAATGTCACCTGAAAACAGATGTTTAATGAAAACACTCCTTTATTACCTGAGAAAATAAAGATCTTTAGTTTTTGTACTTCTTTTAGAATACAGAATACACTTCAGATAATAGCTTAATAGTTAGTATGTCATATCTGAATTTATTTAAAAACAATCTATGTCGTGAGTTTATCATCGTATTTTTGTAAGATTTCTTTAACTCACAAACAAATTTCATTCTTGATTCTTTTTCTTTCTCCTTTGTGTGTATGTCGTTCTCAAGTTTCTATGTTTCCTTGTTTATATCTCTTTCTTTCTCTTTATCTCTGAATATTGTGTATATGTCCTTCTCAAGCTTCCCTTTTTCGTTCTCTGCTTCTTTGGTATAAACACATTCGGTATATTCAAAGTAAACACACGAGACATATTACCTCCCACTCACTGTTTACACAACACAACATAATGTAAACAATACTTCTCTGTTTACCTAGACTTAACTTACAGCCATACACTGATGAGAACCTCCCCCCCCCCTTCTCTCTCTCTCTCTCTCTCTCTCTCTCTCTCTCTCTCTCTCTCTCTCTCTCATTCATTCATTCGTTCATCCCTATCTACCCCCTCTTTCTGTCTGTCTGTCTCTCTCTGTCCAAATCTCTCTTTTTTCCCATCTACCCACGTCTCTCTCTCTCTCTCTCTCTCTCTCTCTCTCTCTCTCTCTCTCTCTCCTGTCTCTCACCACCCATCTGTCATATCAGCACCGAACGGATTCACTTTTTCTTTCTCTGAAGATGAAGGTAAAATGTTTTGAGTTTGTGAGTTGGGATGTGTTTTTGAGCTTGTGAAATTTAAATGTTTTCAGGTTGTGAGTTGAAAATTTTAACGTGTTTCGGGCCTTTGAATTACAAATAATATGTGCTTGTAAGTTATAAATACACAGACTACAACGTTTACATGTGCAATATACAAGGTTAGCTACGCAAAAATCAACATTTACAGAGAACAAATTTCAACGTTGTTTCACCGAGCAAACTACATTGGTTGAAATGTACAAAATGCAACAATTATATATACATAAATAACAATTAAATGAACAAAATACAACATTTTAGTGCACGAAATTAATACTAGTACCTCCACGTAATACAGTCATGTGAGAAAAAAAATAAATCACGAACGCAAAAAAAAATCAGATATCACTTCACTTAAATACGTTAACATAGGCAGTAATCTTATCATTATATTGTGAGAAGTAGATTAAATACACATCTTGCGCATAGGATCAAACTGCACTTCCGTCTCCACCTAATCACGACGTTACATGTACATTACACCTTTAATCGGTTGTTCACCCTAACTCAAACGTAAACAAGATTGAAAATGAAAAAACAAATTGGCACAGATTTATCGGTAAATTTGATATCAGTGTATGTGCTTGTTTCTCTCGCCGTGGCCAGTCAGTCAGTCATTAGTCAGTTAAACAGAGAGTCGGTCAATCAGTTAATTAGTCAGACTGTAAGTTAGTCAGTCGATTAGTCAGTCAGTCAGTTAGTTAGTAAGTTACTTAATCAGTCAGTCAGTCAGTCAGACAGTCAGTCAGTCAGTTAGTCAGCAAGTCAGTTAGTTAATCAATCAGTTAGTCATTCAGTCAAGGAGGATATCAGGAGATCCAGTTAACTATGGTGTGAATGTGTGTTGACTAATTGACTGACTGACTGAATAACTAACTGATTGGATATTTTGATTATTTCATTGTTATAATGATTTTAGAAACTTGATTGTGTTGAGGATTAAGATGTAGATAGAAAAATCTCTCTCTCTCTCTCTCTCTCTCTCTCTCTCTCTCTCTCTCTACATATATATATATATGTATATATATATATATATATATATATATATATATATATATATATATATATATATATATATATATATATATATATATATATATATATTTCATGTAAATCCACAATGAAAACGTGGATAAGATAAATCTTGATAAAATCACACGAAAGCTAAGGTACTCCGTTGTTTCCATTCTCCCGTGTGATTTTATCAAGATATATATATATATATATATATATATATATATATATATATATATATATATATATATATATATATATATAGCGAGAGAGAGAGAGAGAGAGAGAGAGAGCTGCATAAATGTGAGTGTGTGTGAGTGGATATACAGTACTTGTCGATCAAAGCACACACACACACACATACACACACACACACATACATACACACACACACACATACATACACACACACACACACCGAAACAAACAGCCCTCACATCCACCTCCCCCCCCCCCCCCCCCCGACCCTCCCGTTCCACACAAACAAACTCTCAGGCACCCATAATCAAGTTTTCGGCTTAATTAGTGACTCTCATATTTTCGGCAAACTCTAATTAACAACATAGGTAGTCTGATTAACCTGTATGCAACCCCCTTTAGGTATATACGCCGATACGTTTGTTGATAACTGTGGTTGGTAATCCGGAGCTCTGTCGTGTCGTAAATCCGTGACTATTCATAAATCCGAATCTAGAATATATTTTAAATTCCCCCTATTCTCCTGTCTATTAAGTTTCCGATTATCTGTTTCCTTCTTTATTAAATTCCCCCTACACACTCCTTTTTTCTAAAAATAATCCCCCACATACTTCCCCTTTCTAATAAATCCCCCCACATACTCCCCCTCTCTAATAAATCCACCCACATACTCCCTCTCTCTTATAAATTCCCCACATACTCCCTCTCTCTAATAAATCCACCCACATACTCCACATACTCCCTCTCTCTAATAAATCCCCTACATACTACCTCTCTCTAATGGATGGTAATGCAGTGGAAGGGCCCCTCAGAATACCGAATCAGCACAAACAAAATTAATATAGTATTTACCGTGACCTTGACTGGTGTTCCTGAGATTGGGGTTAAAGAGACACCCTGTTAATGATATGACACTTGTCTTAATCAACAGCCCCACCCTTACAACACTAAACAAATATTACTTGCACGAGAGACAACAATTCATTTGAATTTATCCCTCAACACATCATACATCGCTAGACACTCCTATCATAGCATAGAAACATAAGAACCTGGTCCCAATGTGAGCTCATCCCTTCAGGAGTTGCTGAGGTCAAGGGTTGCGCTCCCCTGTGTTTAAGCCCACTGACACTCCCATTAAAACACAACCCGACGGAGCCTTAATTCAGTATCACCTCAGCACACATATCCATAACATAGCTTAGTGGTCTGAATCCCCCCAAAATATTAGTAACCACTAGAAAAATATTAGTTCTTAATTTACTATAATGCACAAAGACCAAAGATTGCAACTAATAACCTGCACAAGAGCAGGGATCAGTCATAATGGTCTGATATCATCAGAGCCCAAATCAGCATACACATACATAAAACCCAAAATTATATGTGAACCGAGAAATCACTTATGACTCGTCAGGGGCAGTTCATCCACTTATTCTTATTACTTTACTTCTGGGTTCATGAGTCATGCAATCTTCTCTCCCATCTAATGTATATGAGAGGGAGAGCAACAGAGTTTATCCTGCCCAGTTAGGTCAGGTCACAGTACAACCAGATGTACTGTACCCCAGCAAGAAGAGAAATGTAGTTTTCCCTCATTCTAGGCAACTGTTCCCTCTACATGGTATACATTCCTTAGCTGTGTCGTGTAGTGTTGGCTTGGTGCCAATCTCAGCGGTTTTCCTACACGCGTGTGTGTGTGTGGCACGCTTCAGTCTGTATCCTGGGAGATCCGGGTGAAAACCAGGTCACCCGTGTGTCTGCGTGTTTCCGCCTACAGCCAGCCACCTCCCGCTACCAGCACCACTCTCACAGCAATCTCATGAGGGTCCATCAGAAAAAAACTTGTGAACACGGTTGAAAATGCCTACAAGTAATGTGGCCACGTGGGGCGTTCTGTCGGCTTGCCAGTGGAGACACGTCTGCTTGCTACGAGCGAAAAGCCAAGAGTGACTAGCACACACCTCCAGGCACGCCTGCTGCCCGCGGAACTACTAAATTTTAAAATCTTAACATTTTCCCTGATTGTCCTTCCTGTTCCGTAGGGATCGAAAATAAAGTATCTGCCACCGTGTTGCTCTTTCCCGCCTTGTACTTGATGGTAAAATCAAACTGCTCTACTCTGTAGATCAACATTCCACCTACTCTCCGCTGCCCCTAGCTTAGCATTTTCTCTATGACTAAGCGGGTTGTTATCTGTTTACAATGGAGTATTTCCCCGTCAAATAATCCCGGAACTTATTCACTACTGCCCATTTGAGTGCTAACATCTCTAACTTACGAGAGCTATAGTTTGTCATATTTCTTTCTTGCCGTCCTTCAACTGGGACAGCACAGCACCTAGCCCAATGAAACTGACATCCGTCTCTAAGATGAATTCCTCAGTGAAATCTGGACAGACCAATACCGGCGACTGCATCACCACGTCTTTCATCTTCTCGAACGCCTGTTGCTGCCTCTCTCCCTGCTCACCGCCTACTAGATCCTTAGACTTCCCATGCATCAGTTCATGTAATGGAGCAGCTATCTGGGCACACCCTCTAACAAACTTCCTATAAAATAATGCGAATCCCACAAACGACAGCACATCTTTCACTGTCTGAGGTACTGGCCAGTCTTTTACTACCCTAATTTTCTCTGGATTAGCTGTGACGCCTTCGGCGGACACCTGATATCCTAAATAGCTTACCTTGGAAGCCATAATTTCACACTTTTTAGGTTTAAATCAGATTATTCTCCCTCATTCTGAAAAACACTTCTCTCAATCTGATTACATGCTGATCTATCGTACTCGAAAACACCATCACGTCGTCGAGGTATACGAGCAACGAGAAGATCTTGTCCCCTGGGATCCGTTCCATATATCTCTGAAAGGTCCCCGGACTATTTGACAACCCCATTGGCAATCGCCTGTACTCAAAATGTCCGAAGCTTGTGCTGAAGGCGGTCTTAGATGGTCTGAAGGTTTTACTTCGATCTAGTGGTACCCAGCCGCCAGATAGAAAGTGAAGAAAAACCGGGCCTCCGTCAGAGATTCTAGTGTTTCATTTATCCTAGGCAGAGGAAATGCATCGCGTACCGTGACCTTATTGAGGTAACGGTAATCACTGCATAACCTTCTTACTACTACAATGGTGGCGGAGTAGGGACTCTCACTATGCTGGATTGCTCAGTGATCTAACAACTGGTTAATGTGGTGCTTCACCTCTGGTACCTGGTTTGGAGGGATTCTTCTGTATGGCCCCCTAACTGGCCTATCTGTTATTACTGGGATCTCATGCTGAACCCTGATGGCCTCTCCTATGGGCTGGCCCTCTCCTTCAAAAATATCACTGAATTCCTCCAACAAGTCCCTCACTTCCTGCTGTTGCTCCACATTCATCAATTCCGTGTGTACTTTGACCTCCTCCCTGACATTTTGTTGGACTGTCCTCACATACGCATCCTCAAACTTAGAATAATGTAGCCTGAACTTCAAACTTTCTCCACTGTAGGAGCCTAATCTTCAAACCCAAAGTCTTACATTTCCACCAATACATTGGTAGTTATGTAGTTTTTAAGTTGTTTTGTATTTTTTTTTCAAAACGTGTCAGTAAACTAGCGATCGCAATATAAGATGTGAATCAGTGGTGTCTCTGCCAAATATGTTACCAACTTGTAAATACGTGATGTTATTTATATGACTACTAAAATAGTTGCCCGTTAAAATACTAAAATAAAGTGCGATAATTTTTTGTCATATTAAATGGTATAAAGTTGTAGCTATCACTATCGCTCTTACTGAAAAACCGGACGGAGTATATTCCCTTAAGTAGGCAAATAATTATCTTTTACTGCAAAATGATCAATGTGTTGCTTTGGGAAATTATTCCTGGATATATAAAGTTGGATGTCAATAACCTACTGACTATATATAAATTGTTTTTAGTGAATAATCTGGTGTTATCGCACAATATCATTTAAGGAGTAATTGGATTAATAATGTATTTTTATATATTGTACACAACGGGTGCTTGGCGACGCCACATTAGGAGGTAAATGCGTTTGCCCATTAGAGTGAGCCATCCTCTTATAATATAGAATTCTTGACCTAACTTGAACTATTGAATACACAACATGAAAAAGAACATTTTCACAGGTGTTTAACAGGCAGTATGTAACATACATTAATATTTGATAAGCTTTACTAAAAATAACCAGCCAAAAGTGTAGGTCGTACAGCTCCAGAACAAAACAGTGAAACAATACAAGGTGTACAACAGCTGTTGTGGCGGGCGCCGGCAAGACTTGTGTGGTCAAATGAGCTCCTCTGGGACCACCGACCTACGCCCACACACACAACTCGCCCTAATATATATATATAATATAAATAATATATATATATATATATATATATTATATATATATATATATTAATACTCTCTCGTGATCCTTAACCAAATTCTTCTAAGTGTTCTTCTTTTTCTTCTTCTTTCTTTTTCTTTTTGGTTCTCTTTATATGTATTATTATGATGATAAAGGCTGGTTGGTGACTCTCACTGCACCTTCTTGCCTTTCACATTCATGGTGGGGGGGGGGGGGGTCTTACAGTAGCCACCATATGGTACAATCTGATAGTTTTGTACCCGCTGAGTCTCATTCTTTACAGTTTTCTTCATATTTTGTTGGTGTTTTTGGTTTTTCGGTTGCTTGTTCTTCATTGAGGACAGTGTTCCTTTCTTCTATTGGGCATAGACGTCACCACTAGCCCTGACCACCACAACTTTTTGTCATTGTGGCTCATCATCGTGGTGATGTGTAATATAATGACACTAACATTCCAGTGAGGTAGATTGACAGATTACCCTGAAGACATACGGTGAGTTGAAATTTCGTACTGTTCAAATATAGTACCTGTACCACCACCACCTGTACAACCACCACTACTTGTACCACCACCATAACCATCATCATCATCACCACCACCACCCCCACCACAGCCATCACCTATACCACCACCACCTGTACCACTACCACCACCACCACCTGTACCACCATCACCTCTACCAACACCTGTGCCATCACCACCACCGCCTGTACCACCACCTGTACCACCACCACCACCTGTACCACCACCACTACCTGTACCACCACCACCACTACCTGTACCACCACCACTACCTGTACCACCACCACCTGTACAACCACCACTACTTGTACCACCACCATAACCATCATCATCATCACCACCACCACCCCCACCACAGCCATCACCTATACCACCACCACCTTTACCACAAACACCTGTACCACCACCACCTGTACCACCACCACTTGTACCACCACCACCACCTGTACCACTACCACCACCACCACCACCTGTACCACCATCACCTCTACCAACACCTGTGCCATCACCACCACAGCCTGTACCACCTGTACCACCACCTGTACCACCACCTGTACCACCACCACCACCTGTACCACCACCACTACCTGTACCACCACCACCACTACCTGCACCAACACCACTACCTGTACCAACACCCCTACCTGTACCACCACCACCACCTGTACCACCACTATCACCTGTACCACCATTACCTGTACCACCACCACCACCTGTACCACCACTATCACCTGTACCACCATTACCTGTACCACTACCACCATTTCTACCACCATTACCTATTTCACCACCACCTGTACCACCATCATCACCTGTACCACCACCATCTGTACCACCATTACCTGTGCCACCTCCATCACCTGTACCACCACCACCTCATGTACCACCTCCATCACATGTACCACCACCACCACCACTACCTGTACCTCCACCACCACCTCATGAACCACCTCCATCACATGTACCACCACCACTACATGTACCACCACAACCACCTCATGAACCACCTCCATCACATGTACCACCACCACCACCACTACCTGTACCTCCACCACTATTTCTACCACCATAATCTGTACCATTACCATTACCTGTATCACCACTACCAGAACCACCATTGCTTGTACCACCACCAACCTGTACAACCACCACCACCACAATCACCACCACCACCACCTGCACCACCCCCACCTGTACCACCACCACCTGTACCACCACCATCACCTGTACCAACACCACTACCTGTACCACCACCATCACGTGTACCACCACCATCACCACCACCACCACTACCTGTACCACCACCACCTGTAACACCACCACCACCACCACCTGTACCACCATCACTTGTACCACCTCCACCTGTACCACCACCACCTGTACCACGACCATCACCTGTACCACCACCACTACCTGTACCACCACCACCACTTGTACCACCACCATCACCTGTACCACCACCACTAAATGTACCACCACCACCACCACCACCTGTGTCACCACCAACCTGTACCACCACCACCACCACTTGCAACACCACCACGTGTACCTTCACCATTACCTGTACCACCACCACCACCACCACCACCTGCACCACCACCATCTGTACCACCACTACCTGTACCACCACCACCAATTTTACCACCACCATCACCTGTACCACCACCACTAAATGTACCACCAACACCACCACCACCACCACCACTACCACCACCACCACCTGCACCACCACCATCTGTACCACCACTACCTGTACCACCACCACCAATTGTACCACCACCATCACCTGTACCACCACCACTAATTGTACCACCACCACTACCACCTGTGCCACCACGAACCTGTACCACCACCATCTCCTGTACCACCACCACTAAATGTACCACCACCACCACCACCTGTGCCACCACCAACCTGTACCACCACCACCACAACTTGCAACACCACCACGTGTACCTTCACCATTACCTGTACCACCACTACCTGTACCACCATTACCTGTACCACCACCAACCTGTACCACCAACACCACCACCACCACCATCACCACCACCTTCACCACCACCATCTGTTCCACCACTACCTGTACCACCACCATCACCTGTACCACCATCACTACCTGTACCACCACCACCTGTACCACCACAGTCACCTGTACCACCAGGACTACCTGTACCACCACCATCACCTGTACCACCACCACCACCTGCACCACCACCACCTGTACCACCATTTCCTGTACCACCACCATCACCTGTACCATCAACACCTGTACCACCACCACCACCTGTACCCCAACTACCTGTACCACCACCATCATCTGTACCACCACCACCACATATACCAACACCACCTGTACCACCACCATCACCTGTACCACCACCACTACCTGTACCACCACCACCTGTACCACCACCACCACCACCTGTACCACCATCATCTGTACCACCACCACCAACTGTACAACCACCACCTGCACCACCACCATCACTACCTGTACCACCACCACCTGTGCCACCACCACCTTTATCACCACCACTACCTGTACCACCACCACCTGTACCACCACCACCACATGTACCAACACCACTACATGTACTACCATCATCTGTACCACCACCACCTTTACCACCACCACCACCTCCACCATCACCACCTGTACCACCAACATCACCTGTACCACCACCACCACCTGTAC
This sequence comes from Homarus gammarus, assembly GCA_958450375.1. Classification (NCBI taxonomy): domain Eukaryota; kingdom Metazoa; phylum Arthropoda; class Malacostraca; order Decapoda; family Nephropidae; genus Homarus; species Homarus gammarus. The sequence continues at coordinate 358,999 of CAUDMG010001848.1, forward strand.
CAACACCACTACATGTACTACCATCATCTGTACCACCACCACCTGTACCACCACCACTACCTGCACCACCACCACTACCTGCACCACCACCACCTGTACCACCACAACCACCTGTACCACCACCACTACCTGCACCACCACCACCTGTACCACCACAACCACCTCCACCACCACCACCTGTACCACCAACATCACCTGTACCACCACCACCACCACCTGTACCACCACCACCTGTACCACCACCACCACCTGTACCACCTCCACTAACTGTACCACAATCACCTGTACCACCACCACCACCACCTGTCCCACCACTACCACCACCTGTACCCACCACTACCACCACCTGTACCACCAGCATTACCTGTACCACCACCAGTATCTGTAGCACCATCACCTTGACCACCACCATCACCTGTACCACCAGCACCACCTGTACCACCACCGTCACATGTATCACCACCACCACCACTACCTGTAACACCATCACCTGTGCCACCACCAACCTGTAACACCACCACCACCACTTGCAACACCACCACGTGTACCTTCACCATTACCTGTACCACCACTACCTGTGCCACCATTACCTGTACCACAACCAACCTGTACCACCACCACCACCACCACCACCATCACCACCACCTTCACCACCACCATCTGTTCCACCACTACCTGTACCACCACCATCACCTGTACCACCACCGTCACATGTACCACCACTACCACCATTACCTGTAACACCATCACCTGTGCCACCACCAACCTGTAACACCACCACCACCACTTGCAACACCACCACGTGTACCTTCACCATTATCTGTACCACCACTACCTGTGCCACCATTACCTGTACCACTAACAACCTGTACCACCACCACCACCACCACCATCACCATCACCTGTACCACCACCACCTGTACCACCACCATCACCATCACCTGTACCACCATCACCTGTACCACCATCACTATCTGTACCACCACCACCTGTACCACCACC
>CAUDMG010001848.1:365000-460000 GCA_958450375.1 Homarus gammarus
TTAACGCACTGTTTTCTAGGCCGTAGGTCCGGGCTTACAAGTACCCCTAGGTCTCTTTCACAAGTCGACTTCTCTAGGTTGATGTTGTTAAGGCTGTATACATTATAAGTATTTGTTCTTCCAATATTAAGTACGCTGCACTTGCTGGTGTTGAATTTCATTTGCCATTTTTCAGACCACCCCTGCAGTTTATTTAGATCCTCCTGTAATGCATTTGCATCCTGCCCTGAATTAATTTGCCGCCCTATTTTGGTGTCATCCTCAAACTTGCTTATGTCACTGCTGATCCCAGTATCTAAATCGTTTATGTAGATTATGAACAGGAGTGGGCCTAGTACTGACCCCTGGGGAACCCCACTGGTTACACGGCCCCACTCAGATTTAACACCATCTACGCTGACCCTCTGCGTTCTATCGGTGAACCATGATTTTATCCAATTTAAAACTTTCCCCTCGATACCATGAGCCTTAATTTTTCTCAGAAGCCTCTGATGCGGTACTCTGTCAAATGCTTTGCTAAAGTCTAAGTAAATCACATCGTAATTTTCGTCATTATCTACTACCTCGAAGACTTTCCTAAAAAACGCTAGCAGATTTGTTAGACAAGATTTTCCCTTTGTAAACCCATGTTTTGAGTCGTAGATTAATTTGCTATTCTCTAGATGCGATCGGATGCTATCTGCTATAATTGATTCAAGAAATTTCCCCACTACTGACGTCAAACTGATCAGCCGGTAATTTGACGCTGATGCTCTGTCTCCCTTTTTGAATATGGGTACTACATTTGCCTGTTTCCACAAGTCTGGCACAACTCCAGTGTCTAATGATTTTGTAAATAAGTTTACGAGGGGTCCACTAATCTGTTCCCTACACTCTTTTAAGACTCGAGGGAAAATTTCATCCGGCCCTGGGGATTTTGTATTCTTTAGTTTATTTATCTTCTTAAGAACATCCTCTTTTCTGATAGTGATATTCTTTAATTTTTCTTCTTCCTTTCCCTTAAATATCAGTTCCACCTCCGGAATTTCATCGCAAATTTCTTCTGTGAAAACTGATAAGAAGTAGCTGTTCAATGCTTTGCTTATTTCTTCACTGCCATTTATCAATTCTCCCCTCCCTGACTTTAAAGGCCCAACTTTGTCCTTGACCTTTGTCCTATATACCTGGAAAAATCCCTTGGGATTCGCCTTGGATTCTCTTGCTATTTTGATTTCATAGTCTCTCTTTGCTTTCCTTACATTTTTCTTAACATTCCTAGATAGTTCATTATACCTGTTTCTGAGCTGCTCCTCCCCTCCCTTTAATTTCTTATATATTCCTTTCTTTATTCTTATGGCTCATTCTTATTTGACCTAATTTTTCTGTATGGTATATTGTGTTCTTGTGCTTTATGTAGTATACTAGAGAATATATTATAGTCATGATCAATTGTTGTGTCATCTATGACCTCACCCCTTCCTACTGGGAACTGACGTGACTGTTCCCAGGTGACCTCACCTAGGTACCTTCTTAACCCCTGATAATCCGCCAACCGAAAGTTTGGGACTCTGACCATATTGCCATTGTTTTTCGTTTCCCAATTTAGGGTGAACCTGATTTCTCTGTGATCACTGTTACCTAGTTCTTCCCCTACTGTGATATCTCTGATAATATTTTCTTTATTTGTTAATACTAGGTCTAATATATTGTCACCTCTAGTAGGGTCTGTAATTAGTTGTTTCAAAAAATTGTCCTGTACTGCGTCTAGGAAGTCTTCAGATTCATAGTCGCCTACAATGTTGTCCCAGTCAATATTTCTGAAGTTGAAATCCCCCATAATGCATAGGTTGTTATATTTTGCTGCCCTACTCATTTCCTGCCATATGGGCTGAGCTGCTTCTTGCCAAGACTTGGGGGCCTGTAAATCACTCCCATAATTAGTTTTCCTCTTCCTTCCGTGATTTCTACCCACACAGACTCGGTTCCTATTTCACCCTTTATTGAATTATTAGTACAACATTTTAATGAATCCTTGACGAAGAGTGCGACCCCTCCCCCCTTCCTACCTTCCCTGTCCTTGTGAAAAAGGTTGTACCCTTCTATGTGGTACTCTGATAAAAATTTTTTGCTCGCCAGATTCATCCAAGTTTCGGTGATTGCTATGACGTCTACATTCTCGGTACATACAACCGCTCTCAGCAAGTCTATTTTATTCCTAACGCTCCTACTGTTTGTATAATATACATTTAAACCTACTCTTCCCTGGTCCTGTTCTACCCCTTGTCCTGAGCAACTAATTTTACTTCCCAGGACCAGCTTGTTTTTTGACTCCCACTTTCCCCGACTCCTCTCTACTGGCGAAACCCCCCCTTCGGAGTGACAATTTCACGCTCCAGGGATGCAGACAACGTCTTTACACCCTCACGAGACAAGTGTACTCCGTCGCGACAGTACAGGTAGTCGTTGGCATAGAATCGTTGCCAGTTATCAATGAATGCCCAACCATTGTTTGCACAATGTTTTTCCAGTCGGCAATTTATAGCAATTGCCCTGGACAGCCATTCACGACCAACCCCTCTTCTAGGCAAGACACCACATACTATCGGGATCCCTCCCCTATCTCTAATCTTCCCCAGCACCTCCCTATACCTCTTGAAAAGTTCCTCACTCCTAACCTTACCTATGTCGTTTCCTCCCACACTAAGACACACTACTGGATTGGTACCCTCCCCTGACAAAACCCTGTCTAACCTCTCGGCTACATGCCCTATCCCAGCCCCAGGAAAACACACCCTAGTCCTACGTTTCCTATTGCTTCCAGTAATTTGCCTACAATTGATGTTAAAGTGATTGGACGGTAATTAGAGGTTAGTGATCTATCTCCCTTCTTGAGAATTGGTATCAAATTCGCTATCATCCAGGATTCTGGTACTAAACCGGTTTTTAATGACATGTTAAGCAAGTTTGCTAAGGGCAAACTAAGTTCTTCCTTACAGTCCTTTAATACCCTGGCAAATATCTCATAGATTGTTGGTACCTCGGGTAACATGTTTAAATTTTCGGAGGTGAAAACTTTTGAAAAATATCTGTTCAGATTATTGCTCATTTCTCCGTCGTTATCAGTTAGCTCGCCTGTATGTGACTGTATTGGTCGAATCTTTTATTGTGTTTTAGTTTGATGCATTTGATAAAAAACCTTGGGGTTTGACTTCGCCTCCCTTGCTACCTTCAGCTCATTATTCCTCGTTACTTTTCTTATCTCGGTCTTAACCCAACTGGCCAATACCTTATAATGATCTCGGTGGTAAACTTCACCACGATTTATCCTCCTATCTGTAGTCTTCATTTGTCCAATAATATTTTTTAAATAATTATTTATCCATTTAGGGGTCATTGTTATTTGATCTGAGTTTTATGTATGGAATATTCTGGTTTTGTGCATTAAGTCACTCGTTATTTAAATTGTTGTGGAATTCGTCAACCTCAGATCTCGTGGTGAGGTAACCCTCAGCGGTTATATTATGTGAGGTCATCATTGTCAGTTCACCAGGTAAAGTGATATCTTTCTTTGTTGGATACATTGTGTGAGGTCACCCTATTTACCACCTCAAGTGAGGTTAGGTAATTCAGCCCAAATGTAATACCAATTCTCTCAGCTACCCTTTCAACCTTTTAAAGTTTGCTCTTCTGAAATCTAGAACTTTAATAGAATTTTCCTTTTGGTTGACATTAAGTTTTACTTTGAATCTCACTTCTTTATGATCGCTATTAGCTAATTCGTTCCCTACTTCAACATAACTAATGAGGTTTTCTCTGTTTGACAGAACTAAATCTAGTATATTCTTACCCCGAGAGAATTTGGCATTATGTTGACTTAGGAAACAGTCCTGAACTGTTTAAAAAAAATCCTCTGATTTTGAGGTACCCTTAAAGTCGGTCTAATCTAATTGAGTAAAGTTAAAGTCCCCTATTATGTCTGGATGCCCTGCGTATTTTGTCTCAAATAAGTTGTTTATTAAATATATTGTGGTTAGTAGGTCTATATATAACTGCTATGATTAATTTTTCCCCATTATCGGTTAATTCTATCCAAATTGTTTCTGTATTCAGTATAGGTTTTATTTCCCCTTTGATTTCACACTTCAAATTATCCCTGATATAGATTGCTTCCCCGCCTCCTTTCCTTATCTGCCTATTGGTATGGAATAATTTTTTACCTTTTAGGGGGGCAGCTAAATGCAATTTTTCAAGAGAATTATGCAAATGGTGATACAAGCACAAAATTTGGCATGGTAATTCTCTAATGGTTACTAGTCAAGTCTGCCTGATTGACCATTTAAAAATCCAAGATGGCGGCCATATTGACCTTCAAAAGTTTATTTTTCTTATAGAAATTGATGTAGTTGATCAATCTGAGTGATCTTGGTGTCGATATGTATATTTTCAAGCATGCTCAGATAATTTTTTATCGTTATAAGTCCATTATAACATTTTTATCCACATAAAATAACACTTTTTGTAAAAAAATAAAAACAAAAAAGAACTTACTAAAAACAAAAGTACTCACTTTTAGCACTGGTTCCTGTGACTTCTCCTGACAGTACATCTGTGTGAATTTACTGCTGTTCACATATGCAACTGCAAAGTGCTGTGCAGGAAAGTCCAGAGCGAAAGCATTTGCATCTCTGGTTGCAGTCTCTCTTACAGGAACATTTGGTCAGCTCCTGACAACATGTCGCAATCGGGGGAAGAGTCGTCCAACGTATCTGCCATGCCTCTCCCTTCTGCGTCCATCCCCACTTGACAGGACTGCTGGTTTCTGGATTAGAGATTGTTGCCTGGCCCCAGTTGATACGAGCCTAGTAGGCAGCCCGCTTTGCATGGTCCTTGAGGGCTGCCTGGGGTGGTGGAATGGAGTCATATGGTCTCTGCTTGTGAGAAAAGAGATTTAGTCCTGCCTCATCTACACCAGTGGCTGCACTAGATCTGTCGTGCTTGAGGACAACAAATCTTTCTAGCTTCTGCAGGTCAACATCAGCAACTATTGTTGGACATTGGCTGAGTTTGGTGAATGTTTCTGAAACTTCATCACAGACATTCCATGTCTGCCATGCAGATTTCTTTCCTTTCCCACGGAAGCCAGACACAACGTCACAACCAGTGAAAGCATGAAAGTATAGGATCCCACTAGCTTTAGTAGACCCTATCGCAGAAACTACATCATGAACTGGAATCCAACGATAAATGGCTCCTATAGTGATGACAGTACAGATACTGCTATGACGACCACGTCAGTGTCATTGGCTTTGATGATGACGGACTTGCTACCTTCCATTGCTGAAGCATGTCCCGTCGTATCATCCCAGCAGCCTTGGCCAGGTGGATCGCGTCACCGTGTTTGCTTGCTTGTGCCAGGATTGAGCCAACATCCTTCTCAAAAGCCAGTAGGATATCTCTTCCTTGGTGATGAGCTTGCAGCTGGGGGATGTGAAAAAGCAGCTGGTCCTTCAGTCGAGTAGCATGAACATCGGGCGATCCAACACCCAGCTGCTCAAGTCTCTGTCTGTAGAGTGTGACCAGGTCAGCAAGTCTGAAAATGGGTGGTTCAGTACCTGCACTAGAAGCTTCCATCTGAGTGATGTAAGTGACCAGTTCAGAGAAAGCAGTTGGGTATGCGTCCTTGTTCGGATGAAGCTCTTGTGCTTCTTCTTGCCCATGAGCATTTCGGTGTGTTCTTTCTCGGTTGTACAGGTCTGCCAGGCAGCGAGGGTGATACTTCAGTTCTTGTGCCACAACATCTCCTGCACTTAGTTTGGCAAGGAGTTTTCCATCGCTAAGTGTCTCGCACAATCATTCAATCTTTTATTAAGTTTCATTGTCAATGCATGTCTTATGTCACCTGCCGAAGCTTCTTCCTCACATAGAAAGCATTCTGTTACTTTGGGGTCTCTGACCATTCGTGGTATCTTGCTACTGCTGCTCTCCTCTGTAGCAACTGCAGAGGTTCGCCTTTTCTGAGCTCTATTTAACTTTGTGTTGTTGAACAGAAGTCTGCAACTCTCATGATGGTGTGCCTTGTTTCTCCTCAAGGTCTCCTCTATCCCAGGGTCAAGCTTGTTTGGCAGTGCATTGATTGAATGAAATAGAGGAATATTCCTTGCCAAGCTCTTGTAACCGTCATCTCCTTTCTTGGCAGGATTTGCATGTGGAGGCTTAAGATCTTCCTTCTTATCCTGTTGACAAAGACAACACTTTGCCCAGTCAGTGAGGAATGATTTGTTGGTATAGTTTGTGTCCATAACTGTTTTTGATCTTCAGGGCCGAGGGTTTATCCTTTTACCACCCTGATGGGCACTTTCTTGTGTGGGATACAACTAGGCTCATGCCTTTTGCCCTACACCTAGTCCGATCGTTCATCCAGTGTCATTAGTCCCGTGCGGTCTGTACACCATCCAGATAACTAAAACCCCGTTATCCTTGGCTCGGCTCTCCCGCGCTGGCACAGCCTGTCAATTCAGGTGCGGCTGCTTAACTGATTTGGGATTGGTTAAGCAGCATTTGGGACACTAAGCTGTTGCAGTATGACATGCTTTTTCTTAGCTGACACTGAACCCCATGCTGGGTTGCACCTCAGTGATGTCACCAGTGCGCCCTGGTAGTGCCCGACAATCACTCCCTCACATGCAGAGACCCTCTGCATGCCACCCTCACCTAGTTGGAAAAAAACATAAAACCAGTACATAAAACCAGTCATAAATAAGAAAAAATATATATCTGAGAGGATCAGAAATAGAAAAAATCATCTGAGTATGCTTGAAAACATACATATCGACACTAAGATCATTTAGATTGACCAACTACATTAATTTCCATAAAAAATTATTTTTCGAAGGTCAATTTGGCAGCCATCTTGAAAAATGGCCGCCATCTTGGATTTCCAAATGGCCAATCAGGCAGATTTGACAAGTAGCACCTAGGGTATGATGATGCCAAATTTCATGCTTGTATCACCATTTGCACGAATTTTCCATTATCCACTCTACTATTTAATTTGGTACTCGACAGGTAACTCACGTGGATCAAAGTTTATCCATGTTTCTCTTTGTCGCGTTTGGGTTTTAACAGTTTGCCGAATTTAGCTTTGTCATCATTCCTAGCACTATTTTTCTCTAATCTCTTGCATTGTTTACCCTTGCCCAATGCAGTCTCCTTGACCCCCGTGCTCACATATTCATCTGGCAATTTAAAGACTTCGGCATCTTTGAACTGCACTCCAGGGTTGCCACCCCATCCCTAGATAAATGTACCCAATCCCTATCGTAAAGGTCCCCTCTGGTGTAAAAGTTGTCTTAGTTGTCAACGAATGAGACTGATATTGACTTGCAATATCTGTCAAGACGGCCATTGACAGTAACTGCCTTAACAACCATTCACTACCAACTCTCCATCTAGGCAGGACACCACATACGATAAGGATCATCTTAATACGTTTGATAGCTGTCTTGAACTTATGAAGGAGCTTCTCACTCCTACACCGGCTTATATCATTGCCTCCTGCACTGAGGCAGCTAATGGGTTTGTTCCCATTACCAGATAAGATATTGTCCAAACTGTCAACTACATCCTCCCCCCTCCCAGCTCCTTTCAATCACACTCTCATCCTATTTCCATTTTTGGCACAGAAAACTCTTTCTAGGTACCTTACCTGGAAACCACCAACAATACAGGTGTTCGTACCTTCCTTGTCAACCTTGTCCTTAACTATGTTATCTTCCATTTCGTCTACCAAAGGACTAAAAAAGTTAGAACACTTAGCTGCTGTTATTTTCTTGATTTCTTTTTTCACCACCATTTTGGTCATTCCTCTCCTCACGACCCTCCACTCACCTGTGTGTTGGTGTCAGACACAGACTCTCCCTGTTTCGTGTCTTCCTCCTTTGTCCTCACAATCACTTTTTTTAACTTCAATTTTTCGTCCTTGACCTTCACTAGCTCTGCCTTCAAAAGGCACAGAGCTGTTCACAACTAACACTAGCCATTGCACTGTCAGTTAATCTCTGATAAATAATTCAGCCATGACCTTTCCTCTAGCGAGGTCAGCCCACATCTTGACGACCCTTACTAGAAAGAAAAAAGAAAAATGATATCGTCTACCGGTGAAGTATCCTAGCCTAACCTAACCTAATCCAAGTGTTCACCAATCCTCTCTGTGAGTGTATCCAGGATCACATCTTTCAACATGGTTGTTCTTTCTCAGTCTCAATCTTCCCCTCTGGTCCTCCCATCTACACTTTCACGCATTATAACATCTTTGCTCTCAGTGACAGAGTCTGATTGGTTATACCACGTAACTTTACAAGTGTATAATATTAATTGTGGTTGCTAGTGGATATGTTTGTCTTGTGTGAGCTTTCTGTAACTGAGTTCGTTGATAGGTTAGGTTAGGTTGCGTTACGTTTTGGTAGTATAAGGGACGAAGATTAGGTTTGTTTGGATTAGGTTAGTTTATTTTAGGTTAACTTAGGTTAATTTAGGTTAGTTTAGGTTAAATTAGGTTAATTTGGGTTAGTTTAAGTTAGATTAGGTTGGGCAAGGATAGGTTAGATTATGTTGGGTTAATTTAGGTTAGATTAGCTTAGGCTAGGTTATGTTAGATTCGGTTATGTTTTGTTAGACTAGGTTAGATTATGTTGGTGTATGTTATGTTATGTTAGGCTAAATTAAGTAGGGTCGCTGGTAAAGAAGAAAAAAATATATAAAAAGTCTCTATAGTTCCAAGAATGGTTGACAAGTAGCGTAAAGCGAGAGTGACCCAGACGAATGACTGTGTGGGCGTGTGAGGCGACGCGTTCACTTCTTAAATGGAGAAGTCTGTCTTTTTTGTATATATATATATATATATATATATATATATATATATATATATATATATATATATATATATATATATATATACATATATATACATATATATATATATATATATATATGCAAGTAAATCACTGTAGGTGCGCGTGATCTAGGTATATGCTGATAACCACCAGGAAAGAAGAAAACACGAAGTTCCCAAGCGCTTTCGTGTAATTCACATCTTCAGGGGTGAGTACAGACTAGATAGAGTAATGCAGAACAAGATGAATATATACAGAGGAGGGTGAGACCAGGTCCACAATGGTCAGGTAATTAGGTAATGACCCTACTAATCTTTAAATGGCACACAACGGTTGGTGGTTGGGTCAGATGGGACAGTGACCCGCCCTCTCACCTGATCACAAATCTTCTTAATTACAAAGTTGTCCAGCTTGTACAAGCCGTTACTCAAATTCATGTTGAATGCTTCGGTATGTTTAATAAGACTAGATTCTATGATGTTCCTACTATCAATTGAATTACATGGTAATATTGAGGAGGCATTATCCCAGTCAATGCAATGCTTGTTATCCCTCAAATGAACAAACAGAGCATTGGATTCCTGGCCTGTCCTGACACTGTATTTGTGTTGTTTAATTCTAGTTACAAGATCTTTACCTGTCTGGCCTAAGTAAAACATATTACATTCCTTGCAAGGAACTTTATAAATGCAACCAATTGTGTTGTTGGGGGAGTTCTTGATTAACATTTGTTTAACAGTGCATGAGTTTTTAAATGCCACATTGACGTTCCAAGATTTTAGCTGTGCCGGAATGTGTGAGAAATTTTTGTGAAATGGTAATATTAAGATATTCTTATGGTCATGGGTGGGCTTGGGATCAGTTCTATAAAAAGTTTTCTTAGTAATGTTTAAGCATTTGTCTATGAAAGATCTAGGGTATTTAAGGTTTGAGCCAATATTATATATATATTTGTATTCCTCATCGATGAATTCCGGACTGCAAATTCTCAAGGCACGTAAAAACATTGTTGTAAATACTGACTGTTTGACTTTATTATGGTGGGCAGAATAATAATGAATGTATGAACACACATTGGTTGGTTTTCTATAAATACTGAACTTGAAAGTGTTACCCAATCTGTGTATCAGACAGTCTAGGAATGGCAATTTACAGTCTTGCTCTAATTCCACAGTGAATTTGATCGAGGGGGCTAAGTTGTTAAGTTGTGGTAGGAAAACTTTTAGGTCCTCATTACATGGCCAGAGACATAATACATCATCAACATATCTAAACCAGACTGCTGAGGGTGGTAAAATATTACTTAATAGTTTCTTTTCAAAGAATTCCATATATAGGTTGCTTAATACAGGTGAGAGTGGATTACCCATTGCCATACCAAATTTTTGAGCATAATATTCCCCATTGAATTCGAATTTGCAATCCTTAATACATAGTTTGATGAGTTCGATGAAGTCATCTTTCGAGACGGGCAGTGAAATGTTATCCAGACAGGTAAAGATCTTGTAACTAGAATTAAACAACACAAATACAGTGTCAGGACAGGCCAGGAATCCAATGCTCTGTTTGTTCATTTGAGGGATAACAAGCATTGCATTGACTGGGATAATGCCTCCTCAATATTACCATGTAATTCAATTGATAGTAGGAACATCATAGAATCTAGTCTTATTAAACATACCGAAGCATTCAACATGAATTTGAGTAACGGCTTGTACAAGCTGGACAACTTTGTAATTAAGAAGATTTGTGATCAGGTGAGAGGGCGGGTCACTGTCCCATCTGACCCAACCACCAACCGTTGTGTGCCATTTAAAGATTAGTAGGGTCATTACCTAATTACCTGACCATTGTGGACCTGGTCTCACCCTCCTCTGTATATATTCATCTTGTTCTGCATTACTCTATCTAGTCTGTACTCACCCCTGAAGATGTGAATTACACGAAAGCGCTTGGGAACTTCGTGTTTTCTTCTTTCCTGGTGGTTATCAGCATATATATATATATATATATATAAATATATATATATATATATATATATATATATATATATATATATATTATGTGTAATTATTTGATATATGGTACCTCTAGTACACATACACACGCAAACACACACACTCCCAGTAAATCCTACTTCTTGCACTGTCACTATGTTGAAATGCCCTGTAGTTTGAGCTTTTCCCCACCTAGTTATTATATATCTAATTTGTACCACTTATGTTACTTGTATATTATTTGTAAATCGAAACCCATTCCTCAATTATGTAACTGTATATTTTCAGCCTTCTGGCTGCTACGCTCTTTTAATAAACTGTTAATTATTATTATTATTATTATTATTATTATTATTATTATTATTACACACACAAATATATATATATATATATATATATATATATATATATATATATATATATATATATATATATATATAAATATATATATATATATATATATATATATATATATATATATATTTATATATATATATATATATATATATATATAAATTTATATATATATATATATATATATATATATATATATATATATATATATATATATATATATGCAAGTAAATCACTGTAGGTGCGCGTGATCTATATATGCTGATAACCACCAGGAAAGAAGAAAACACGAAGTTCCCAAGCGCTTTCGTGTAATTCACATCTTCAGGGGTGAGTACAGACTAGTCTGTACTCACCCCTGAAGATGTGAATTACACGAAAGCGCTTGGGAACTTCGTGTTTTCTTCTTTCCTGGTGGTTATCAGCATATATATATATATATATATGTATATATATATATATATAAATATATATATATATATATATATATATACATATATATATATATATATATATATATATATATATATATATATATATATATATATATATATATATATATATACATATATATATATAAAACAAAGTAGTATGTCTGTGTGTTTCTTTTTTTGTGTGTCCATACGAGAATCTCGGAAACTACTTTATCGATCTGTAGTGATGTTGGATGGTGTTATATGTAGTGATGATGATGGATGGTATTATATGTAGTGGTGATGGATGATATTATATGTAGTGATGATGGATGGTGTTATATGTAGTGATAATGGCTGGTGTTATATGTAGTGATGAGGGATGGTGTTATATGTAGTGATGATGGGTGGTGTTATATGTAGTGATGATGGATGGTGTTATATGTAGTAGTGATAATGGATGGTGTTATATGTTACATTGGTGGTCCCCTACAATCCTCTTTTGAATAAGGCATTCAATGCGAGCATCAATGTGGAGTTCTGTAATTCAGTCAAGTCCATAAAGTATGTCTGCAAATACGTCAACAAAGGCTCGGACCAAGCAATCTTTGCATTGGGAAAGGAAGGAAATCATGATGAGGTGACACAGTTTCAGCAGGGCCGTTATATATGCAGCAATGAAGCCCTATGGAGAATTTTTAGTTTTCCTATACACGAACGATGCCCAACAGTAGTTCATCTGGCTGTTCACCTGGAAAATGGACAAAGCGTATACTTCACAGAAGAGTCCCTCCAAAATCAAATGGCAAATCCTGCTCATACGAATCTCACTGCATTCTTTAAGCTTTCACAGGAAGATGAGTTTGCTCTAATACTCCTGTATGTTGACGTACCCAAGTTCTAAATATGGCAGGCTTCAATGAAAAAGTTCCAGAGAAGAGCTCAAGGATCCGATGTTGAAAGATATCCAGGGATAAAGTCAGGCAATGCTTTGGGACGTGTCTACACGGTTCACCTCAACAACTTTGAATGCTATTGTCTGAGACTACTTTTGCACCACATCCGTGGCCCAACATCATATGCAGCACTCAAGACAGTGAATGGACAAGTCTGCAGAACCTATCAGGAAGCGTGCAATCTCCTTGGCCTACTGGAAGATGATGGTCACTGGAATGACACATTAGAAGAGGCAGCAGCTACTCAATCGCCAATGAGAATGAGGAACCTGTTTGCCATCATGATTGCTACATGTGGACTTTCCAACCCAAGCCAGCTCTGGAAAAACCACCAAGAAAGTCTTTCAGAGGATCTGCTTCATCAAGCAAGAAGAGAACATCCTAGTCAAGAGACTGAGTTCATGGATGACATGTTCAACAGGGCTCTGATCATGCTGGAAGACAAAGTGATGGAGCTATGCGGAAAAAACCTGACTGATTTTTGATTGCCTTCCCCAAACCGAGAAGAACCAGTAGCTGCAACCAGGGAGTTGCTCAGAGAGACAGACTACTCAGTTGAAGTTCTGGTGAATTTTGTTGAAGAAAATGAGCCTCACCTGGTGAGGCTCATGAATAAATCTTGCAAGCAATACAAGCAGAGCAGGGAGGCATGATCTTTCTTGATGCACCTGGCGGGACAGAAAAAACATTCTTGATCAATCTTCTGTTGGCCAAAGTACGTTATCAGGGGAAAATTGCTCTTGCTGTGGCATCCTCAGGCATTGCTGCAACACTACTAGAAGGAGGACGAACTGCACACTCAACTTTTAAACTGCCTCTCAACCTCGCTCACAATGAGAATCCAGTGTGCAACATCAAAAAAAGGATCGGCAAACGCAAAACTCTTAGAAAAATGCAGCCTCTTAGTTTGGGATGAACGCACTATGTCTCACAAGTTAGCGTTTGAAGCATTGAACAGGACCTTGGAAGACATACGAGAAAATAACCAACTCATGGGTGGCATTACAATGGTCATTGTTGGAGACTTTCGCCAGGCCCTACCTGTCATTCCTCGAAGCACTCCAGCTGATGAACTGAATGCGTGCCTCAAGGCATCATACCTTTGGAGAAGTGTTCAGACACTCACACTATCCACAAACATGAGAGTACATCTACAAGGAGCTCACTAACATAGTCTACCTAAACATTATCCACCACTACAAGGATCACAAGTGGCTGCGTGAACGCGCAATTCTGGCACCAAAGAATGAAACAGTGGCTGAAATCAGCATGACTCTACTCAGACAGCTTCCAGGCAGTGAGACCTCATTCAAATCTGTTGATACAGTAATCGACCAGGACCAAGCAGTCCAGTACCATGCAGAATTCCTTAATTCTTTGGAGCCCGCTGGAATGTCTCCTCACCACCTCACTCTCAAGATTGGAACTCCTGTAATGCTCTTAAGAAATATTGAACCACCAATCCTCTGCAATGGCACAAGACTGGTGGTGAAGAACATGATACCACATGTAATGGAAGCTACAATACTGACAGGAAAAGCTAAAGGAGAGGACGTTTTTATACCAAGGATACCTCTCATCACCACTGACCTGCCAATTGAGTTCAAGCGACTTCAGTTCCCGGTTAAAGTGAGCTTTGCCATGACCATCTACAAAAGCCAGGGACAGTCCATAAAGATGGTTGGCCTAAACCTGGTGTTTCCTTGCTTCTCTCATGGCCAGTTCTATCTTGGATGCTCCAGAGTGGGAACTGGCAAAAATCTGTACATACTTGCTCCTAATGGCAAAACCAAAAATGTGGTCTACTTTTTTTTTTTTTTTTTTTTTGGGTTAAGGTGGGAAAGGATGGAAGGCATGCTGGGGTTCTAGGCACAGCCAGACATGAGGGATGGAGAAGTCACAACATATAGACGTGGGGGGAAAGGTTGGAAAAGAAGTTTAATGAGTTAAACAGAGGGGGACGACACCCCTTGTTTTACATATTACAGAGTTTGTTGGCTAACTAAGCTAACCTAGGATTTAGAATGAGGTTGCACAATGGTTAGTTTAGTAGACAATGACTAGATTGATTTTACAATAACAAGTTTATTAACATCTTATACTGTATTACGATATGGACTCACTTGATTGTGACCTGTTAATTGTGAATTTATATCATCTAAGTTTTAATCTAAGGTGGATCACTATGGCGGACATAGATGGGTCGCGGGTTGGGTTGTTGTAGTGCAGGCAGACTCCGGGGCCACCAGGCGAGGGGTCGCCCTCCGTTGATGTCTTCCCCGCGTAAGTGGTCTGGGCTGTGAAGGTCGTCCAGGAGCTTGTCCCAAACCTTCTTCCCTAGGCGATGGAACCTGACGTTGAAGGCCTCTGTTTTATTTCTTAGGTGGATGGTTTCCACTGTCTCCTGGTAGGGTGGCGCTTGGCCACTGGCTGACCTCAAACACTTGTTTTGGAAGCTCTGTAGTTGTTGTAGTCTAGTCTTCCCGAGTGTGACGAGTGGTAGATGTGGGTACTCCAACACAGGCCTCACCAGCGCCTTGTACAGGTGAACTTGTATCTTTTCAGGCATCAATTTATAACGTTTTAATTTGGCTGCGGCGACTTTGGCTTTATTTAGTCTGTCCTTCACGTGGGGAATGATGCCCGTCCGAGAGATGATGAGGCTGAGCAACCTGCCTTGTTTAGAGTACTCAATCTCTTCGTCGTTGATCATCAATGGCGCCGGTTTGTATTTGGCTATGGGTATGACCTCAAATTTCGTTTTGTTTGTTTTTATTTTCCATTTATTTTCATACTCCGAGATCTCCTCTATTGCCCGAGCAGTGAGTCGTGCCATCCTTGCTGTGGACCTTCCTGGGCAGGTGACGATCTGTGTTACATCGTTGGCATCTACCTTAACGCACTGCAGTGAGACAATGTGGAGCCTCCCGGAGGTTGGCGTTCTACCTTGGCCTAGGGAAAGAGGGCGATTCCGCTAGTGTATATATATATATATATATATCTTGATAAAATCACACGGGAAAATGGAAACAACGGAGTACCTTAGCTTTCGTCTTTATTCAAGACATCTTCAGAGGCCTCTGAAGATGTCTTGAATAAAGACGAAAGCTAAGGTACTCCGTTGTTTCCATTTTCCCGTGTGATTTTATCAAGATTTATCTTATCCACGTTTTCATTGTGGATTTTCATAAAATATATATATATATATATATATATATGACTGTGACCGGGGAACGCTAACCGCTGGACCACCAAGATACTAAAAGCAGTCCTAGACTTTGTTATATTTCACACAAAGCCTGTTCAACGAGCTTATGGCGCCGTGAACCTCTAATGGGGACCACCCAAATCACTTAGGTGGTCAGAGTAACGTTTTACCAAATCCGGCTTCGCAACACGAGGATCCATATATATTTCATTAGCCCAATACAGCACGCGGACTTCTACATACAATCAACACCTCAACCCGCCAGGATTCGAACCCACGGCCCACAAGCCTATGACTGTGACCGGGGAACGCTAACCGCTGGACCACCAGGATACTAAAAGCAGTCTAGACTTTGTTATATTTCACACAAAGCCTGTTCAACGTGCTTATGGCGCTGTGAACCTCTAATGGGGACCACCCGTATCATTAGAGGTTCACAGCGCCAAAAGCTCGTTGAACAGGCTTTGTGGGAAATATGAAAAAGTCTAGGACTGCTTTTAGTATCCTGGTGGTCCAGCGGTTACCGTTTCCCGGTCACAGTCGTGGGCCGTGGGTTCGAATCCTGGCGGGTTGAGGTATTGATTGTATGTAGAAGTCCGCGTGCTTTATTGGGCTAATGATATATATATATATATATATATAATACACATAAATGATACAACACATACACAGACTTATAGTAATATACATAGACACAAATAATACACAATCTATGGCTATGAATTAGTGAATATCATCGTGGTAATCTAAGAACAGGTGAAAGCGGTTGTTCCCTAAAGATTATTATTAGTATTATTATTATTAACATCATCATCATCATCATTATTATTATTATTATTATATTATTATTATTATATTATTATTTTATTATTATTATTATTATTATTATTATTATTATTATTGTTATTATTATTATTAATTATTATTATTATTATTATTATTATTATTATTATTATTATTATTATTATTATTATTATTAATTTTCGTTGTTATCACCATTTTTAAAATAGTGCCACCAACTATTATCAATACTGCAGACGTTCCTATCTCTTGGTAGTTAAAGCAGTGTAGTTTGACGCTTGTTAGGGAGGTTAACAAGCGGCCCAGTCAAGAAGGGATCAAGTTACAGTTTGGTATCCTGAGATCAACCTGGAACTTAAGTGGAGAGTCAGCAAGTGTGTACAATACATTCAAACTTGACGTAACTTTGCACGGACCATACTCAGCAGTGTTGGATTTGGGTTTGACCTTGCGTTGTGACCTGGGGATGAGACTTGATGTTCTGACCTGGGGTACAGACCAGGGGATGTGATTTGGGTACGTGACTTGGGAATGGAACTTGAGGCTGTGACCTGGGGATGTGAATTTGGGAAGTGAACTAGGAATGTGACCTGCTACCGTGACCTGGGGGTGCTACATAGGATTGTGACCAAAGGATGTGATTTGGGGATGTGAACTGGGTCTGTGACCTACGGCTGTGACCTACGGCTATTACCAATGAATGAGATCTGGGGATGTGACTTGGGGCTATGACCTACAACTACTACTTTGCTGTCACTCTGAGTCGAAAATAACGACCATCCAGCTATGATAAAATTATATGAGTTATTAGGGATGTCACCTTCATTGGTGAATTTTGAGATGACTAAAGAAGCCGATACGGGACCGGCAGGGTCGTTCACAGTAGTTGCACATGTGGAGGACTACACCTAGTGCGGGAGGGGCGGCGGCAGTGTCTTTCTGGCGTTGGCGCTAGACTTCCTCAGTTTGCAATCTGGCTAACTCAAAAGTATTGACACCTACTCGTGCAGTGCTCTTCCAAACGTTACGAAGTGGAGTAATCGTCACCCAGGTAAGGGGATCGGTTTGGCACTTTTTCCAGGTTTGTCTTAAGACTATTCTTAAACCTTTTCAGTTGCCGCCGGCGTTACGTTTACTATTCGTTATGTGACTGTAAAGTAGCTGCTTTGGCAGTCTACTGTCGTCCATGCGGGTAAAATGGCCAGTCCAGCGTAGTTGTTCGTGAATAATGGTAGCCTCGATGCTCCTATAGTTGGTGTCAGCAAGAATACTGGCATTTGTTCTCTTATCTTCCTAGCGAAGTCGAAGGATGGAACGTAGACTACTTTGGTGAAAGTTTTCAAGTGACTTGAGGTGCCTCTTGTATGTAACCCAAGTCTCGCTGCCATGTTGCAGGGTGGGAAAGACCACTGCTCGATATACGTGTAACTTTGTAGATAACTTCAGCTCCATACAGCTGAAGACACGGTTACGGAGTCCTCCAAAGGCTTGAGATGCACATCTGATCTGATGCTGAATCTCTTCATCGATATCCGCGGTAGTGGACAAGTGGGAGCCGAGATACCGAAAGTAGGTAACATTAGAGAGGGTAGTACCGTTAAGCTGGATGGATGGTGGAGATGTGCCTGAACCAGGGGCAGGCTGAAAGTTAATGTGAGTCTTATGTACATTCACCTCAAGGCCGAAGTGTGCATACGCATCTGTGTAGGTGTTCAAGATCTCCTGGAGGTCGCGTTCAGTGTGAGCAACAAGGGTGAGGTCGTCTGCATACTGTAGTTCAGTAATGGAAGCTGCCGACACCTCTGTTCCTGCCTGGAACCTTCTTATTTTGAAAAGACTCTTCATCCGGTGTTCGATGTCCACCCCGCCGGCTAAATTGGAACTTGCATGAGTAAGGAAGGCATCCCCAAAAATGGAAAGGAGATTTGGTGTCAGTACACACCCTTCTTTAACTCCAGTTTGGATGGAGAAAAACTCAGACTGGGTGCCTTTGTGTAGGACACTGCCGTTATGCCATCGTGTAGTTGCCTCACAATGGCGATGAATTTTGTTGGGCAGCCAAAACGGTTGAGAGTCCACCAGAGGTGTTCCTTGTTGACCGAGTCGAAGGCCTTGTTTAGGTTGATGAAAGCTGTATGTATATTATGTATGCTGGATTATATATCATGTATGTATATTATGTATGTGCTCCATTTATGTATTATTTATTCAGCCTAGCTAGCAGCGTGT
The DNA here is from genome assembly GCA_958450375.1 of Homarus gammarus. Taxonomy (NCBI): domain Eukaryota; kingdom Metazoa; phylum Arthropoda; class Malacostraca; order Decapoda; family Nephropidae; genus Homarus; species Homarus gammarus. The sequence continues at coordinate 383,829 of CAUDMG010001848.1, forward strand.
GGCATTGTTATTACCATATCCCACATGCTTAATTAATGTGCCTGGCGACGTATGGAAGCTGCTAATGTATCACTTGCCATACGTCGCCTATAGCAGTTGACAAGGAGCCTAGCCAGGGAGACCGCTGCTCTCCTCTGTGTACATACTCTTATCCAGTAAACCGAACCTACAAAACTATACAGGTGTTTGTGTTCCCTCCTGTATATAGAACTTATTATTCAGAACCTAACATGGCGCAGTGATCCGATTTTACTGGATAATTATGAGTGAAAGTGCAAAGTCTGTGGAAAGCCGGCGTACGGACTCCTCTCTCGCTTGGGTCAACTCCCGCGCGTCAGCTCTCCTCGAAGAATCTCAGCAACTTTGAGCAGTGTCAGTGACAGTGATTTTCTGTGAAGTGTTTAGTGCATTGTGTGTTCGTGCCATTCATGTGTGACCTTGTTCTAAAGGATTCCCAAGGTATACGGCACGTTCTGGGCATTTGTAAGGAGTAAAGTTCAGTGCACCCGTCTCTGACCGCGTCCTGAGGGTAACTAGACTGACTGGGAGTCGCCGCGCCTCTCCCTCCACCCCCTCACAGCGCCGCCTCCACCCCCCCCTCACAGCTGGGGCGAGACGCTTTGCCGGCCGGGGACACACTCACACACATACACGTACTAACACTCGCTGACCGCGCGGCTTCCTTATATATATTTTATATATATAACCTACTTATCTGTGTATTTAATTAATTTTTTGTCTGAAATCTTGTTGATACGACGGGCTGACCGGTCAACACTGATTTAAGACATAGTACACAGAGGAAGTAGTTATGTCTCACGCCTTACGTAGCCGTGGACCCAGCGTCTGGATGAGCCAGGCGGGTGATGGCCCCGCAGAGATGGATGACCAGGCCGGCCACGACGCTCCAGCCCCCACATCGCGCAGTCCCTCACCTCAATATTCAGCGTTGTCTCCAGAGATAATTGCTTTACTGAAGTTTATGAGAGATGAGAAACGCGAGGATGAAGCTCACAGACGTTTGGCGGATGAGCACAGAAGGCAAGCAGAGGCAGAACGAGACCACCAACGGAGATTGGAAGACAGTGAACGGTTTGAAGCCTTGATATCTCGCCTCACTGTTAACCAAGCCCCTGGCTCTAACACTGCCTCGGCACTGACTGGTTCAGATACCTCATCCATGCTTCCTTCACGCCCCCCAGCCCCACCTAAAGCAGCAGCTCAAACGCCGCCCATCTTGAAGCCTGATGAGACTTTCCAGACTTTTCGTGAATGGCGGCGACGGTGGACTGATTATTCTACAATGGTGGATCTCCAGAGTTTGTCACAGCCTAAACAACTCATCCAGCTGCGTATGTGCCTGTCCTTGGAAATTCAGCGTGTCTTGGAACATACGTTGCAGGTACCCCCAACCTCTTCGCTGTCTGTAGAGGAGGTACTGGACGTTCTACAACGGCACATCAAAGGACAGCAGAATGAAGCTCTGCGCAGGAGGGAATTGTTTAGCTGCAGACAGTTGGAGGGTGAGTCTTTTGATGCCTTTTACGTGCGTCTTAAGAGAGCCTCGGAAGAGGTAGATATATGTCCAGGCCACCACCAGCAGTGCGAGGAGACCCAGTTGAAGCAGGTGATCCTGATGGGTGTTAAGGACGAGGAACTTGTCCAACGCCTCACCTCCCTCGACTCTTCCTCTTCTCTTAAGGATGTGTTGACGATATGTCGCTCCTATGAGGCTGCCAGGTGTGCCACCTCTGCCATCCGCGCTCCCCCTACAGCTGTACGCGCTGTGTCCCGGTACAAGAAGGACAAGAAGTCTGTTCCTACGCCTTCGCCCACCACGTCCACGCCCGGTTTATTTTGCAACAACTGTGGTAAGCAGCACGGAACACAGGTGTGTCCAGCTGCTCAGTCTACCTGCAACAGTTGTGACCGTAAGGGCCACTGGTCACTCACAGTACGGTGCCCAGCCAAACGCGTCCAGTGCAATGTGTGTGGTCGTCTGGGCCACTATGACAAGTGTTGCCCTTCCAACATACCCAAGGGACCGCGTCGGCGGAAGCTTCAGCCCCCCTCCACCAGAGAGGGCCGCCCACAGTCTTCCAATCAGAGGTACGACGACTCTTGACAACGCTCGAGCCACATTAGGAATGTGTGCTCCCCCCCGCGTCCCAGGACCAAAGTCCCCCAGTACATCAGCGTCATCGTGACCTATGGCGGTGTGTCATCCCGTCTTCAGATGTTGCCCGACACCGGCGCTGATGCGGTCCCCAGCATTTGCAATGCTTGGGGCTCTCTCCACGTGATCTAGGACCGCCCCCCAAGGATCTCCGCTTTATGGCAGATGGTTCACAGATGACCCCGGCCCTAGGTTCACTCTATGCACACGTCACCTTTGGCAACAGGTCGTGTCAAGCCTGGATTGATGTGCATAATGGCGTCCCGACTCCTTTGCTGTCCTACAGACATTGCCAAGAGTTGGCCATCATCTCCCAGGACTTCCCAACACCGATTCTCGAGGTAAAACACGCCAACAGGGTGCACGAAGGGAGCAGCAACTACCCTGCTGCCGCCCTGCCCCTACCTCTGGCCAGTGACACCTCTCCTTCGGTAGTTGTCCCTGCTGCTTCAAGTCTCCACGCCTTGGCTCGCCTCCACGACAGTCACTGTGGAGCCGAGGCCACCAAACGGCGTGCAAGACAGACTGTGTTCCGGCCTGGCATCGACCCCGACATCTCCAATGCTGTCCAGGTGTGTAAGCCCCGCCACGTATTACAACCCAGCCAGCAGCAGGAACCCTTTATGAGTGACGACAACCCCACCCGCCCCTTTGAGTCTGTGTCGGCCGACTTTTTCTGTGTGTCAGGAAAGTCCTTCCTCGTTATCGTCGACCGTCTCTCTGGTTGGCCGGTTGTCATCAAGTGCGGTAATGACACGACGTCTGCCGCCACCATCAGCAAGTTCCGCCACTACTTCCGTGACGTGGGCGTTCCTGTACGCCTGCGAACCGACGGAGGGCCTCAGTTCACAAGCCGGGACTTTGCTGCGTTCCTTGACCGATGGGGAGTCCGGCATGTGTTGTCATCGCCCCATTACCCGCAGTCCAACGGCCACGCTGAGGCTGCCGTCAAATCCCTGAAGCACCTCATCCTTAAGGTGGCCCCTTCTGGGAACATTGACTGCGAGGCCTTCGAAAGGGGTCTTCTTGAACTCCGCAACACACCTAACTACACCGGACGCTCCCCTGCCCAGGTTTTGTATGGACGCCCCCTTCGTTCTTGTGTCCCTGCTCACCCTCAATCCTTCTCCAAGGAGTGGCAGGCCAAGACAGAGGATTGTGATCGCCGAGCCGCCGAACGTGTTCAGGACGTCGCCGCCCGCTACAATGACCACGCCCGTTCTCTCCCCAGGTTGAGTGTCGGCACCCAAGTCCGTGTTCAGGACCCGACCTCCCTACGTTGGGACAAAGTAGGCGTAGTCATGGGTCTCGGCAGGTCACGGGACTACCAGGTGCGGTTACCCAGTGGTCGTGTGTGGTGGAGGAACCGCCGTTTTCTCCGACCCGTAACAATGCCTTCTGCTGGCCCCGCCACCAGTGTTGAGTCCCATACCCTTCCCAGTGATGAAGTCCCTCGACGCTCAGAACGGATCCAAAAGAAAAGGTCCGCTCAAGACTTTGCTATGAGCGTATAGGGGGGAGGGAGGTGTATGTATATTATGTATGTTGGATTATATATCATGTATGTATATTATGTATGTGCTCCATTTATGTATTATTTATTCAGCCTAGCTAGCAGCGTGTGGCAATGTTATTACCATATCCCACATGCTTAATTAATGTGCCTGGCGACGTATGGAAGCTGCTAATGTATCACTTGCCATACGTCGCCTATAGCAGTTGACAAGGAGCCTAGCCAGGGAGACCGCTGCTCTCCTCTGTGTACATACTCTTATCCAGTAAACCGAACCTACAAAACTATACAGGTGTTTGTGTTCCCTCCTGTATATAGAACTTATTATTCAGAACCTAACAAAAGCCATGTACACGTCACGACGCTGTTCTCTTCACTTTTCCTGTATTTGGCGTTTGACCGGTCTCCCTTCTTGGGGAATTTCCTCCTTTTCCCGCATATTCTCCAGGAGAAGTGGAGACGGCTGGTAAACAGAGGTCCTCCTGCCTTCTACACCTCGGCTGGGATTCGATGAGCTTTGTTATTTTTCATCTGTTTGATGGCAGTAGCTACCTCATCCAGGGTGTAGGAGAGCTGAGGTGGGTCAGCTCTGAATGCTGAGGGACCCGCTGGGTAGTCATGACATCCACATTGGTGTTTCGGTTGAACAGTGAATGGTAGTTCTCTTTCCAGCACTGAAGGATGCCTTCATCGTCTTTAATTAGGGAGTTACCGTCGGATAAGCTGAGGGGGCCTGTGCCACGAGTGATTGGGCAATAAAATGTTTTTTGTGGATTTGAAATATCACGCATCTTGTGCTGTTCTGCAAATTTTTGTGTTTCACATGCTTTATTTTTAAACCAGTCTTTCTTTAGATTACGAAGTTCGCGCGGAAGGTATCAGCATTGGTCTAAGACTTAGGGTTGTTCTGCCAATCATTTAAAGGAGCACGTTTATCATCAACGAGTACATTGTTTGCCGGCTCATTTTCATCAAAACCAGTCCTGGTGTATCCTTTCGATCTGGCCGAGGGTCTTTCTGCAGGTTTTTGTCATGACAGTGTTGAGATTATCCCATTAGGGCACTTGGATTTGGATGGTTTGTTGTCGGGTTGTTTATCAGCCCATGCTCGAGCTGCTCTCTGAAAGCATGTGCTACCGTTGGTCCCTCCAAACCCCCAGTGTTAAAACCTCTTCTGGGGGCTTGCAGCCTTCGCTGTTTTGGGGCAACGTGAAATGATAGCATGGCTCTGATGAGTCGATGATTAGTATCCCAGTGGTCTGAGCTACACATTAGGGTGTGTCAATTTTGTCAACATGTTAAAAATCAAATTTGGTAGTCAAAATATTGTGCCTCTTTATGTCTAAACTTGAGATTAGCAAACAAAAATGAAATGAAATAACCCTCACCTACATCAATTATACCTTAAAGTTTCAAATATCAGTATTTCAACAAATTAATGAGACTTGATTAGAAATATTCACTTGATATTAACTAATCTCATGTAAGCATATGGATTATGGAGTATTTTATGGTTCTATAGCTTGTGTACAATATGCATGTCAGAACATGAACATGAACAGGCTCTCCGTGTGGGACAGTTTAATTCTTGTTTTGACTTGTACCAAGCGTGAGGATAAGGCGCCCGGCTCACTCTCCTTCTAGATATCATAGACGGTGGTTTGCTCTCATTGCACTTGCACCTACTCTACCAGACGAATTCTACATTTTAATTATTGTAAGTAGGGCATATTGATTGTCGCAGTTACTTATATCATTGTATAAAACATTATGTTCTAAGAAATTATTATGTTATTTCTGTTACAGCATTTTTGATAAACAAATTGATATTTTTTGAAACAACAATTGAATTATGAAACATTGAAATATTTTTCTATTTGTCAGATAGTGTGAAGATGTCAAAATTGAAGACAAGAAGTCAGTTGTCAACCCACTTGAGCCTGCTAGTTGGTAAAGGGAAGGAGCTTCCTGTATCAGAACTTCCAACAGTGAGAGACATGCTAAGATTAGGGTTACTCCTTCGAGAAAAAAATGCAAAGGACAGAAGGAACTATACAGATAAAGAACTCATAAATGACATGATAGTCCCTCTTCTGCATCAATGGACAAAAGCTAATGCACTATTCAAACCACCTGTGATTAATCAGTGTCGAACTATTGAGCTAAAACTAACGAAATTATGGCACAAAGCAGTTGAAACATCACTTGGTAAAGGAAACTTGGCCAGGAAACATGAATTTCTGCACACACTTGATACTCTGTTTGACATTTTGACCTGCAAGTGCTCCATACAATTATGTTCTGAATCCAACTGTTCTCACTCAGGTAAGAGAGAAAATAATTCCCACATTGATTGTGGTTGTCCTCGTGAAAAGAAGATCCCTGTTTTAGAGCTTGAATTTATAAAGGCACAGAGGACAAAGGCAGAAGGCCAAGGAAGTATGCAAATGGGTTCAATAGATTATTCAGAAACAAAGAAGCAGATTGCTAATGCCAAGATGAGAGAACAAATCCGAGAGAGGGAACAAAAGAAGAAAATGAAGAGTGAAGAAGCCATCCAAAGAGAGGAAGAGCTGTGTCAAGATGTTTATCACTTCTTTGATAGTTCTTCTGATGAACAGGAAGCAACATCAGATGATAGTTCCAAAGAGCCATCTGAACCTTTACCAAAGAAAATGAAATACAACACAAGAAATATTTCAAACATTGCTTTAGCTAGTATTCGCCACCATGCTGGACTTCGTGAGGCTGCAGAAATTGCAACTGCCGCTTGGATAGATGCAGGCCTCATCAGCCGAGAGGATGTATCTTTGGTGATAGATCATAATAAAATTAGAAGAGCACAAGAAAAAATAATGAAGGAAATATCTGATCAGCATGAAAAAGATTTAAGCGAGGGAGGGCTCTCCTGTCTTTTGTTTGATGGAAGAAAAGATGACACAAAAGATTTGCTAGAAGTAGAGGGAGTGAACATAAAGTTTCCAGGTCTCATCAAAGAAGAACACTACTCTGTCTGTTCTGAGCCTGGTGGTCGGTTTTTGTTTCACTTTGCTCCCGAAACTGAAGTAGAAGGGAAGAAACATGCAGAGGTCATTGCTGATCATATTTTATGTTGGGTTCAGGAGAGAGGACTTGGCAGTTCACTGCAAGCTGTTGGTGGAGATTCAACTGCAGTGAACACCGGATGGCAGGGGTGTGTAATGACGCATTTAGAGAAAAAACTAGGAAGAAGACTTGTTTGGATTGTATGTGATTTACATACAGGCGAGCTACCTCTTCGTCATCTCATCCAGGAACTTGATGGTCCTACAAAGAGCAACAACAAGTGGTCAGGTCCCCTTGGCATCATGCTGGATGAAGCAACACAACTAGAAATAAATACAACCTTTCCAAAGGTCGAAGTTGGCCCTCCCCTTCCGGCGTTGTCTGAAGGAGTCATCAAAGATCTCAGCACAGATCAATCCTATGCTTATCGTATTGCCCAAGCAATAAGATCAGGAGAAGTGCCTCAGTCATTGGCTCTCTTGGAGATTGGACCTGTCAGTCACAGCCGTTGGTTAACTACAGCTCTTCGTTTCTGCAGGATTTGGATTTCCAAACACGAATTGAAGGGCAAAGTGCTGAAGAATTTGTGGTTAATTGTTGAATTTATTATTGGAGTTTATCTTCCCCAGTGGTTTAGTGTGAAACTTAATCCTATGTGGGTGGATGGGCCCAATCACCTTTTGTTTCAATTGCAGCCAGTAAGAACGCAGAGGAAGGTAGTGAGGGACATCGTGTTACCTGTGGCAAGAAGGTCCGCTTGGTATGCTCGATCAGAAGCAGTTTTGCAAGCAATGCTTTGCAGTCAATGTACCAATCTCCGAACCGAGGCTGTAGAAGTCATTCTAAAGATTAGAGGAACGCTAATAGATGACGACCAGTTGGGAGACTGTTCGTTTCATTCAAGAAAAGTTCCCCCAATAAACGTCAATGCCACCAAATTGTCAGAATTGGTTGACTTGAGTTTGGAAGTCTTAGAGCCACCATTGACAACAAGTCTAACTAGCCAAGAATTGAGAAACCTTAAAGAGACTCCAATGCAGGTGCCGAAGTGGCCTTCCCAAACTCAAAGTGTGGAGAGATGTGTGAAAATGGTCACAGAAGCAGCGGGCCATGTTTACAGCCACGAGAGGCGAGAAGGTTACATCAAAGCACAAATAGCAAGCAGACTACTGATGACAAGAAACCAAAGCAAAGAGAGTATGAAGGCATTGGTTACTTTCAAATAGACTACGGATAATAAAATAAAATAATTTGAAACTTGAAACAGTAACATGTGTGCAAACGCTGGTTATGTTATAAATTCACAAATATGTACATTTAAAAATCCATTTGATGTAGGTAGGACTTATTATAAAAAAAATTTATGCCAGAATATTGTTTTGCATGCTTAAAGACTACAATAAATTGCTACCAAATTACTCGATTTTCAATTTAGCCAGTTCACCCCCTAAATTGACACACCCTACTACACATGGCTCGGGTAATGAGGACATCTTGGTGTAGTCAATGAGATGCCAGTGTTTGGATCGTGGGTGTTTCCACGAACCCTTGAACTTGTCGGCCTGCCTAAACAAGGTATTGGTGATAGTGAGGTTGTGTGCAGCACACTTACTGAGGAGGAGTAGGCCGTTGGGATTTCAAGAGCCTAGTCCGTTTCTCCCTATGATTCCCTGCCAACTCTGGCATTGAAGTCATCAAGGAGCACAACCTTATCTTCTCTGGAGATAGAAGTTAGCACTCTGTCGAGGTCGGCATAAAAGGCTTCCTTGATGTCATCTTCTGCATCCAGTGTTCGAGCATATGTGCTGATGAAAAAGGCATGACATGAGTGATTCAGTGAGACTTGAAGCGTCATGAGGCGCTCATTGATCCCAATAGGCATTTCCCTTAAGCTGTGTGGGAGGGCGTTGGCGGATGGCAAAGCTAAATCCCTGAATGTGGTTTCTTTCTGCAGCAGGCTTACCCTTCCAGAAGAAGGTATAGCCAGACCCCCGTTCTGTGATTCGACCCTCGTCTGGGAGTCGGGACTCACTAATGGATGCTATGTCGATGTTATACAAATCCAGTTCTTTTGCCACAAGGGCGGTTCTTCTTTCAGGACGCTCATTTGTGCCGATATCCAGAAGGGTCCTGGCATTCCATACAGCGACCATAAGAGGTTGTATAGTTGAAGTTGCCCAGTCATCGTGTTTTTTTAGGCAGGCTATGTTTTAGGCACCTTTTGTTGCCCCTTCCCCGTGTTTGGTGAACAAAGTGGCTCCTGGAAAGGACTGCTCACTCGCACAGACAGGACCAGACTGCACTGCTGCCTAGATCCCAGTGCATAAACGACCATCTTATATGTGCCGCGCATGTGAAGAGATGTGACTAGAGACTCCCGGCAGTCACCTATGTCTGTCCCCGTCGCCAGAGGACTTTTGGGGCATAGGAGTTTAATGATGATGATAGGTATGATGAGGTGGATGATGGCTGTGCGTGAGTTGATTTATGTGGTAAGGCAGGAGCGCAGGCTATAAACCACACATCTTGGCTCTCCCTTTTCCTGATCCAGTGGTGCAAGTGTTGTAACGACTGGGGAGAGGGAGTGTTGCAATGGACTGCCGATAGTCCAGTTTATTGGGTTTCACCTTGGTAGCTATGACCACACACACACACACTCACACACCGCCCTTCAGGATTTATTGAAGTCTTCAGAATAGGGCCACCAACAACCACATCACCTGCAACCATATCAAGACCATTGCTATGTACATCAACCTCTCCTCCCACGTTGTCCCACCCCCTTCCACTACTTTGGGGCATAACACACTCTAGATCAGTGGTTCTTAACCTTTTTTAAGTCACGGACTCCTTTGAGAATCTGGTGAAAGCTATGGACCCCCTCCCTAGAAAAATGCACATGGGCACATAAACACAACTTTGCATGCAATGAATATACTTTATTTTATTGAAAATTCATTGCCTCATAGAGTGTATGACATACACAAAGTATGAAAAATGTAAACAATCTAGAAGTCTAAACCTGATGACGATGACGATTGTATGTTACCTGACCGTGTACAGTAGCACCCCGTGCCACCCTACAGATTTACTGGTTTTCTTCAGTAACCAAAAATACATACATAACATCTGGTATATATTGACAAAAATAGAACAACTTAATCTAAAAATATAGTGAATATAAATGTTAAATTTTTATCTGACCTTCACGGACCCCCTGAAGCCCATCCATGGACCCCAGGTTAAGAGCCCCTGCTCTAGATTGTGGACTCTACTAAGCTCCTAGGCGTCACTATAGATAACAAGCTAAATTGGAAAACACACGTCAGCGAAATTGTCAAATCCTCCAGTTTTCGTCTCCACCTCCTCCGCCTATTCAAGTCTCTCGCAGTTCCTGCACCCGAGCTCCTCGGTATTTACTCAACTTCCATACTTCCCAAGCATTCCTACAGTATGCCTCCCCTGCCTGGTCTTCCTCCCTAAATTCCACAGAACGTAAACACCTAGAATCGCTCAACACACTGACCCTTTCGGCTCTCACTAACCATCACCACGACCTCATCTGCAAATTTGGTGATGAGCTTTTGCACCATCCTCGACACCGGCTCCTATTTCCACCCGAGATCCCTCGTCCGCGAATTGTCGGTCGTCATCACAACCGCATCCAGCCATACGAGCACGTACTGATTGCCTTAAGAACATCCCAATCCCAACCATTGTAAATATTATCAACAACTCGTAATCAACCCGTGTATTCACTCCCAGTCAATCTTACCTTTTTGCATTGTCACTAAGTTGAAATGCACTGTATTATAACCTTCTCCCCATTTAGTTATTATATGTCATATTTGTAATATTTTTTTTTTTTTTCCGAGGATTAGCCCACTCGGGCACAGGTCACTGACCCACATCTGGGCCTGGAGGGCGAAAATGTAATAATAATAATAATAATAATAATAATAATAATAATAATAATAATAATAATAATAATAATATTAATAATAATAATAATAATAATAATAATAATAATTATAATAATAATAATAATAATAATATAAATATTAATAATAATAGTAATAATAACAATAATAATAATAATAATAATAATAATAATAATAATAATAATAATAATTTTAATAATAATAATAATAATAATAATAATAATAATAATAATAATAATAATAATAATAATAATGATAATAATAATAATAATAATAATATTAATAATAATAATAATAACAATATTAATAATAATAATAATAATAATAATAATAATAATAATAAAAATAATAATAATAATAATAATAATAATAATAATAATAATAATAATAATAATAATAATAATAATAATAATAATAATAATAATAATCATAATAATAATAATATTAATAATAATAATAATAATAATAATAATAATAATAATAATAATAATAATAATATTAATAATAATAATAATAATATTAATAATAATAATAGTAATAATAATAATAATAATAATAATAATAATAATAATAATAATAATAATAATTATAATAATGAAAATAATAATAATAATAATAATGATAATAATAATAATAATAATAATAATAATAATAATAATAATAATAATCAGGAACCATAAAGAAATACAAAAATGAAAAAAAGAAGATCAATAGTGAGAAACAATATATGTATATTGTGTTGTCAATGGTAAGGGAAACACTATTTAGACCCTTCAATTGTGTGTGTCAATGAGGCAGAAAGTGAGATCAGCAGCCTGGGACGTGGTCACAATTTTCGTGATGCCACATGGCAGCAGGGTCCACCATTAAACAATACATTATGCTTCCAATATCTTCCCAGGCGGTAGTACCTCCCTGCTAGCCATTATTATTATTATTATGTAAGTACCTCTTCTTTTTCTCTCTCTCTCTCTTTACTCCCTTTCTCTTTTTCTCCCCTTCTTCTCTAAGCTTCTTTGTCTCTTTCTGCCTGTCCCCTTCTCTTCATTCTTAATTGCCCACCTCCCCCCTCTCTCCCTCTCTTTCTCTCTTTCTCTCTCTCCCTCTCCAGGTGACAGATCGTTGTAGACATGGCCAGGAGCCCGGGTTAAGCCTGTGGTCATTGGTTCCTGGAAGACTAAAGTGATTTTCTCGCTATTTTTCCCACGACTTTACGGTGACAGAGGCTGTGTGTGTGTGTGTGTGTGTGTGTGTGTGTCTCCCCTTCCCCTCCTCTTTCTCCATTTCCCATCACTGCACATAGGGCGGCCGTGCAGTGCACGGCCGCCCTATGTCTCCCTTCGTCTCCACGCCCCGCATCACATTTGCTCTCCTACCTTATTGCCTTACCCCTAATTACTATTATTGGTGTACATCATATCCTTCCCTCTTCTTCTAAGTCTCACCTCCCCATCCCATTCCGTCAATTCACCTTTCCACCCGTCCTACTCTATTCCTTGAACCCTTTTTTCCTCCTCATCTCTTCCCTCAACCCCTTCTTTCTCTCCTCCGCTCCCCTTCCCTCCCCTCCCCTCCTGGTATCTCCCCGCGGTCATCAACCTCCAGGTACTTAGAATCTTCCCACTAAAGCAACATACAGGTTACATAGATGCCATTTATTTAGCTTAAGAGTATTTTCGAGGAGCCTATTGGCCTGAGGAAGCGTAGGAGTCCCTCACCATTCCCCCACCCCCTGTTCCTCCTCACCTTAGCGTTCACAGTAAGAAGAGGAGTTTTATTTATGGTTTATTAGTGTTGGTTATATGAAGGTGCGGTTTATTTGTATTTATTTTTTCACTGTTATGGTTTTATTAGAGTGATTTTATTAGGATGTTTTGAAACGACTTCATAATAAGCTTAATTTTTTTTTTTTTGTGTAAGCTGAATCTTATTAGATGCATATATATGTCTATGATGGAGTGCTTTCATTGCTTTTATCTCTACCACTAGACCCTCGAAAAAAGAGCGTTTGTACTTAAATTTTTTGTGAAGATTGATTGTTTCCATGACTGATGTAAATCCCAATGATAATGCTGTAAATCTTATAAAAGTTTGTGAATCTCAAGTGATCTATTTTACAAACCCGGTGGGCCTTTTATGTCCTTTCTTCACCCCCCACGTAAATCACAGATAATACCATTTACAATCTTTTACACCTCAGCCCGACTCAAGGGGGACTTACCCGAATTGCTGAAACCATCTCATTAGTGACCCAGATTCTGTACGGCGAGGGGAGGAGTGACTAGTGAGAGGGGAGAGAGAGAGAGACAGAGAGAGTGACGTATGGAAGGGGAATATAGAGGAAGAAGAGAAGAAGTAAGAAGAAGAAGAGGTGATGTGTGAAGGGGGAAAGAAGTTAAGGTCAATGGTAAAGACGATGTGAGATGTGTGTGTGTGTGTGTGTGTGTGTGTGTGTGTGTGTGTAAATAATAATAATAATAATAATAATAAACGGTTTATTAATAGAGTTGCAGCCGGTGGCTGAAAATATACAGACTTACATTTGATTTAGACATAATGATATAATATGCATTGAATACATTTACAGGGCTGTACAGCACATAAATCAGGAGTGTGTGTGTGTGTGTGTGTGTGTGTGTGTGTGTGTGTGTGTGTGTGTGTGTGTGTGTTTTAAGGTACGAAGATGTGCACAAGCATTTATGTGTGTATAAATCCATACAGACCAACATATATACACACACACACACACACACACACACACACACACACACACACACACAAGAAAGAGGAACAGAACATAACAGAATAGAGAGAGAGAGAGAGAGAGAGAGAGAGAGAGAGATATCGCTAAATTGTCTCCCTGGGGCATGGGGTGAGAGTGTGGATAGTGTTCTAGGAGATGTGGTCGCCTTCCTGGTACTGTCTGACCCCGAGGTTGTGTTGACGTTGCCCTCTTCATTCTTTCCTTCCTCTTTCCTCCCTCCCCTCTGCCTCCATCCTCCTTTCCTCCCCCTTCTCCCTTCCCACCCTTCTGCCTCCCTCTTCATTCCATCCTTCGCCACTTTTCCCTCCATTTTCTCTCCCTCTTCCTTCCCTTATTCTCCCTCCACCCTCTCTCTCTCTCCCTCTCTCTCTAAATGTATCTTTCCTTCTCTACCTTTCTTCATCTCTCTCTCTTTTCCCTTTCTCTCTCTGACTTCCCTCTCTCCGTCTCTTACTACTTCCAGGAGACCGAACTAGGATACAAATAGTAGTGGGCAGCATCAGGTCAACGGAGACGCCTTTGGGTCATCTTTATCTGTCTGTCTGTTTGTCTGTCTGTCTTAGTCTTACACACAGTGTGTAGAAGACAAGAAATCGGTCCAAAGTGAAGACGTTTTGAATCTTTTAAACGAATTTTGCAAGGTTGTCATCGATTCAAATCCAAATCTATGATTTTTCCAATCCTCTTTGATGTTAACTAATGCACGATATTCCAATCTTTATAATCCCGTCAAATCTTTTTTGATGTTCTAATATTTTTAATCCATATATTTCGCCATAATATAATAAGTAAATTTATTATAACTACATTAAATTCAAGATATCTAGGACAAAGAACAAATACAAATAACCCGAATCTTAATAATGTAAACGTTCCTTTTCCCCTTCAATGCCACAACAAAGTCCTAAACGTTTCTCGCGTCAGTACCACAACAAAAGAAACTCACCAATTATCCTGTTCCTCCCACTCCCTTCCTAGCATTCCCCCCACCCTTAGATCTCATTCCCTTCATTCCTCCACCCTTACCCGTCCCCTCCAACCCTATCCCCCTACCCACATCTCCCTCTATTATCCTCTTACCCCTCCCCGCCTCCCCCGCCCTCTGTCCCCTACCAACCCTCCCCCTCCCGAGAAAGGCTGGGTGTCATGTGAGTGGTGGATCACGTGTTAGTATATAAATAAAGTGTGATGCTGTCCTTAAGGAATGATATCTAAGGACACAAGGAGAAGAAGGAGGAGGAAGGAAGAGGTGGAGGGAGTAACTTTAGCTACCTTAACCTCATCTAACTTAACCTAACTTAACCTAACCTAATCTAACCTAGTAGAACCTACTCTATGATGCTCTAAACTAACCTAACCTAACCTAACCTAATCTAACCTAGTAAAAACCAATTCTAGCCAAACAAAACCTAACCTAGTAAAACCTAATCTAACCTAACCAAACCTAACGAAACCCAACCAAGCCTAACCAATCCTAACAAGACCTATCCAAAACTAACCAAACCAAACCTAACCTAACCAAACTTAATCAAACCAAACCTAAACCAACCTAATCTAACCTAACCTAACCTAACCTAACCTGTGATAGTGATTGTACAGTCAGCCAAAGATCCAGCTACCTCTCCCTGGGTCTCGTACATTTCCTTAAATAAAGAAGACATTATATATTATTGAACTGGCAACTTAACTACAACGAGAACTGCCACAAGATTCTCAGATCAAATTTTTTTCATTAGTTAAGCAAATATACAAATATTTGGATACTTCTCATGATATTAAATAACAATGAATAGTTTATTATTATAAAAATTCTACCTTGAGATTGTTTAATATTTATCCTGACAGTGATATAGTCGAAAATAGATCCACCAATCACACTGACCAGTACATAAAACCTCCCTTCACCAAGTATTACCAGATGAAATTGCGAGTACGAGACCCAGGGTGAGGTCGCTGGATCTTTGGCTGACTGCACGTACGTACTGTCCTTGTAGAAGAGGATGAGACAGCATATCTTCAAAAAATCATCCACCACCTCTCTCGTGTCATTGACCTTACTAATATCTCAGATTGAATATCTTTTTTATCTCTTGAAGCCACAGGAAGAATAAGATGACCTGGGCTACCTTCTTTATGACCTCATTTCCTCTTCCCAAACGTTTTCCAGGACTGGGAGTTCATTGACCTTTCTTATATGAGATTACCTGTAGACCTTACTTGAAATTTTCTGGCTTTATGAATATTTTCTGCCACAATTAACAAACATTGTTAGTTGACCTTCGTGATCTTATACGTGATCTAGAGAGGGGTAGATGAGAGAGGAGGGAAGAGAGAAGAGGGAAGAGAAGGAGTAGGAGAGAGAGAGAGAGAGAGAGAGAGAGAGAGAGAGAGAGAGAGAGTTTTCGTGAACCTTCGCACATTCCGCCAGGTTTGTTTACACTCGCTGAAGATTTGAGACGACAACAACCCTATTGATTCACTGGAGAGTTGAGCTGCCCAGTGTGGCAGACCCTGGCCTGGGGGGAAGGGGTAGGGAGGAAGAGGAGGGGGAAGGTGGAGAGATTCGGGAAGAAGGGTTGGTAGGGAGATGTGGAGATGGAAAATAGAAGGGGGGAGAGGGGGAGAGGAGATAAAGAGAGAAGGAGGAGAGGTAGGGAGGAGGGTGAGAGGGAGATAGAATGGAACGGATGGGAGGGAGGAGGCAGGGAAAAAAGGAAAGTGGAGGAGAGAGAGAGAGAGAGAGAGAGAGAGAGAGAGAGAGAGAGAGAGAGAGAGAGAGAGTGTGTGTGTGTGTGTGTTGCAATGAAGGGGAGAGAGAGATAGTGAAAGTGAATTTTCGAAGGAAACAAAAAAATTGAAGGGATAGGAAGAAGGGAACATGTTGGACGAAGTGTTAGATGCAGTGTTGGAGATTGGAAGGAGTGCTGGAGGGATGGAGGTCGTGTTGGAGGGCTTGGGGGGAGTTTTGGAGGGTTGGAGGGAGTGTTGGACTGTCGGGAGGAGTGTTGAAGAGAGGTTTGGAGGAAGTGTTGAAATGTTGGAGGGAATGCTGGAGGGTTGGACGGAGAAAAGGTGGGTGGTACTAGTGAGAAGCTGAATCGGGGCATTGTGGTCACTTGTATTAATTGTGATTCTGTGTAGTCTGTTGTGGTGTGTTGTAGTCTGTTGTGGTGCGTTGTAGTCTGTTGTGGTGTGTTGTAGTCTGTTGGGGTGTGTTGTTGTCTGTTGTGGTGTGTTGTAGTTTGTTGAGGTGTGTTGTAGCTTGTTGGGATGTGTTGTAGTCTGTTGTGGTGTTTTGTAGTTTCTTGGGATGTGTTGTAGTCTGTTGTGGTGTGTTGTAGTCTGTTGTGGTGTGTTGTAGTCTGTTATGGTGTGTTGTAGCGTGTTGTTGTTTGTTGTGGTGTGTTGTGATGTGTTGTTGTGTGTTCTAATCTGTTGCGGTGTGCTGTCGTCCGTTGTGGTGTGTTGTAGTATGTTGAGGCGTGTTGTAGTTTGTTGCGGTGTGTTGTGATGCACTGTATTATGCTCTGATACACTGTAGTATGCTGTAATGGATTGTAGCTTGCAGTGATGCACTGTAGTATGCTGTGATGTACTGTAATATGCTGTGTTGCACTGTACTATGCCCTGATTCACTGTAGTATGCTGCAATGCGTTGTAGTTTACAGTGATGCACTGTAGTAAGCAGTGATTCACTGTAGTATGCTGTGATGTTCTGTAATATGCTGTGATGCACTGTACTATGGTCTGATTCACTGTAGTATGCTTTAATGCATTGTATATGCAGTGATGCACTGTAGTATGCTGTGATGCACTGTAGTATGCTGTGATGCACTATAGTATGCTGTGATTCACTACATAGTATGCTGTGATACACTGTAGTATGCTGTGATGCACTGTAGTTTGTTGTGATACACTGAAGTATGGTGTGATGCACTGTATTATGCAGTAATACAATGTAGCATGATGTGATGCACTGTAGTACGCTGTGATGCACTGTGTTAAGCAGTGTTGCACTGTAGTATGCTGTGATGCACTGTAGTATGCTGTGATGCACTATAGTATGTTGTGATTCACTACATAGTATGCTGTAATGCGCTGTAGTATGCTGTGATGCACTTTAGTATGCTATGATGCATTATAGTATGCTCTGATGCACTGTAGTATGCTGTAATGCACTGCAGTATGCTGTAATGCACTGTAGTATGTTGTAATGCACTGCAGTATGCGGTGATGCACTGTAGTATGCTGTGATGCACTGTAGTATGCTGTGATGCACCGTAGTATTCTGTGATGCACTGTAGTATGCTGTAATTCACTGTAGTATGCTGTGATGCATTTTACTCTGTTGTGATGGGGGTATATTCACGAATGTGTTTGATAGCAGTGAAGTAAAACTCAGTAAAATAATACCAGTATTAAACATTCGTAAAGGAAAAAATAAACAAATATCCATCCTTCCCTAACGAAAGGAAAGCATACTATTGGCCTCAGTAAAAGTAGTCAGCCAATTAGGAAGACGGATCAGTGAGGTGAAAGAGGATGGGAGATTTCTCGAGGGCTTCGAGGGAATCCATGATATATTAAATTGTGCCTAGACGGTGTTACCCTGTAGATCGTTAGGGAGAGAGAGAAAGACTGTCTTCAAGCAAGCAGGCTAGTATTGATGTTGTAGAGGTGGATGACACAAAACAGAAGGGTTGTGGAGAGTTGGTTATCAAGACACGTCGTGTGTTTGGATAGTAGGTGGTTATAGAGCAGGGAGTGTGGAGAAGGGGGAGGGGGAGGTGAGCGGTGATGTGGAGTTAGGAGGTGTGGCCAAAGGGGAAGAGGAGGTGTGGGGGATGTGGAGTTAGGAGGTGAGGAGAAGCGGGGACGGGAGGGTGAGGGAAGGTGAGGGAGAAGAAGTGGTCTCCAGGGCATGAGGGAGATCGATGCTGATGCGAGTGTGGTTCAGATCAAAGAGCCCCGTCCAGCACCACGACGTGTGGCGAAGGACGTGGTGAGTTGGAGGGTAACATCCCACTACCACCACCACCACCACCACCACCACCACCACCACCAGTTTACTACCATTATCACAATTCTACTCTGCATTATCTCACTATCATCACCACACAAGAGGTTGCCATTTCCTGAACAAGATAAAAGAGAGAGAGAGAGAGAGAGAGAGAGAGAGAGAGAGAGAGAGAGAGAGAGAGAGAGAGAGAGAGAGAGAGAGATTGTGTGTGTGTGTGTGTGTGTGAGACAGAGGAAGAGGCAGGAGACGAGGGAGGGGAGGGAGGTTAGCAGAAGGCTGCTTAAGTCTTATTTGATCTACTGTAGGTAAAACTGATTCAATATCACCTATACACACATCACATCAGCCACTAGAAATGAGAGACGTGTAGTAACACTCAAACACTACAACCATACCAGGACGTTTGAATCTCTGTCGACCGTGAAAAATAGTTGTACTGTAGTGTACTGTATTAAAATTGTTACTGTTATTTACGGTTGTAGCCGACCTGCAGGATTAGAGATTATTTTAGGCCTTGTGAGTATTCTCTTTTTCTTTTGACCGTATGCTAAAAAGTGAACTGTGTGTCACATTCGCGAATCACAAAATCCTTTGACAAAGAATGGGTCCCACGATTTTTGCTATGGTTAAACCAAAGCAAAATTTACGCTCTCAGGTTCCAGCAACATGGTGGAGTTGTTCCCCTTGGCTCGGTTTGTTTACACACATCGGCGCGGGAAACCAGGAAAGCATGACAACTGGGGAGGGGGGGGGGGGGTTAACCTACATTATAAAGGGAGAAATGTCTTTTTATTGACTTAGTCATTGATAAAAAGATGTAAACACATAAAGAGGATACATGTGGGCATGATCCACAAAAAACAATGCCTGGCAGGAAATAACCAGTGCATATAACTCAGCAGGAATGGGCCAGGCACGAACCACGAAGCAGCTAAAAAATTATAGGAATATTTGAAGAGCAAGTAAGTACAGTATTCGTATTAATTTTAAGTGAAATTAAAATTTTACAATCATATAGTGTAGTATCTTTGACCATCATATATTTCCTGTAAACTGAGAAGGTACCGGGTATGTCAATCACTCAGACTCCACTCATTCCTGAGCATAAAATTCTCGAAGTACATTTTTAAATGTGTGCACAAGTTTATTTTCACCTTTCTCAAGATTTTTTAAGCATCCAATGTTAGTGATGATAGCAGTAAATAGTTCAGGACACTGTCACACCAAGATTGCGATTTTTTTTTTTACGGGATTAGCCCACCAGAGTACAGGTCAATGGCCTACATCAGGGCCTAAGGGGGCGAAAAGGTAATACTAATAATATACTAATACTACTACTACTACGACTACTACTACTACTTTTTGTTTTTAAACGTGGCCTCCAGCCTCCCCCAATAGCCACACCTTCGCCACCATTTTATTACCTTAATATTAAATATCCTAATACATGAGTAGCTATCCTAGCTGTGTTGAATTAGTTGAGCCGCAGATGCACGCGGCATTCAGTGACTGTAGCCTCATAATCACTATCTGCAGCTGTTGTCGGGTTTGGAGCCGAAGCTCTCGTTCCCCTGAGGCAGAGCAAAGCCGACAGAAGGAGAGAGAAGGACAGTCGACATCTCATCCAGGCTTTAACATAACTTCTGGGCTGCTGCTTCTGTTGGGAGATCCCATCCCATCCCACCAGAGGTTGTGAACACTGGAGGAGTGAAGCTGCCTTGATCAACGTTCTGAATTCTCTTCCAATATGCCCTTATCTTGTCGTTCTCGTTCCTCCTGTGTGCAGCATCGAGAGCTAAGTTACGGTGACATGCGGCCATGGGATCAAAAATCCTGATGTCGAAGAAGGCTCGCTGTCCCTGCTTCCAGAATCATTAAGCACTGACGTCAACGCGGGCTTCGTTGGATGTGTTTGAAGTCCTATGTTGGAAGATCTCACCGTCCAATGGAAGGAGGGTCGGTTCTACCATGACATCATGGCAGATTTCCTTCAGCATATTTGCTGTGAGATCCCTTACGTCGTCATGCCTCATGCATATGAATCCCCTTTTCTTGCACTACTACTACTACTGCTACTACTACTACTACTACTATTACTACTACTAGTACTACTTTTTTTTTTTTTTATAACGTGGCCTCCAGCCTCCCCCAATAGCCACAACTTCACCACCATTTATTTACCTTAATATTAAATATCCTTATACATAAGAAGCTATCCTATCTGTGTTAAATTAGTTGAGCCGCAGATCCATGCGGCATTCAGTGACTGTAGCCTCATAGTCAATATCTGCAGCAGTTGTCGGAGTAGGGGCAGAAGCTCTCGTTCCCCTGAGCCAAAGCAAAGCCAACCGAAGGAGAGAGAAGGACAGTCGACATCTCATCCAGGCTGTGACGTAACTTCTGGGCTGCTGCTTCTGTTCGGAGATCAGCTCCGCGAGTCTGGCGTAGAAACATCTTGCACTTGGGCCCATCCCACCAGAGGTTGTGAACACTAGAGGAGTGAAGCTGCCTTGATCAACGTTTTGAATTCTCTCCCCATATGCCCTTCTCTTGTCGTTCTCGTTCCTCCTATGCGCAGCATCGAGAGCTAGGTTACGGTGAAATGCGGCCATGGGATCAAAAATCCTGATGTCGAAGAAAGCTCGCTGTCCCAGCGTCCAGAATCCTCGAGCACTGACGTCCACACGGGCTTCGTTAGATGTGTTTGAAGTCCTGTGTTGGAGGATCTCGCCATCCAGTGGAAGGAGGGTCGGTTCTACCATGACGTCCCGGCAGATTTCCTTCAACATATTTGCTGTGAGATCCCTTACCTCGTCATGCCTCATGCATATGAAGCCCCCCTTCTTGCAGACCATGGCGTGATCGCCATCATAGGAATAGCCACACACGCATTGAGAGGGCAAACCATCTACTGGCCAACCGTACCTTAGAGCAATGGCATCTGTAAATTCTTGTTTGTTAAGGCTGAAACCATTTGCCCTTATCGGTAACGTAGTTAACCAGTTCGAGGCGCCCACCTCCTGCGCTATAGCTACTTTTTTTGTCAAATTTTCTGGAACCTGCAGCAATAGTTGCTGCAACATGTCATTTTGGCAGTGCTGCCGATCTGTTGTAATGGACCTACGGATCTTATTAACTTCGCTGGTGTGCACTTCCCCTGTTGTATTCTGGGCTATTATGTGGTCAGTGAGAGCTGCCGTGAGCTTAAGTGAATTTTGATGTTCAGAGTCAGCAATCTCCTCTGGATTAGTTAGTCCCATCCCTCCCAGTCTTGGTGGAAGTGCAAGAAGTGTTCTTTCTACTGGGGTTAAGTCGTGGTGTTTCACTAGTGTGGGAATGAACTTGACACTGATTGCTTCTTCCAAAGGGTGGAGGAGGGGTCGGATCTCAGGGATGGTACGCATCAGGTAGTTCCAACGATGCTTGACTCCATGTGTGAATGCTGCAAAGGCCGCATGTGGCTCTGTGTTAGCAATCTCCGATAGAGCATGGATTTCGCTAACCCACTCATTCACCTTTCCCCCTACGTACTGGGTCTTGAAGTCCGTAGTGCCAATTACTGCGCCTAGATGTCTTTGGCCGTCCTTAGTTATTTTGACCTCACTTTCGCCGAAAACCTCCACAGCCCGATCATAATGATCTGGCTTCACGATGAGGAAGGATTTGCTGGCATTTGGGTGGTACCCTATTTGTGGACCTCGCGATGTTACCAGGTCCCACCACTTTTTGATGTCCTCCACTTTTCCTGCTCCTGTGAGGTCATCAGCATATGCCACTTGTTTGACCCTAGTTGTTTCATACTATATTTCTTGTTGGAGCACTGATAGGCCAATTGCATACATCGCCATTGCAACGGGGTCCCCCTGTGTTGTTCCCTCGGTCGACTGTAGGATGGTATCACCTCGTAGAGCCTTGTTGTTTACTATGTAGAGGTCTGAAGGATTCCTATACGAATATTCAACATACATCGCAAAGCTAGGAAACTTGATCTTGATGTTGTGCAGTGCCGCCTTGCGGTTAAGTATGTTGAATGCGTTTGAAGCATCCACCAGAAGAACGGCCTCACAATCACGCTGCTCAAATATCAATCTCATGGCGTGAATGGCCGCCTCCCCACCAGCCTGGTGGCCAGCACACACTTGTAGGTTCCCTGCTGCTGCCCTGACATCATCCTTTACCACCTCCATTATACACTTTCCGATGATCCGCCTCAGCACTTCCCCCACCCCTATAGGTCTACATCCTGGTTTCTTTTCCAGAGGAATAAGGCGGCAGGCCGTCAGAGCCTGGAGGTGATGGCAGCAAGAGGATGCAAGCTTTTTTGCAAGGGTGGCAATGGCAGTGCAGAGGTCGCTTGCTAAAGGGCCAAACTTGTTTGTGCTGAGGATGACTCTCCAACCGTTTGCATCCAGACCTGAAGGGCCGGCTCCTCCTCGAGTCTTCAGTGCCTTTTTCCACACCATCTCTCCTGTTATTTTCTCGAACAGGACAGCATTTGGTGGGATATAGTCACCCTGGAGCCTGATGCCTTCATCTTCACTTGCAGGGGGATGTTTCTCTTTCAATAGTTTTAATGTCGCTCTGTTTATTGGCATCACTCCACCGGAGGATTCATGTGTGAGAGATCTTTCCGCGAGAGACACTTTTCCCACACGCATTTTGTTTCCAAATTTTCTTGCCACGTCATCTGTGTTTTGCTTTCTGTCACCCGTAGATTTTAGTCTCTCCTGCAGTGTTCTTGCTTCACATAGGAGATCATCTAGGGCCCCAGTCCGCCACATTGTCGATCTTCTCTTCATTGCTGCCACATTTTCTTTGTGCTTAGCCTTTGTGTGTGTCCTCTGACAAAATAGATGTGGTATTATTGCCAGTATTTGAAGAGCTAGGGGGGCGAGGAAGCGGTCCTGAGTGTAATCAGTCATGAAGCAAGTCATCTCCCGAATCATTTCTTTGGTGGCCGCACACTTGGGTGGTTCAAACAAGTTAGCTGGCGACCACATGACAATTTCTGAGTAGGTTTCTTTTACCCATACACCTGCATTTTCCATCGACATGCCTTTCCACTGAGGCGGCTGTCTCTCATTCTCCTCCTGGACATCTGCTACTGAGGGAGCAGCATTTATTAGTACTACATTTTCGGGTTGAGTAGACTCACTGCTATCATTTCGGATATCATCGGGTGGTTGGGTCCCGGCGATATCCACTGTGGCCGCCTGTGTCGGCTCCCTGCCACGTGGGTTCCGACACTGGTCTAGCTTCCTGCAATCCACACATGATCGGTTGTTTCTCGCACAAAGACAATTTGTGCAGTTTTGGTTCGGGCTAGCACAGACGCAGCAAAGATTGTTGCCAGGCATAGTGACCAGCAACTTGGGCGACAAATATTTCCGCCTCCGACCTCTGCTATTGGGCCCATACGGACGAAGAAACTAGATCTTATGCGTATGAGGCACAGAGGTGACAGCCTGGCCTTCGGTGTCCGGGTAGTAAGGGCATACGCGCGCGTGTGGTAGTGTCGGGCACCCCCCATGTGGGCGATAATCCACACATGAGAATAATCCACTGGGAGCAAGAATTGTCACACCTAACACTTGATTATGTCACTTTGGTAGAGATAGCCACTCCTACTACTACTACTAATAATAATAATAAAAATAATAATAATAATAATTATAATAATAATAATAGCATTAAGAATAATAATAAAGGACATTAACTCAATAATAAAAAAAAAGATCAATAGTGATAAACGATATATGTAAGATGTGTTGTTAAAGTAAGAGAAACAGCTGAAACCTTGCAATTATGTGTAAATGAGGCAGAAAGTCAGCTCAGCAACCTGGGACTTGGTCACAATTTTTGTGATGCCATATGGCAGCAGGGTCTACCATTAGATAACACATTATCCTTCCAATACTTTCCCAGGCGGTAGTACCTCCGTGTTTGATAGCTGCCGACTACCTACTACCTTACAAAAATGGATATACACTGTCTAGACATTACATAACTTGGCTTTGCTTTACCTATATATAGCCTGAGTTAGTCACTGGGTGTTATTATAGTATGTGGTCTACCAGGATATTTAGACTGTAGTATGTGGTCTACCGAGCTATTGTTGAGCTAATAAATATGGCAAATTTTCAAGTAATATTCACACTATAATCAATGATTATATGATTTTCAAAATTTGATTATGATTATTCTATGATCATTAATTTATTCACATTATGATTAGAATATGATCATGATTTTTAATCATACCAAAATTATTATGTTTATATGATGCTTCTATAATCAGCATAGAAAATTATGATTTCTTGATTGATTAATAATGAGCCACATGTCTGCTAAGTATTACTAAAGTACGTAGTTTACTGGGACATTTACACTATAGCATCCATTAACCTAGCCTAGCCTAACTTAACCTGACCTAACTTAACCGTGTAACAAGGGCATGAGTGAGTATTTCCCATCAAACATGAGCCAATTGCAGTGACCTGTGAGTGTGAATGCCTTAGTCCTGAACTAATAAGAGATCCTGGGAGACGTGACGCCATGACCATGTGGCGTCCTGTAGGCCGCCTGTGTCTTGAGATAGTGTCTGGTTGGAGGTTGTGAAGGATAGGCGTGTGTGTGTCAAATTCCCACGTGGCGGGATATATATATATATATATATATATATATATAATATATATATATATATATATATATATATATATATATATATATATATATATATATTTATGTAAGTACCCTCCTGGTTTTATCTGTTTCACGAAATGTATTGCGATTCATGTGACCCCTGTTTAACTATCTAGGAAAATCGGATTATTGTTGTGAAGTATAAGTTTCCATCTCAATAGAAGGTGTTCAATAAACAAAGGAACCGTTAAGAAGTGTTATAAATCCCACACCCCATCCCCCCTTTGGTATGGAGTAAAACTTATAATGTATACAGCCTTAACAGCATCAACCTAGAGAAGTCGACTTGTGAAAGAGACCTAGGGGTACTTGTAAGTCCGGACATACGGCCTAGAAAACAGTGCGTTAATGTTCGAAATAAGGCAAACAGAGTATTGGGTTTTATATCTAGAAGTGCAAGTAACAAGAGTGCAGAGGCCTTATTGCAACTATATCTTGCGCTAGTCAGGCCGCACCTCGATTATGCGGTTCAGTTCTGGTTTCCCCTACTATAGAATGGATATAAATTCACTAGAGTCGGTGAAGCGAAGAATGACAAAAATGATTCCGGGACTTAGAAACCTTCCATATCAGGATAGGTTAAAGAAACTTAACTTGCATTCCCTAGAAAGACGAAGAGTGCGGGGATATATGATAGAAGTATTTAAGTGGGTGAAAGGAATCAATAAAGGGGATATAGATAAAGTTCTTATAATATCCGAGCAGGATAGGACTCGGAGCAACGGATTCAAGTTGGATAAGTTTAGGTTTAGGAGGGAGATAGGAAGAAACTGGTTCACAAATAGGGTGGTGGACGAGTGGAACAAGCTTAGCAACTTTGTAGTAAGTAGGAACTCTGGAAAGATTGAAAAGGAGGCTAGATAGATTCATGGATGATAGAGATTGGTAGTAACTCTCGACAGGAGCTGCCATGCACAGGCCAACCGGCCTATTGCAGACTCCTTATTTTATTATGTTCTTATGTTCTTAAAACGTTGTCATACAAGTGTTTGATGTTATGCAGTGATACAGTGAGCCAGTACAAATAACATGAACTGTCACTTGTTATTCCTATTCCTAGCTATTCCCTCCTCTCATCAGTCTCCTCTCTCTACCTACCCTCAGTGTGGGGGAAGGTTGACCAGAAGGAGAGGACTACCTGCAGCTCCCCTCGTCGCCCTTCACATTCTTTAGCCTCCCTCTCTATCTCTCTCTCCTCCTTCTACCCCTAACCTCCTCCATCTCACGAGTCCAGTTCATCTATGGGCACCGTATAGGGAGGTCACACCCGCTCGTCGTCGTCTGTTGTGTGAAGCTTGGTACAGGTGTGAGAAGTTACCTTGTGTGCCTTAGTTATCTTGGTACCTCTGCCCTATAAACGTGGACTGTATAATTAGGTACCATAACCAAACTATATAGAGGAAAATACAGTGTGACGTGATACAGTGAAGGTGGTACCCAGTCCCCGCCATTAAGGTTGAAGTCAAAGGTCAGACATTGAGGTGCCAGGACATCGTTCTGCCTGCTGCCGCCTGCCTACCTACCTCCCTCTTATGTATGGGACTATAGAGGTCAACTTACCTCGCATCATAAGAGGGTTGAACCTCCCAGCCACCGTTCACACCTGTGTGCCACACACCACACACAAACGATCACCAAACTAACTTATACAGTATTTCGCGCTTTTTTTTATATTATTTATTGGACACCCCCCTACATCCTTGTGTAAGGTGAAGCGCAGAAGCGTTTACAGTGCCCAACAGGGAAGCATACTACGTTCATGCTTGCCTTTATGTCTCATGAGTTAAGGGCGTAGAAGCCTGAAGAGTCAAGGGCGTAGAAGCCTGAAGAATCAAGGGCATAGAAGCCTGAAGAGTCAAGGGCGTAGAAGCCTGAAGAATCAAGGGCGTAGAAGCCTGAAGAGTCAATGGTTTTAAACATCAAGTTATTGGAAGCTCCAACAACTTTTCCTGAATACGAATTCGCAACTTTCGACTTACAACAGGTACCTACTTTACTGCTAGGTGAACAGGGACTAATGGGGGCTAGGAAGTATGTCCAAACAACTTCCACTGACCCGGGAATTGAACCCGTGACATCTTGCTTGCGAGGCAAGAGCGGTACCGCTTCTACCACCGGCCCCCCATTTCGCGCATTGTGAAACAAGGTGTTATACTAAGTGACTTCACATCAGTGTCAGTGAGCTATGACCATGGGTAAAGTGGTATTTGAGGGTGTAGTGTAGTAATCAATGTGACAGCTTCTGGCATCCACAGTGCCCTGGTGCCCCCAAAGCTTACTCCCGGTCCTGGCCATGTGGCTCCCAGCCTCACCCTCCCTCTCCCCTCTCGCTCCGGTGATGGTTGGCGTTTATCACACGTGTTAATGATTTCATGTAGTGTCTCACATGAGTACGGTGGTTATACTGGGCTGGTGGGAACAGGAATTTAACAAGTGAGTTGGTGAATATTCGGTGTAACTCCAATCTGTGTTACTCAAGGACACCGCTGGCCTACATATCACCTCTCTGCCCCACTATATAAGAACCTGGATTCCATTTAAAACTAACCATGGCAGGAGTCGACGCCGGGCGGCGCTCTGCTGATGTTCCTGATGAAGGAAACGTAGGAGATGAGGAGGACAGTCATGGCGACACTGAAGCTGGCTTTCAGAAGTTTAAGACTCGTCAGCAAAAACGCAAAATGAGGACCCAGGGAAGGAAGCAGAGTAGAGCCAATAGGTGCATCCCTCCCATTGCTCCCCGGGCTAACTACATGCGCCTTGCCTTCCCTGAGAACACAACCATTTTGATGAAGTGGTTGAGAGCCCTGAATGAGGAATATTGCACGACTACGCTGAATGTTGTTATGCCAGGTAGCGCCCCTCGTTTCGTCTATGTTGGCCGAAAGGAGATGGATGCTATCCAACGCTTCATTGATGGAAGGTCGGCTCACTACATCTCATTAAGCGAGATGAAACTGTCCCACCCAAAAAAATGAAGGAATACCCTGTCACCCACTTCCCCAAGGGTATTCCCCCCAGTGGCGCTCTGTCACTTCCGGGTTTCCACAGAGCAAGAAGACTTTATAACTATGGTGCACAACTTAGTAGCATCATCATTGTTTGGAAAAGGAAGGAACCACCTCCTAAGGAATACTGCTTTCTCGGCATGTATGGTACCCCTAGTAGCATCAGTCGGTGGACTACTCCCCCTATGGCGTCAATCATGTGGCGAAATACTATCACAAGACAGCCACCTGCTGCATCTGCACAGGAAGGCATAGCATGAGGAGCTGCCCCACCAAGGAAGCTGCCTCTCGGGAAGGGAGACAACAGGCTCCCCCACCTAGGAGGCAGTGTCCCAGGTGCAGGAAGGAGGGTGTAACGGCCTGGCACCCAGGTTGCCCTGGGAGGCAACCTCCACCCACAATAGCTGTCACACTCAGTGACGCCAACGGCAACACTACCGGGTCGCCTCCATCGCCTGAAATCAGCAGCTACACCTCCCCACCCACGAGGCAGTGTCCCAGGTGCAAGAAGGAGGGTGTGACGGCCTGGCACCCAGGTTTTCCTGGGAGGCCGCCTCCACCCACAATAGCGGTTCCACTCAGTGATGCCAACGCGGCCGGATCGCCTCCACCACATGAAGTCAACAGGCACAGTGACTCTCCTCTGTTACCCAATGAAGGTCAGGTTAAAGCCTGCCAAGTAAGTGTACCATTGAACAATGGCAGTGATAGTGTCAGTGGAGCTTCTGAAGGAGCTGGTGACTCCTCTCATAATGATGCAAACTTGAGGGTGAGTAGCCAGAGCAAGACCGATAGTGAAGGAAGCATGAATCGGGAGAATTAGCCCCAGACTCCCAGCGTGGTCTCTTTAATAACCCCAGGTCTGGAAACTGTCCATAACCCTGTACTTCTTCCAATATTTACGGAGGAGGAACTCGCGGGACTAATGAAGGAACCTGTGTATAAAAATCCCACTGGAATAAGGGCCGTGAGGCACATTATCAAGAACTCCAGGGGTGATGAATTTGAAATGGTTAACTTATTGGTAAGGTTGATCTATGAAGCCAACGCGCGACTCTCTATACTAAATTCAAGGTGGAACGAGTAACACGAACGCTTTGGTTCATTTCATGGAACATCCGGAGCGTTAAACGCAGAATTAATGACCTACAATGGTTTGTTAAGTTTTTAACATTGATGTAATTTGTTTACAAGAACCTTACACGTCCAGCACCCAGAAAAAAGCTGCACCCAGGATAGCTGGGTTTACAGCATACAATAGTGGAGCAGGAAGTGGCCTGCTCACTTATGTAAAGAATGGTCTGGTCTGTAAATGGATCAAAACTCACAATGATGAAAGTATTCACTATCAACAATTTACAGTAAGGAAAGTAAACAGT
Organism: Homarus gammarus; assembly: GCA_958450375.1. NCBI lineage: Eukaryota > Metazoa > Arthropoda > Malacostraca > Decapoda > Nephropidae > Homarus > Homarus gammarus. The sequence goes on from CAUDMG010001848.1 coordinate 413,377, forward strand.
CAATTTTCGCTGTATAACATCTATGTTAGGTGTAATGAGCTGAGAGCGGAAGTGCTACCAAAACCATCAGGAAACAATGCTATGCTGTGTATGGGTGACTTTAACTCTCTTCACACTGTCCTTGGTGATGTCTAGTGTAACTCTAATGGGAGGGTGTTCGTGAATTACATAAAAAATCATAATATCACTGTATACGACACAGACAAAGTGACATATCTGATGGGGGGCAGACTTGATTATGTGATTGGGTATAACCTAGTTGACAGTAATGTCAAGGCTAAGGTCATCTCAGACCACCTAGTCAGTGATCATTATGCAATATTTACTGAATACACTGTTGCTGATGTCAAGTGTGAGCCCCATCCTAAGCTCAGAATGAATATCCCAGATAATCTTAAACTGCACTTCAAGGACTACATCCACAGATGGTATGCTGGATATACACCTGGGTCAGTGGATGAATTTTGCTGTGATCTTGCCAATGTCATTACCACATATTATACCACCTGGGTTAAGTCAAGGAGGAAAGGGGGAAGCACTAAACTACCTCTGTGAACACATGACCTCATCCTCACCAAAGAAGGAGAGAAGGTAGAACAGCTTGCCAACACTTAAAAGCAAAATAAAACTGGTGATAACCTCCTCGCATTCCTCAAAGCTAACAGAGAATTTCGTGAACTCAAAGGTCAGGTGAGAAACACCTATTGGGAACAATTCTTACAGGGGATTAATAGAACAACCACTCTAGCAGAAGTGTGGAACAAAATTAGAACCATTACCAAGTCACTCACCCCAGTCCAGCTTCATCACAGCCCTGCAGAATATGCTGACATGCTATTAGACCAATGGTCAAGTGTGTCACAAATCACTTCCCTGCCCCCTGACATACAGCAATGTCTTAAAACCACACACATTAATAGGGGTTTTAATATTGAAATAGCCTTTTCCTCACCAGACCTTACCGACCAGTTTCCTATAATACACAACGAACTAACAACAGCACTAATAAAAGGTGAATCATCCTCCCATGGTGAGGATGGCAAAACCTATAACAACCTGAGATTGTTAAATGAGATCCTTAACCATCTACTGCTTGATCAAATAAGCCTCACTCAGGGTATTTTGCCTAAGACAAGGACTCATGGAAACATAGTACCAATCCCTAAAGCTAACTCTCCAAACTTCAGGCCAATTTCACTCACATCCTGTGTGTGTAAAGTCCTTGAAAGAGTTGTTCTCAACCGTCTCATGTTTCAAGTCAAAGACAAACTGGCCCCTAATCTGTATGGGTTCATGCCCGGGCATAGCACACAGACATGCTTTGCAGAATATCTTGGTCACTCAAAAGGTAAGACACAAACAGCCTTCATAGACCTTAAATCAGCCTTTGATGTTGCTAATAGAGACATTATACTTGAGCAACTAGCTAATTTTGGCATCCAAGGTAACCTCCTGACATGGATAAAGGGTTATCTGTCCAACAGGTATGCCAGTGTTCTGTTTAGGGGAGTCAAAAGTGCCAGAATGAGAGCATTTGAGCTTGGCACAAATCAGGGAGGAGTGTTAAGTCCTATGCTCTTTAATATACTGATGCACAAGCTTATTACTGACATAACAGTTCAGCTAAACGAGGCTGTAATATGCAATGCTGATGATATCTGCATTATGACACAGACAAAGCTCAGGCTCCAAGCCTTGCTGGATGTATTTGCTCGGAGGACTGTGGAATGTGGTCTCATAATATCTGTTGACAAGACGAGGGTCGTCAATCCTCGTCCTGCTCACCCTCTGCCTCTTGACTTTAACATTAACATCATGCCTTTGAAACTATGTGCAGTAACCGGAGATTGTGTTTTTGAAGAGCCAGAGGCCCCCCCATAGTGTTTGACAGTGAATCAGGTGTTGGTAAACAAGATCATGATAGATTTCTTTCATTGATGTGAGAGTGAGTGACTGTCGAGTGTGATACATGATACTGCACTGTTTATTGACTTTATTGTGAATGGCTTGTATGTGGTTTCTCCAGTTTAGTTTCTCATCAACAATAACTCCGAGGAATTTAGTATTTTGTTCGCGTTTGAGGACTGTATTATCAAGGTACAGGGGGTCCAAGTCTTGGGGTAAGTTTTTCCTTCTGTGAAAGATCGTGAAGTGGGTTTTCTCAAGGTTAAGGTCAGTTTATTATGTATTACCCAGGTCTTGACTTTAGTTAATTCAGTGTTCATAGTTCTCATCTTGGAATGGAGGTCTGAGTTGCTGGCATAGAGATTACTATCGTCTGCAAATAAGTTGCGTTTTATGAGTGGGCTGGCTTGGACTATGCCGTTTATGTACAACAAAAACAGTACTGGACCGAGAATGGAACTTTGGGGGACGCCATACAAGATTGGCGAGGAGTCAGATTGGTGAATATTACAGCAGACATATTGCATCCTGTTGGACAGATATGAGGTAAACCAATTGTGGGACAGGCCCCTAATGCCATAATGTTCAAGCTTTGAAAGGACGATGGTATGGTCGACAGTATCGAAGGCTTTAGAGAGGTCCAAGAATATACCGACTGTGAACTGACTGTCATCAAAGGAATTTAAGATGTCATTAGTAAAGGATAGCAGAGCACTCTCAGTCAACCTTCCAGCTCTAAATCCAAACTGAGAGTCTGTGAAGATGTTATTGGCATTGCAGAACGACTTTAGTTTACTACATGCTAGATTTTCCAGTATCTTACTCAAGGTTGGGAGAATAAAGAAGGACTAAAAGTAAGTAAATAAATTTAAATAAATAGAAAATAAATAAAAAAAACTATAGTTATTGCAAGTGGTGACAGCTGCATAGATTTTTCATAAATCATCATCCTACGTGCCTTAACCGTTCGATCATACTTACCAAATGTAGGTTAACGTATATTTATTTTGTTTGATAAATAATTATAATTAGTGTGAGAAAGTGGATTTTTTTCTTCTGTTGAGTTTACTGAGAGAATCTTGAGGTTGAATTTGAAGTTAATGTGTTTTGATTCTTATCATACTGCTTGATGAATATACTGTGAGATTAAATAGGTTAAACGACCAGACATGGGGCTGAGAGGAGACGGGGCAGTCACCCCACCCACCCGCCACCTTCCTAATATAATTGAGAAAGGAGTTAGAATTAACAACTGGGCATCCACTCTACAAACTGAATTAGTTGCCATACTCACAGCTATTAAATTCATTGAAACCACTGTTACTGACAGTCTCATCATCAATGACTCTCTATCCTCACCACTTGCCCTTGGCACACCTCGAATCAGGTTGTCACGCTCTTGTCTCTGAAGCCAGACACAAATATGCGTGCCTTGTTGACCGGGGTGTCAAGGTCAAACTGTTGTGGGTCCCCTCTCACATAGGCCTCATTAAACATGACAGAGTTGATGCCCTCGCCAAACTCGCGTCTAACAAAGACACCGTTGAATACAATTTGGGTCTGTCAAAAAGAACCCTTAAAACTGTAATAAGGAAAGAACTTATTGATGAGTTTTAAGCAAGTAGACTAGTGCAAACAGGCACTAGTCGATCCATAGTTTACCATGATGAGATGTATCAAGTGAAAAATGTATATGGAGCAAGTAACACAATCACTAGATGACAAGATGTTGTAACCGCTAGATTAGGGATAGGATATAAGTACCTTTGGCAGTATGTTCCTCAAGCAGATGTAAGCAAAACTATATGTAAAGTGTGGCCAGACATATGGCCACACACTTGAACACTACGTCCTCGACTGTGTGTGAAATGGCACAACACTTCATCTCTAATGGCAAGATAGCCGACATATTAAGATTGTATCCACTTTTTTTGCACTTAATAACTATATCAGTTCTCATGTACAGAACCAAATACGCAATGTGCTTGAATACTTCTCACGTAAATGTGAATAACAGAGTGTGAGGCCAGACATACTGCCTCACACGCCTGTACTCACGCAGTTGTGAATAAGTTACCCTTTATGTATAGAACTAAACAAATAATGTAATTGAAATACTGTGTAACATTCAGTGCCATAATATCCTGACAACGGGGGTTAATTATTATGACCCGTTGTAAACTCTACTCTGAAATCCTTTTGCGCTACCGCTTACAGGATGAGTGTGGGGTGCACAATAAAGTAGCCGCTGTAAGCGGCAAAATCAAAATCAATCATCGCTCGTTCAACCTCAAGTGCCCAGCCTTCTTCCAACCCTTCACACCTCCATTCCCCCTCCTCACTCATTGTCCATCCAGCCATCCCCTACCCACATGTCCCTTCCTCCTGCCACACACCCCCTGCCTCCTCACCCTGCCCTTTCCCTGCTCTTCTGTTTATAATTAGTTATTAGAATTTAATGTAGTTGACATATAGAGATGGATTTCTGTAAAGACCTTCCCATGTGACCTGTCCGCTGGTATTACACCGTAGCATGTATTTGAAAGTAATGATGCCTGTTCCAAGGCATGGCCTTCTATAGTTGCCTCTCTCGCTATCCTCCGTGGGTTACTTTCGGATTAACGAGACAGACACTGTGATGCATAATATCATGAAGACATTTAAATATGTAATAAAGTTAAAGTAAATGATACTCACTTCAAGACATTCAGATTAAGGAAGAATTAGCCCCCTTGTTGGATGTCACATTGTCTTCCAGTATGATCAAGTTGGGTTTTACCTGAGATACCTTAGGATTATGGGTAACTGTAATTTAAAGGGTGAATACACCGCCTCCAGCCTAATCACCCCGCGATGTCTCATACTGATCTTACTTCCAGTCAGACGTAAACCCAGTATTTGCAGGTCTAGTAAAATCCTGCTAGTGGGTGTGAAGTCCATGTCACTAGACTTCCCCACTTGAGTCATATCTCTGTCACTCACACACTACAGGGAGACCATACAACCATGGCATTCAGTAAGCAGTGAGAAAGCAGCAAAGCCTGTCCAGGATGGCGACAACAATGCACCCCTGCCGGCTCATTCCTGTGATGCACTCCTCACCACACAGTGAAATCCGACGGAGAGAATGACGTAGTATCACTACCAGCATGCCCTTTAATCAACTTGGCTATGCCATATGCAGAGATGTCCCCAGCTGGGATCCTGTCATCTTTGTTCCAGCCAGGCCGCCAGCCCGACGGCACCATCTGGTGGATTGCTGGCACCACAGTCATCGGATTAGAAAAAAAATATCTAAGGACAAAGGAGCCAACTTGGTGCCTCTCCTTGACCCAGGGGTCTTGCTTTAATTGGTTGGGCTGGAAGGGGCTGACCTTAATTGTGTTGGTCCGAAGTTAACGTGTTGGCTACAGTCAGCGTTTGCAACATCCAAATTACTTGTGAACGACAGCTGCTAGATGCAAGGAGGAAGAGAGAAGTAAGAAGTTGATGTCCCAGAATAGTGACACATACTGTCCTGGAAAACTCTGTCCCATTGGTAGCTCTATTAATGATCCACCCCAAAGGCACCTACCAACATAGATGTGTCATGCTGAACCTGATGGTAGTGAGATAAGCGTGCAACGGTGCAACCTAGCAGTTTATGGAGGTGGTAATATGGATGGGATGGTGGTCACTGTGGATAAGACTGATGCTGTGTGGCCTGATTGGAGTTGGAGAAGAAGATTCTTGTCAACTTGCCGAGAAGAGAGGAGAGGATCCTCTGTCCTGTGGGATGAACATTTACTGTGTAGAAAATTGACTAGCTGGTTCCTATTGGAAAAGCCCCCTTTCCCGTTATGAGTTCCGAAACTAAACCATCCAAAAAGCGACCGCCATTGCGGAGTGAGGCTATGCCGCCGAAATTAGTTACCATGGAGGAGGTACACTCGATATTGTTAATATTAATAACTCTAGGTAGTTAGTACGTTGTGGATAATGTAGTCAAGAAACTCCACGTCTCCAGAAACGATTTGTTCACTCATAGCAGGTGGAAGCTGAAAGTTAGTGAACAGTAAGCAAGTATTTGTGGGCGACCTGCAAATATTAACTCTGTATCTCTGCCTGCTGCCAGATGTACTAGCATCAATTGTGAGATGAGAGACCAGCTGAACAAGAGAAAATACGATGCGTGTGTGTGTGTGTGTGTGTATATGAGATAAGATTCACCAGAATATGTAATGGAAAAAAAATATATGAAATCACCTGAGAGAATGAAAACAAGAATTTTAAGTAAATAAGATAAGAAGCGAAGAAAATCTGTTTTGAGAAGTTTGGTAAATTTACTTTGAAAAGTAATATATTGAAATGTTAATAATTTTGAAAATTGATGTAAAATATTCATGAAGAGTTCAAAAAATAAATTTGTTGAGAAAGCAAAGAGAGAGAAATGAAAAAAAATCCATCTTCTATATACAGTACATTCGTTTGTGCATGACTAGTAACTAAGCCTTTTGTTTTTTTACTTTAGTGATTTTAATATGAATAATTTTCATTAAATTGATACCTCATTGATTTTATTTTTTATTCAGTTGATACCGAATTGAATTGAATATTTATTTGAGTATTTTGAATTACCATTGTTCATGATTTTCATTTTTGAGTGCTTTCGTGAACCATTTATTTTTATTATTCATCATTTTAGTTCTCATGATTCTGAGTGATTCATATTTGACATTTTGATAATGTTTGTTTTCAGCAATTTCTAGTTTATCACCTTAAATACTCGCAGTTTAACCTCACTTTGACATTTACTAGAATTTATTTTCTTTGTATTTGTATCAACCTGTGTCATTAGTTCAAATTTACTGACATACCTTTTGTGAGTTAAGTGATATCTAGCGAATTACAGTTTGATGTGCAAATATCAAGAAACATGATTTGTATTGTCAACTTGACACGCTAATTTATTTTAGATATTCCTAGCTAGGATTAGGATTGGAAATTTGCGAAATAGTTTGTCAACGTCTCACAAATTTTTATATAAGCGACCAGGGGGAGCATTGTAACAATGTCATTAGTGAGTATTTCCCGCCAAGCGTGAGCTAATTGCAGAGACCTGTGAGTGTGAATGCCTTAGGCCTGAACCAATGAGAGATCATGTTAATGGATGCAACAGTGTAAATAGCCCAATAAACCATATAATGAAGTAATACATATCAGATATGTGGCTCATTATCAATCAATCAAAAAATCATAATTTTCTATGGTGATTATATAATCATTATATAATCATAATCATTTTGTATGATTAAAAATCACGGTCATAATCAAATAATAATGTGAAGAAATTAATAATAACAGTATATTCATCATCAAATTTAGAAAATCATATAATCATTGATTATAGTATGATTCTTAATTAAAAATTTGCCATATTTATTATTTCAACAAAACGAAACTCAAACTAGAATTTGAATAACAGTAGGTTTCACAGAAAATGCGTTTTTTTATTTACATTCAAGTTAGGAATATGTTTGTACTCTATTATTATTGCATTTTCTGAAATGCAATAAGCATATCCTGCGCCTTATTAGTTTGTAACACATGATTTGTTACATTGATTAATTTACATTTAATATTATTGCAGCTATTGTTGTTGTCAATGAAAACGAGCAGAGGTTTTCACTGGAATAGTGGACAGCCAAGATACTGACAGGCCATCTTCAGGTTATAGCAACATAGAAGCAGGCGCATATTTTCAAAAGAAGGCTGCAAAAAAAATAAAATAAAATCCAAGAAAGTTTTCCCTCTACCCGGAAAAATTCTGGGGATGGGGAATTTTACGTCTTCCTACTCGGAAATGTCTGATGCATATATCCATATATGCAAGTAAGTCACTGTAGGTGTGCGTGATTCAAGTATATGCTGATAACCACAAGGAAACAAGAAGACACGAAGTTCCAAAGCACTTTCGTGTAATTCACATCAGGTACTCCGTTGTTTCCATTTTCCCGTGTGATTTTATCAAGATTTATCTTAACCACGTTTTCATTGTGGATTTACATGAAATATATATATATATATATATATATATATATATATATATATATATATATATATATATATATATATGTATATATATACGTATATATATATATATATATATATATATATATATATATATATATATATATATATATATATATATATACGTATATATATATATATATATATATATATATATATATATATATATATATATATATATATATATATATATATATATATATATATATGCTGATAACCACAAGAAAAGAGAAACACGAAGTTCCCAAGCGCTTTCGTGTAATTCACATCTTCAGGGGTGAGTACAGACTAGTCTGTACTCACCCCTGAAGATGTGAATTACACGAAAGCGCTTGGGACTTCGTGTTTTCTTCTTTCCTTGTGGTTATCAGTATATACCTAGATCACGCGCACCTACAGTGATTTACTTGCATATATATATATATATATATATATATATATATATATATATATATATATATATATATATATATATATATATATATATATGAGTGTGTATGTGTGTGATATTCAGAAATTGTAGGACGAAAATTAATTATTGATCTGGCGAACAGGGAATCATAAGTAGGGTGTTGGGTATAATGATGTTGAATCGCACATAGGATGGAGGTGAGAAGGGAAACTCAGCTATGGCGCTTTCTCTATATAAATATATTATATACAAAACAGTCTGGTGCTGGTTAGTTGCTGCGTGGTAGTGAAGTTACTGTGCAGGACCTTCTCTTGAGGAGGTGTTGTGTGTTGCAGAGCTCTTGGTTAATGCCTGTAAGGGCGGAAACGATCTTCCTGCTCGTTACCGCTGCTAACTCTCTCGTTTGCTGGTGCGACCAACACTTGGGGAGGGTTGGACAGAAGTGAGAACGGCAGCGGTTACCTGTGTCACCGACAGATTCACCCCAGCCGCCATACAGTCACTATCTAGCTACCCAGCTGTTCGTCAAATTCTGGCTGTGATCTCATCATAGGTCCTGGACTCGTGGGCTGTTTTCCTAGACCTTCACCTGTCGACTGTCAATTCTCTGGACATCAACCACTACCGCAGCTCCTCTCCACCGTCCGTGCCCCGGTGTTTCGTCTGCTGTATCAAGACATTGGCCGCTGTCTCTCGAGTGAGGTTGAACGGACGCTTCCCCCTGAGAGTGGATCACTGTGTTCTGGAACCTTCCCCAGGGCCACTGTCGTAGGAAATATCTGTTCATTGTTTGATTCTATTGTTTGATTCCTTTAATTGCTGATTCCCATTAATTGCTTGCTTCCCATTAATTGTTTGCTTCCTTTAATTGTTTGTTTCCCTTAATTATTTGACACCATTAACTGTTTACTGCATTAATTGCTTGACTCCCGTAATTGTTACTTGATGTTTGTTGAGTGGTGTCAGAGTTTTGTGTTTTATTTTTTATAGTAAAGAGATATAAATCTCAAACGGTTGTTTGTTATTCCTCAGAAAACCATGGTCCTTGACATTCCTTTATTAAGATCCTGATTAGTCTGGTAAGGGATTTCTATCCTTAAGTCCAAGGCGTTTACAATTCCGTTCACGGCGAGGCTGTGAGCTTATATACACATCCACCGGAAGTAAGACCGGAAGTAAGCGTTGCTGGTGGCTGACCCCCCCCCCCCCCCCCGCGAGTCTAGACGACTAGGTTTGTCAGAGAAACTTGACGCAGGATTGGCTGGTTAGCGACAGTTGTAGGAGAGAGTAACCACTACAATACTCCCCCTCCCCTCCGAGCGCTGCACGAGATCTGTGGGAGAAGCAGAGGGAGAAAGAGGGTTGTGGATAAGAGAAGGTTGTACGGGCGATGAATGTGGTGCTTCTCTCGCGGCAGGTGCAAAGTCCTCAGGGGTGCTGGGTGGGGTATCTAGGTCATTAGGGCCGGATACAGGACCCTCATCAGGAGCAGGGTCCGTATGAGGAGCAGTAGGTACCCGAGGATGAAAAGAGGGTACGCAGAAATGGTGTGGGCGAGGTGATGCTGCAAGTAGCAATTGTGGGCAGACAGGCGAAGGAGGTGCGGGATGAATGTGTTCAGGGCGATGGGAAGGCTGGCGTGGGGCAGTAGCCTTGAATGCAGAAACTGCTTGTCGTAGTGTTTGCAGTAGGTCGTGATGGGCAGCAGGAGTGAAGTGGTCAAGGTCAGAAGTAAGGCTTGTGATGTGCTGCTTGATATTGTCGGAGGTTGTGGCGGCTACCAATCCCCGTCGATGTCGCTTCCTCGTGTAGTTGCAGGGAGCCTCACAGCGTCTAGCGTTAGCACCGAAACGTTGATGGTACCAACAGAAGGTAGGTACACTGTGCTGGGGGCTGGCGGTGGCGTCTGAGGCAGGACGGGGATGTTGGGGTCGGTAGGACAAAGTGCGTGGGGCAGGAACAGGAGCAGCAGCAGGCATGGAGGAGCAGAGCTGCTCGAGGGTGTCCATCCTGCGGTGTAGAGATTGGAGCAGGTCCCCTCAAGTCTTGTTTGTCTGGTGGAATACTACTTCTCTGAGGAGCGTTGATCTGGTTGACGAGACCGGAGCTAAGTGACGGTGTGGCCGCTGAGTTGCTCGCGGCAGCATGGCGTACAGCAATAATACTCTGTCTGCCGTGGTCGCATAGGTCGCCGAGGTAGTAGAGTGGTCCAATGCTGAGACGACGAGACGAACTTCTGCAGGGAGCTTCTGAGTGTGAAGCTGGCGCAGGATAGTGTCAGGAAGCCTGTCTGTGTGGCGGGAATTCAGTCTCCGCATCTCGTCCCAGAGACGTGCAGGCGTTAAGTTGCCGAAGGAGAGGCCGGATAGGTCTTGCAGGAGACCGGTGTCAGGCCGCTGGTATCGCCTCTTGAGAGCATCTCGTAGAGCTCCCAATTTGTTATCAGCTGGAGGGTTGGTGATGATTTCTGCAACTTCTGTGGTGACTGCTGTGGGCAGGGAACAGACCAGGGCGACGTACTTCTGTTCGTCTGTAGCTGTTGAGCCGATGAGAGCTGCCTCCATGTGGATTAGCCAATCATCAATGTTGTGATTGAAGACTGGGAGAGTGATCCGTTTCTCATCCATCCTGTGTGAGTGCGTTTCTCCGCTGTTCACCATTGTTGGGTATCGTGATGTTGAATCGCACATAGGATGGAGGTGAGAAGGGAAACTCAGTTATGGTGTTTTCTCCATATAAATATATTATATACAAAACAGTTTGATGCTGGGAAGTTGGTGCGTGGTAGAGGAGTTGCTGTGCAGGAGCTTCTTTAGAGGTGTTGTGTGTTGCAGAGCTCTTGGTAGGATGCCTTTCACGGCGAGGCTGTGAGCTTATATACACATCCACCGGAAGTAAGATCGGAAGTGAGCGTCGCTGGTGGTCGACACCCCCCCCCCCCCCCCCCCCGTGAATTTAAACGGCTAGGCTTGTCAGAGAAACTTTACGTGGGATCTGCTGGTCAGCGACAGTTGTAGGGGTGAGTATCCACTACAGGGCAAGCTGAAGCACGCCTACCTCATGGCAAGTTTAAAACAAAGTCTTCGAGTAGCACGGCCCTACAGCCGAGCGGAGGCGTCATGAACTACTGCAGTCACGGAGGCCTATGAAAAATTAAATGCACTTTCTCAAATTAATGTATACACGATTTACAAAGTTAAAGGACAACTATAAAATTAGAAGTTATTTTGGATAGCTATCCAGTTTAAAATATGTTACGTGTGTTCTTAGGAAATAATGAAAATACGAGACAATTGTTTCATGCGGTCACGAGAAGTAATATAATTACCAAAAAGCCATGAGGAAGCTCGTGTCCGAAATTAAATATCGTAAACAAATAATAAACTAGTGTTAATCTTTCCCTAAAAAGAAATAAAGGATAGTCAAAAGATAGTTTAAGATTTTAAAATTAAATAGTTCCTTAGAACTGCAGGCGTGCCATGAGGGAAGCATTCGTCCCCCAGAGCGTTCACTCAGATTCCCACAAGCGGCAAGGAGAGACATGATGCCCCACACGTCGGTCGAGAAAAAATGTCCAAGTGACTTCCATATCTTGTGTGCGCTCTCAACAGTGTTCACAAGTAACTCCAGTTCGATTGCAGACATTGTTTAGATAGGGCGGGAAAAAGAATTTATCAGCAGTTAATGCAAACTCCGATTTCAGGGGTTGTGGGAGTTATCACTCGGGCGAGCGGGCAGTTGACGAGCGGCTGTAGCGTTGTAATGGACGCATAGTGATGGTCGACCTGGTTTCATCCGGATCTCCCAGTTAGACGCGTGGGACACGTACATGGGCCCACACTTCGCCAATCAGATAAGAAATGTTCATAGAAAGAGGAGGTAACACTAGACCTCCCTTCTAGTTGGAGCAAGGTACACCTGGCTGCACTGTGACCTGACCTAACTGGGCAGGATTTGACTGTTGCTCTTCCCCTCCTATAAAGTAATGGAGAGTGAGCTTGCCCTGGGTGCAGAATGAGTGAAATGAAGGGTTAAACTCTGGGAGCCAGAAATCCCCATGGTGCTAGTGAGCGCTAAATTTCCATGGTATTAGTGGTTAAGATAATAAAATGGCGGCGAAGGTGTGGCTATTGCGGGAGACTGGAGGCCACGTTTAAAAATAACAAGATACCTTCAACTCTCCAGCTATGGGTGTGAGGTCAACGACATGATGGTTGATCGTATGCTCTGTATTTGAGGAGTGCCGTTTAAAGAATTGTTTGGTGCTGTAGTACTTTGAGGTAATTGTGTATTCTGGGCAAATGTTGTGGAGCATGATTACAGGAATGGTGGAGGAAAGCACACATGACTCATGAGCCCAGAAATCGAGTAATAAGATTAAGCAGATGAGCCACCTACCTAAAGAGTCATGAGTGATTTTATCGGTTAACACATAATTTTGGGCTTTCCTGTATGTGCATGCCACTGGGCAGGTTAGTAATAACATTCTTTGGGCTCTGTGCATTATGTCGTAGTTAGAATTAATACTTCTTGTGGCTAATATTATTTTGTGAGGATTCCAGACCCTGATGATAGGTTAGGACATGTGAATTCTTTTGTCTGGTTGTCTGGTGCAATTAATATATTTTTATATTGTGCAAGTAATACCTTTTAATATCTTTGTTGTGCTATTAATGGTGGTTGTATGGCTATGAAGGATGTATTGAGGGATTAATCCAGAAAAATTCTTTTCTCTTGTGTAATTAATATATTTGTCGTGCCATTGATATCTTTTCAATTTCATTATTGTGCTATTATCTAGTGGTGCCTAGCGATGTAAGACATGTTGAGAAATTAATCTAATTGTCTCTTGTAATAATTAATATATTTTTCTTAGTGCTGTAAGGGTGGTGCTTGGAGTAATACATGTGACATATCATTACCAGTGCGTCTATTTATCCCCAATCGCAGGAATACCAGTCCAGGTCATAGTAAATAGTTTTATTAATTTTATTTGAGCTGGTTCGGTATTCTAAAGGGCCCTTCCACTGCATTACCATCCATTTAAAAAAAAAAAAACATGAAGAATTTCCGACAGGATTACATATATATATATATATATACTGTATATATATATATACTATATGATATATATATATATATATATATATATACTGTATATATATATCTTGATAAAATCATACGGGAAAATGGAAACAACGGAGCACCTTAGCTTTCGTCTTTATATATATATATATATATATATATATATATATATATATATATATATATATATATATATATGTAATATTCAGAAATTTCAGAGTAATTTCGAATGCCCCGCCATTGGCAACACTGAGCGTTCAAGGTCATGGGAGGGGAGAGAGCGCTTCCCCCTCCTAGCGGGAGATGGTGGAATTAGGCCTATATGATATTAAATGTAGTTTACCGATTGAATAATGATGCGAGTCATGAAGTAAGGGACTATTATTGAATTTTAAATTATTATAGATCGTTTAGCAGTCTGAATAATGTTACGGGTGTCCCAAGGAGTTATTAGTTAGGCGGAAAATAAGTCACGTAGGCCTAAGCTCACGCCTTGAGAGAACGCGACGAGGCCTCTCCCCCAGTCCCGGAGAGCATTCACAGAGACAAGACGTCTCTGCGCGCTTGTCCCAGGAATAGTCACGTGGCCTAGTCACCTGTGTTGCATTATTGCAGAGTAACAAGTAAGTCTCATTCGATCTCAGACAGGGTTAGATAGGGCAGTGATAAAGTAAACTAGAGCTAACAGTGAGTTCATTTCAGGGTTTCCGTGAGAACCCACTTGACTGGAGTTGACCCGGAGTTGACTGCGAGAGATTGACTGCCGTTTGAGACTGCCGTGGATGGTTGAGGGTGGCGATTGTCGCCATTGGACCGAGCAAAGTAGGCCTGTCACTGTTTAGCGGGGTAGCAAAGGATCTCTTGAGTGAACGAGTGCTCCCGACAACTAAACGACCCGGGACCAGCAGTGGGTGATCAGTTCTTACCACTCCGGGCACATCACCACGTGTCCCGAGCTGCTAGCGAAACCCTCTTGCTAACGGGACGCTAAAGCTTCTCTCAACTGTACAAGGTCTGATTGGCTCACTCCCGTCCGCTTTATGGACGCACTGGGAGTACACTGAGGCTATCTGAGTAGACTAATGGTCACACACTGAGACCGTGAGTCTAGGCCTCTAGGAGATACCTGGAGGAACATTTTCCCTCCCTTATTACGGGTGTAGTTTAATAGTTTCTAGATAATTTTGATAATATTGTTTTGAATGTTTGTGCCATCGAGTGGAACCAGAGTGATACTGTGATTGATTCTTTTAATGCCTCTGATTGTTCTTCATAATTCTGATCTCAGGTATAACCTTGTTCCCCAGAGTAGTGGTTAGGTTAGGTTAGGAAGTGTGCATCTGTTGGGGTGCTATAATTTTGTTGAGTGCCCTTAAGGCCTATTCATTGTAGAGTATTTAATTTCTCATTTTTATTACCATTCCTCAGTGACATATAATTTTGTTGAGTGCCCTTAAGGCCTATTCATTGTAGAGTAGTTAATTTCTTTTTTTAATACCTAAGTGACTGATATTATTGTGTGAAAGCCTTTAAGGCCTGTTTCATGTGTGCACGCAACAGTTCTTAATACTTCAAATTTATTGTTGCCTGAGGTTCTAATAATTTTTATATCATGTATAACTTTTATTCCCCAGAGTAGTGTTTTAAGTTCAAGTTGAGAGGTGCGCATATTGGTGTACCATTATTTGATTGTGTTTGTAGTGTTGGAGGGAATATAAGTGTCTAAATTTTACAGTGTGTCTCATTCATCCCAGTCACAGATGCTATCCTTCCACGGGTCACGGACAATTTATTTTGTTTAGTAGAGTTAAGTGTTCTTGTGCTGGGTCGGGATTTTTCTCAAAGGGGCGCTTCCACTGCCATCACCATCTATTAATTTTAAATAAACCCCAAGTCAAGTGAGAAATTAAAGTCCAGTAAATTCCGACCGGTTACATATATATATATATATATATATATATATATATATATATATATATATATATATATATATATGTGTGTGTAAATATATATATGTATATATACGTTTATATATATATATATATATATATATATATATATATATATATATATATACACAGGTTGACAACCATTTATCCGAAATTCCGAAAGCCGAAAAGCTCTGAAAACCGAAGTTTTTTTTTTTTTTAACAGGGATTAGCCCACCCAGGCATAGATCACTGACCCACATCGGGGCCTGGGGGACGAAAATGTAATAGTAGTAATAATTATAATAATAATAATTATTCATAGTAAATAAAATTTGTAATAAAAATACACCAAAATAAAATAATAAAGATAATAATAATAATAATAAAAATAATAATAATAATAATAACAATAATACTGTAATAATAAAAAAATAATAATAAAGAAATACAAGAATGAAAAAAAGATCAAAAGTGAGAAACACGACCTAGACCTATGAATTAATAATAATAATAATAATATTTTCGTCACCCCCCGCCCCCCCCCCCCAGGTGGGGAAGTGTTCTATGCCCGGGTTGGCTAATACACATGAAAACAACAAAAAAAAAAACATTCCGACAACCGACAACTTCCGAAATCCGAAAGCCCTCTGGCCCCAAAGATTTCGGATAAAGGATTGTCAACCTGTATATATATATATATATATATATATATATATATATATATATAATATATATATATATATATATATATATATAACCGGTGGGAATAATCTCACAACTACTTATTGTGGTTTTCTGAGTTATTGTGGATGGTAATGCAGTGGAAGCGCCCCTCAGAGAAAATCCCGAACTAGCACAAACACAATTAATAAAAGTATTTTCCATGACCTTGGAAAGCTAGTACCTGTGATTGGGGTTAATGAGACGCACTGGTAAATGATGACACTTTTATTCCTTCCAACACTGGAGACAGAATCAATAATTGTACACATGCACTGGAGTACTTCTTAGCGTGGCTTATAACACTACAAAGGGAAACAAAAGTTATACATGGTATCAAAAAATTATTTAAAGATATTAATTGCATCTGAAGAGGACTACCAATACAGCAGTACTACATACACCAGAACAGACACCAGAATGAGGAATTCATCTGAAACAATTCCTTCGTACACCCTGCATCACTTTGTGGCACATGAAACATTACAAAATATTACTTGCACCGATGAACATGCCTTAAGGGCATCCGACAAAATTATAGCAATCACTGAGGAATAGAAATCCCGATTTTAGTCATACTACACAAGAACATGGATCACTCATAGTCTGTCTGGGATAACCCACAAAATACTATAATCCTAACTGCCCTAACTACCCAGAACCCAAAGGTTGTAACTACTAACCTGTCATGGGGCAGGCATTTACAAGAAACAGAGAAAATCACTCATGACCCGTCAGGCAGGCGGGTGCTCAGCTGATTTTTTCATCACTCTCTCTAGGTTTCAAGAGTCATGAGTGTATTTCTCCACCAACACCCGTAACATGCTTCACACATAGGTTCAGAATGCACCCGTACTTTTAAGGTACTAACAGCCTTCACAAGCTTTTGGAGAGGAACGCCTACGTCCCACGTGTGCCATCAACCAAGAGGAATGTTGATCTCACACCTGGACTTGGCTATTCTAATCACATTTTACCACCATCACCCATAATATGCTTCACACATATGCTCAGAATACACCCATACTTTAAGGTATTACAGCCTTTCACCAACTTTGAAGAGGAATTCCTACGTCCCACGTGTGCAATCAACCATGAGGAGCGTTGATTACACACCTGGACTTGGTTAATTCAATCACATACACCCAATACTAGGGAGATGAATGTCTCTATGTAACCACTAGACTCCCGGTCCCAGCGTGTGACCTTTCATTCACTCAGTCTGCACTCAGTTTACTCCCAGTACTTCATGGACTGGAAGAGTGACCATCAGCCTGCCTAGTTAGGCCAGTTCAGAGTACAACCAGGTGAACCCTGACCAGCTGAGGGAGGGATTCTACTTTCCCGTTAGTCAGATTTTTCACTGACTGACTGACGAGATATGGTGTTGTATGAACCAAGGTGGGGAGATTTGATGAACCAGATCGACCACCGACCAAAGTGCGGATGTTGGTGTCCCACTTAGTTAGTCGTCAGGGACACTTGTTCGCCTCGTGCGTTGCCAGCTATATCTTCCAAGCCGACCACTAAACACCGACAAATCACCGGCCAATCACCGTAACATTGCAACACTGAGGAAAAGTGCGTGGGAAGGGACGAGGCCACGTGGTCGTTTTACTTGGCAGAACCCGTAAAAAGCGTCAGAGCCTCATCCCTCAGGGCGTTCGCCTGCCTTCACCCAATGATGTCATCTTCCGCGTATTTCTAATAGTTTTCTTTGGGACACACGTAACATATTTAGACTGGAAAACTATCCAAAATAACTTTAAATTTTATAATTGTCCCTTAACTTCATGAATCGGCATTAAATTACATTTAGTTTCCTATAGGCCTAGTTCAAAATGCTTCCACCCCCCTCTCGATGGCGTTGTTTGAGCTTTGTTTTAATTCGCCATGAGGCGTGGGTGTTTCAGCCTGGCCTACCTATGCTTTCCTGTTTCGGCAGATCGGTTATTTCTGTTCTATATATATATATATATATATATATATATATATATATATATATATATATATATATTTATATATATAGGTGCAAGTAAATCACTGTAGGTCCGCGTGATCTAGGTATATGCTGATAACCACAAGGAAAGAAGAAAACACGAAGTTCCCAAGCGCTTTCGAGCAATTCACATCTTCAGGGGTGAGTACAGACTGTACTCACCCCTGAAGATGTGAATTACACGAAAGCGCTTGGGAACTTCGTGTTTTCTTCTTTCCTTGTGGTTATCAGCATATATATATATATATATATATATATATATATATATATATATATATATATATATATATATATATATATATATATATATATATATATATATATTTTTTTTTTTCCTTTGTATCCATTTATCAAATAAACAAATGTACTGGTATACAATGTTTATTTATTTAAATCTTTCCCCATTTTCATACAGTAAAGTATACAAAAATGGAAAAGTTGGGTATATCCTATTATGATAATTATACAGTAAGAAATGATATGCAAAATTATTGCCAGACAAACACAGAAATGAGGATATGCTCAGATATGTAAGTCTAGAAATAGTTTATATGAGCTCTTTCGATATTGCCAACAACATTCTTCTGTTCGTTGATATGCGGTTCTTCTGGGATGGGATATTGGGTCATTAGGATCCTCTGAGTTCTCAACAAAGTCTTGGCCATTAACTTCATCCGGTGTCATGCGACAAAGCTTCCGTGCACAAAACCTTCTGGAAGAACTCACTGCACATCTACAACAAATTTATGAATACCCGATTACATTTGATTAGGGTTGGTTTGGTTTGGTTAAGTCAAGTTGCACTGGAATTAATACACAGGTTGTCCATAAATGATTATCCTATAAACAGTGGTAGACCATCCTTTAATCAGGGTAATCATTAATGGACACCCTGTAGCATGGTAGCATGAGACAGAACTTCATGCAAAACTGGCACCTGCACGTATTACACAACTAGAAGGTTTGTCTCATGACACCTGCTTTGGGACATTTTGTTGAATGACCATGATATGTAAAAACTACAGCAGTAGCACTTTTCTAAAAAGATAAACAGTGCAAAATATAATGTAAATTTAAACCCATTTTAATAAGCCTACTTTATATAATAAAATCATTTCCGTTACCACACTTTTAGATAGTTTCTTATCTACTCTACTGGATATGAGTGAAAATTTTTGAACCAACAGTAAATATAGCTTTTTTTATGTTTTGATTCCCTTTTCATAATAGGAAAAAGCTGAAGTATTATAATAATTTAATATGCCATCAATATAACTTAATGTTACAATACCTACTGAAAACTATAGCTTAATAAAAATGAAAATAACATCATTCCATGTAAGATTTAAACATGAACTGTAACTCTTGAGCTTCATCCTTAATAACTTTCAAGTAGAAAAACAATATATTGTTGGTAAAAAATAATGAATGATATAAGTGATTAATTTTTTTTATCAAAGTAAATGGTTAGTAAAGCTTTTTTGGGCTCACCTATCTAATTAACATGTGTACTGCATATCATCGCTACAATGCATTTTTCAATGGCAAAATTATGAGATATTATAGAAACATTCATCTAGCTTGGCAAGAGCACGTCACATTTTGGCCTATTTTAATACACATCAACTAGACGATAAACTCTCTCTTACTTACTTGATTTCATCAAACCTAAAATAAAAACAAAATATCAACCTTCAAATTAACTTACGTTATAGTATTAAAGCTATAATCGAAATTAGCTTTGATAAGATCAGAATCATCCACCAGCAGGTCTGATGACATCGGAGTTGGACCTCTATAAATCTAGCTAGTATCGTAACAGCTTCAGAAAATTATTATTTGTTTTACCTATGTTAATAAATATCTTATTAGCAGCATTTATAATTTTTCTGATATATTATAAATTTAGCAGAAGATGCAGAAGATTTTAAGATATCAATATGTTACTAAATAAAACATTATTTGTTATTGCAATACATTCTGGGTAACTTCACCCTCCTCAAAATTTTGCCCAGATTCCAATATTTTTATGAACGCACCAAATTTTGTGATCGCAAAATAACTTTTAACATGCCAATTGTGTATTGGGGAGATTTTGCGGACCCACAATTCACTTTTAACATACGGCCATAAGTCCCAACAGATTCTCAATACTGTTGGAAAAGGGGGGGCGGGGGGGGGCACATCATTCGTTGACACCTAATAATCAACTCCTCTCTTCACCTTACAACAGCTGATGGTCCAATTTTTCATAATTGTGATGACGCGAGATAATAACTCGTCTGGACGGCCATCAAACACTTGTGTCAAGGTGTCTTCAAGTTCTTCTTTCTTCCTCAAGCACATCTTGCTCAAGTCCCTCATAGAGGCATGTAAATAACTCTTTGACTAACGTAACATCACTTCTCTTTAATTAATCTTGTTTGGAAATTACGATGTGATTTTGTTTGTCATAAGTTGCATCATTTTAATATTTGGGTCGAGATATTTTTTGGGTAATTTTGTTTTTCTTACCAAAGTTTAGTTTTGTTACTTGATACATTCTTAAATACTATCCGGTGTTTCTCTTTTGGTAATATATAACTTGTATTATTAGTCAACTTTTTCCTGACTTCATTATCAACCTAACATCACCAAACTTAACTTGAACAAACCTAACCTAACCTAACCCTAACGTAACCGGACGTAACCTAACGTAACGTAACGTTACCTAATCTAACCTAACATAACGTGACCTGACCTGAGCTAACCTGACCTAACTTAAATTAACCAAACTTAATAAATTTTCTATCAAGCTTTTGTAATTCTGAATATTCTATTTACAGTATAAATTTCCCCAACAAGCTTTGGAGGAGATCAAAGAATGTTATTCAGACCATCACAAACAAAGGAAAAAAAACGAATTTCAGTAAACTTGTTAAAAAAAAATGTTTGTGAGTATCACGCTCACATTGCTTCTTTTGTTGTTGTGTTGTGTTGTGTTTTGATGATGTGCACGAGGTAAGTGCTCCTGTTGTTTATAAGTAAAAGTAACTATTGTGTGAAAAGTAACTGTTTTATATTCACATTAAAGCAATTATATGATCAATATCTTCAGGTCCCCTAGTTTATAATAGATTTATAAGTATGACGGGTAATATAATATGTAAAGGAGATTTTTTCAGTCTGCTATGAAGAAAATATAATGAAAAAATTACACTAACATACTCAACAGACTGAGAACCATAAGAGACGCAAACTTAACCAAATTTTACATGAAAATAAACACAACAAAATCTTCACAGGGATGGCTAAGGAAACTTCATATATAAAAACAGGAAAGACGTCCAAAAGTTACGAAATTTCAAAGTAGTTAAAAAAGGATTCCAGGACCTACGCTTCCTGGAGATTGTCGAGAAGCAGCTGATACCTTCCGGTCGATGGGTAAACCTGGTTTTAGTGGTAGTCTCAAATGTCTTATAGAGGATTTCTTATCCTGGAGGGGCTTACAGAAACGCTTTAGGAAGATTATTGTATGAGTTATATCATTTCAAAGAAGAGGTAACCATGTTATCATGGAGATGGCGAAACATCATACACATACATAACACACACATGCAGACACACATGTATACACTCAAATACACATACACGCGCATGCAAACACATATACCAGGCTTATGCTTATACTGATATTGCAGACGCCATAGAACCTCAGCAATTTGGTAATATGAAAACTTCCTCCACCACCCACTGTCTTGTCAGCTTTCTTAATTACATATACCGACATTTGGAAAACGCAAGACGTCTGTGGCTGTCGCCTTCCTTGACTTCACCAAGGCATTCGACTTAACCAACCACAATTTAATTATCAATAAAGCCAGCGATCTCAGATTTCGGAGAAGTCTTATACTATGGCTTCTTTAGTAACCGACGACAAACCGTAAGCTTCCGAGGGGCTGTCTCCACCTATCAGTCACTCACCTGAGGCGTCTCCCAAGGCATCAAGGCGGAACCGTTATGCTTTCTCATCCTTATCAATGATGCCCCGAGAGAAACTCCCACAAGCTGGAAATATTTTAACTACTCCATTATTGGGATCAGTGTGAACAACTCTGCCCCTGACTACAGGGCCCTCCAGAATATATTGAAAAGTCTCCAAAATTGGTCCACCAACAACCATGTCTCAATCAACCATACCAAGTCCATGGTTACGCATATCAATCTCTCCCCCGACCTTGTCCCACCTCCCTCCATTACTTTAGGTCCCAACACACTCCAGGTTCTTTGACTCCACCAAGCTCCTCGGCGTCACCATAGATAACAAACTAAACTGGGAAATGGTGGTTACAAGTGTTCCCTGAAGAATGCAGTGATAAGTAGGGAAACACCGGGTAACAGTGAAGTCCGTTTAATAAGGGATAGGAGAAATACAAGTGGTGACTAGCGTGTGCCATGCACGGCTCACACAGTCAGACTGAGACTGCCTTGCCATATGGCAGCCTCGGGGCAATGTTACCACATAACACGTGCAGTGTTGCCACGTAATTATATACATAGGTGCTACTCGGCACAGTAGCTTATATACAAGGTTGCTACTCGGCACAGTAGCTTAGATACATAACCTACAGAAAACATGCGTCAGTTCAATTGTTAAATCTTCCAGCCTTCGTCTCCATCTCCTCAGTCGTCTCAAGTCTCTCGGAGTTCCCTCACCTGAGCTCTCCAATCCTTGCCCAACATTCATACTCCCTAAGCTTACCTATGCTTCCCCTGCATGGTCTTCCTCCTTAAATGCCACACGACAGAAACAACTAAATCAAAGTACAGAAGAGGGCGTGCAAGATTATTCTCTCTTCCTCCTACTCTACATAAGAAGAAGCGCTCAACACACTGACAATCTCAGCTTTCTGTTATCATCACCATGACCTCATCTGTAAGTTTGGGGAGAGGCTTTTGCACCATTACATCCTCGTTGCCGTCTCCTCATCCCACCGAAAATCCCTCGTCCGTAAATTGCTGTTCGACACCACCACTACATTCAGCCCATGAGACCACGTACTTATCACTGTAAGAACGGCCTAACCCTAACCATTGTAAAAATTATCAACAACTCGTAGTTAACCAATGTGTTCACTCTCAGCCAACCTTACTTTTGTACTGTTAATATGCTGAAACTCCCTGTTGAACGACTTTCCCTCCCTTGTTATGCTACGAGTATATTATATTTGCACCATTTATGTTACTTGTATATTATTTATACTTAAGTAACCCATTCCCAATTATGTAACTTTCATAATCTCCGTTGATTGTATATTTTTAGCCCATTGGCCACTATTTTCTAGCAATAAGCCGTTAATTATTATATCATTATAATAATAATAATAATAATAATAATAATAATAATAATAATAATAATAATAATAATAATATAAGCTTTGGGTAGAGCTCCCCTTAAACTTGGCTTATATGTAAATAAGTTAAGGGGTTAAGTTACAGACCCAAATGGTCTTTTCTCCATTTATTGATAAACTAAAAAGGTCACAGGCTATGAGTAAAAGCACCGTAATTAACACTGTAAGCTGTGAGTGTTAGTTAAGGACAGGGCTCAGCTTGACTGAGTTAATCACCCGTCCTATTCTCATGAGGCTCAAGTGAAGACTGGCTTGTCTGAGGGGAAAGGTGCCTGTGAGGGAGTCTGGGCTGACCCTACATTCTCAAGGTCGGCCTACTGAAAGAGGAATTTCCCCTCACGTGACCAGCACATGGCAACTCATAGCTTATGGAAAATTGCCATGGGGTGATTGTATTATATAAACTAAATGTATTTACCCAAATTTATATAATTGTTATTGCCGTGAGACAGGGGCTAATACATAATAATAATGATAATAATAATAAATAATAATAATAATAATAATAATAATAATAATAATAATAATAATAATAATAATAATAATAATAATAATAATAATAATAATAATAATGAAGATGATGATGATGATGATGACGACGACGACGACGAAGACGAAGATGATGATGATGATGATGATAGTAGTAGCAGTAGTAGTAGTAGTAGTAGTAGTAGTTGCAGTTGGCACTACGGACTTCAAGACCAAGTACGTAACAGGAAAGGTGAATGAGTGGGTTAGTGAAATCCAAGCTCTGTCTGAGATTGCTAACACAGAGCCACATGAAGCTTTTGCTGCATTCACCCATGGAGTCAAGCATCGTTGGAACTACCTGATGCGTACTATCCCTGATATCGGAACCCTCCTCCACCCTCTGGAAGAAGCTATCAGAGTCAATTTCATTCCCAAATTAGTGAAACACCCTCACTTAACCCCAGCAGAAAGATCACTTCTTGCACTTCCATCAAGACTTGGAGGGACGGGACTAATCAATCCGGAGGAGATTGCAGCCACCGAACATCAAAATTCACTTAAGCTCACGGCATCCCTCACGGACCACATAATAG
Source organism: Homarus gammarus (assembly GCA_958450375.1). Taxonomy (NCBI): domain Eukaryota; kingdom Metazoa; phylum Arthropoda; class Malacostraca; order Decapoda; family Nephropidae; genus Homarus; species Homarus gammarus. The sequence goes on from CAUDMG010001848.1 coordinate 437,955, forward strand.
CCAAGAACGCAACAGGGGAGGTGGATACTGTGGTGGGATGCAATCCTAAACAAGGTTCTTCAAACTCCAGAGCACGAGCAGTAGATATATTCCATAAGTAGTACAAGACTTGGCAGGATAACCAACCGATGCAAAACAGGAGCCAGCACAAGGAACTCCTCGTCGTAACCAGGCCTGGGCCGATCTGAAAGAAGTTAGCTAGCTAGGCAAGGAGAGTTGCTAGACATTACTAGGACAATAAATGAGGTCCTCTAGTTACTTGACTAGCGCGGTACAGACATAGTACATCGGGGCATAGTAAGTGAACATAGGCATTAGACATAAGCATAGATATCAGACATGCTATAATAATATGTAGTAATACAGACATGTGAATAAATGGTACAATGAATGGTAACAGAGTCTTGGCGTCAGGCGTGTTCACATATCTTGGTATTTACATATCTATACACCTCCCTCCCCCTTTACGCTCGTAGTGCAATCTCGAGCGGCTACGGACTCTTTTTCCATGAGTCTGGGAGAGCGGCGAGGGGCAATGGGAGGATCAACTGACGACCTTCGTTTCTGGTCTGGGCAAGGGGGCACAAGGGACGGGGAGGAAGGTTCGTCACTAGAGGATGGCACTGGGCGGAGATGGCGTCTGTTTCTCCACCACACACGACCACTGGGGAGGCGGACTTGGTACAAACGGGACTCGCCACGGCCCATGACGGCCCCGACCTTGTCCCAGCGGTGTGACGTCGGGTCCTGGATTCGTACTTGCTGGCCGACAGTCAACCTGGGAAGGGGGCGGGCATGGGCGTCATAGTGGCTTGTCACTTTGGCCATCCGGGCAGCCTCACGGCGGTCACACTCGTCCGCCTTGATCTGCCACTCATCTAAGAAGGACTGGGGGTGGGCAGGCACACAAGTACGAAGGGGGCGGCCATACAACACCTGGGCAGGAGAGCGTCCGGCAGGGGTAGGGGTGTTACGGAGTTCCAGTAGGCCCCTGTCGAACTCCTCGCAGTCCAGGTTCCCCGTCGGTGCTGTCTTGAGGATGAGGTATTTTACGGACTTTACCGCTGCCTCGGCGTGGCCATTCGCCTGCGGGTAATGAGGGGAGGTGACGATGTGGTGGACGCCCCAGCGTTCGGCGAAGCTCTTGAACTCGTGGCTATTGAACAGAGGCCCACCGTCGGTTCGGAGGCGGAGAGGCACTCCGACTTCCCGGAAGAAGCAACAGAACATCCGGATGACCCTAGAAGAGGTGGTGTCCCGATCACAGGGAACCACCACGGGCCATCCAGAGAGCCTGTTGGCGACCACCAGGAAAGACTTTCCGGCCACATTAAAGAAGTCGGCGGACATGGACTCAAAGAGCCGCTTCGGGAGGTCTTTGCACAGGTACGGCTCTTGTTGCTGGCTGGGCTGGAGTTGCTGGCAAGGCTCACAGGCCTCCACCGTGCTCTTAATATCGGCGTCAATACCAGGCCAGAAGACGGTCTGACGGGCTCTGCCCCTGGTGGCTTCAACGCCGTGGTGGCTGTCATGGAGGCGGGATAAGGTGCGCCGGCGGAGGGCAGCGGGAACGACGATCCTGGGGCCGTACAACACCAGCTCTCCATCCGCATAGAGGCTATCCCTTAGCTTCTAGAAGGGGAGGGCGGAGGCGTGAATGTCGTAGCGGTTGGTGGGGAATCCAGCGGAGACGTAGTCGAGGAGTTGGACGTATGCCGGGTCTTGAGCGGCGGCGATGCGAAGCTCCTGGAGAGTCCTATCGTCTTCGATGGAGGGCGTCGTCATCGTCTTGTCAGCAAGAGAAGTGGCTGTGCGTGTCACTAAAGACCGAACGTGAGCCGCGGCCGTGGTACAGTCGACTTCATCTTCAGGTTGTGGGGCGACTAACAGGGGCTCGGGAGAGGGCGTCTGGTATACACAGAAACTTACCGGCGCGCCACACAGCTGTAAAGACTTAGGGGGCGGTCTTCTCTTTGAGACGTTGGAGGCGAGGATTTTCGATGGCGTCCAACGTGTAGTGATTGAGGATGGGTATGAGCTGGCGATGGTCTGTCATGAGGGTGAAATGCCCAAGGCCGAACAGGTAAAAGCGGCACTTGGCCATTGCTCAGGCGACTGCCAACATCTCTAGTTCGATGGTGACGTATCTGGTCTCCGTGTCGGTCAAAAACCTGGAGCCACACTGAACTAAGCGCAGTCTACCCTGGCCATGATCTTGAAGGAGGGCATATCCGAGGCCGTATAGACGGGAGACGTCGGTCTGGAGGACCACTGGTAAGGACGGGTCGAAGAGTGCCAAGACTGGTGGTGACAGCAACGCCTTCTTAACATTCCTGAACGCTAGGTCGTGGTCAGGAATCCAGAGGAAAGAGCGCTTGGAGCTCATGAGGTTGGGCTGATGTGGCGATTTTAGGGGAGAAGTCGGCCAGCTGATTTACCAGGCCCATAAACGAGCGAAGGTCGGTCAGGTTCGCTGGAGTAGGGAAGTCCCTGATGGCCTTGACCTTCTCCTCATCAGCTGAGATCCCCTCTGGCGAGATGTTGTAGCCGCAGCAGTTAACTTGGGAGGCGGCGACCACAAATTTATCTTTGTCCAGGGTGATACCATGGGCACGACATCTTGTGAGCATCAGATGAACTCGGTTCAAGTGGGCCGGGAGATCATCGTCGAAGAGCAGGATGTCATCTACGACCTTCACGCAGTTGGTGACACCCTGCAGGGCCATATCCCCACGGAGGCAGTACGCGACCCCCGTTGCTGCGAAGCCCATGGGTCCGCGGCAGTGTTGGAAGCGGCCGTGGGACGTGATGAATGTAGTGAGGTGGCGATCTTCTTCCGCCAGGTCGACTTGCCAGTACCCATGTAGTGCATCCGCCGTGGTAAAGAACTTTGCAGACGGGGTGACGCTGCGGACTGCTTGAATGGGCGTAGGCGATGGATGGGCGGGACGGGAGACCTGCGAGTTGAGATGGGTGAGGTCCACTGTGATGCGAACACCTACAGGCTTGGGTGCCAAGACCATAGGGTGACACCACTCGGAGGGCTCCTCACCGGCGTGTCTGATGATCCCCTGCTGCACCAGAGAATCAAGCTCCGCCTTCACCTTGTCCCGTAGGGCAAAGGGGATAGGTCTGGGTGTGTGGGTGGCGAAAGGCGTCGCGCCAGGCTTGAGGTGGATTCTCATCGGGGGGCCTGTCATCTTCCTGAGCGGCGTTTTCTGGAGGTCGGACTTGGAGACAAGGACGTCGCTGAACTGACGAAGAAAAAACTCCCGGGTGGCAGCAGGTGTGGTTATGGCTGAAACAGGTATCTCTGCACACCTGGTGAGGTGTGTCACGGCGAGGATGGGCTTTGGAAATTCGGATGAGACGATGGCCAAGTCCTGACAATGGCCACATGACAGGAGAGGGGTTTGGATGCCCTCATGGACGTGGACTGTGGCAAGGCAAGACTTGGGACCGAGCTGTAGTGTTGCCTTGAAGCAACCCAAAGGTGGAGACATCGGGGACCCGTCCGCTGTGAGCACGTCTTTCATGGCTGTGGGTGACAGGCTACTCCTGGGAATGTTGAGGGCGTCCAGGTGTGTTGGTCCAATCACCGTGATGTCCGCGCCCGTGTTAGGTATCATCAGGAGGTTGGAAGAGTTGGCACCGTAGGACAGACGAACATTGACGGGCTTGGGGAACCTGTCACTCGAGGCATCATCCACGCGTCGGCATCCTTTGTTGTTCTTGGGAGACGGTGGTGTGGACATTCTGTCGGGCTGTGAAGAGACGTTTTGACCTGGAGATGGAGGCTTCTTGGTGGACCTGCAACATTTGGCGAAGTGACCTTGCTTGTTGCAAGCGTTGCATGAGACCTTGTTGGCAGGACATCGAGTTGTGCGGGGCCAATGGCCTTGAAACCCGCAGTTTCGACATTTACTATCAGCCGCAGGGCACTTTCCTGGACCGTGCTGGCGCTGACAGTTTCTGCAGGATTCGGGAGAAGAAACTAGTGACTGTGACGGGGGCTGTGAAGAGGACGCCGTCTGCATCTGGCGTTGATTCCTCTTGCAGGTGGAGACGGCGTGAACTTGAGACGGCGATGAGTGTATAGCTGAGGCAGCCTCTCTTGTGGCCTCATACGACCTGCAACAGGTGACGAAGTCGGTGAGGGAAGAGGCGGCGTCGAGGGTGAGGAGTTTTTGAAGCAGGTCCTAGTCACGTACACCCATCAGCAAGATCATCTTGAGCTGGATCTCAGCACAGGTTACAGGATCGCCTGTACATAGGTCCACCTCGGCTGCTAGGTCCTTAAGTCGTGCGTAGAAGTCTGAGAATGATTCCCCAGAAGTTTGTTTGCAGGATAGCAGTTCCCTACGACGCAAAGCTTCATTGCGGAGGCCACGGAAATGACTCTGCAAGGCGTTTAAAACCTTTGTCACTGACATGAGGGAGTCAGGGGGAATGGCTAGCGTGTGCTCTAGGAGGCGTTGAACATCGAGGGAAATGCACGATCTTAATTGGATAAGTTGTTTATGAGGGGGCATTCGGTTGAGGTCAGACATAACAGCAAAGTCTTCGAAACGACGTGGTGGGGGGCCTTGAAACTGAAGACTTGCTGTGCAGGGGTGTACTCGAGACGGCAGGCAATGGAGGAGGCACGGAGAGGTAGACGAGAGTTGAGACTGGAGCAGGTAGTTGAGAAGGCAGTGAGGCATACCCAAGAGGGATAGGTGACGTGTGAGGAGGCGTTGTCTGAAGGATAGATGAAGAGGTTGAAGCTGGCGAATTGGTTGTGGCAGCTATTGAAGTCGTCCTTGTTGCCAGCAATTCCAATAGTTCCAGGAATTTGCGGTTATCAGCTTGGTGTTGTTGTTGGAGTTGAAGACGGTAAGCTGATTCCTCTGACTGTCTTGACAATTCCTCTTGACTTCGTTTTTCCTCCTCTTATTGACGTCTTTGGGCTTCCTTCTCTTGGGAAACTTGTAGGAAGTGAATTAACTGACGTATATCCTGGCTCCCATCCTTTGAATTTGGCGCGCCCGGCGTGTGAGGCGTGAGGGGGGATGGGAGGGTCTGTGAGGCTTCGTCTTCCTCATAATCCTCATTTGAATTCCCCAGCAAATCGTCGTAGTCAGACATCTCGTGTTTGGTATGGTTGCGATGGGAAAGACAAGGAGAATAAGGTAAAGTGCTATGTTTTCGTCAATGTACTTGCCTAAGTGCAGGAACTGGCGGGCAAGTAAAAGAGTATTGACTGTAATATTTGTGAAGTTGAGTGGAAGCGGCTGGCGGCGGTGATACTGGTCTCTGTATTCCTCCGGGCGAGATGTCGGTGATGAGTCAGTAGAGGGGAGCAGTGGCTTGCGGGCCGGCGCAGACGGAGGATGTATGCCTGAAGTGCTCTCTTGAAAACTGGGCTGAAAGGGTTTCTGCTGCCTGTAGGGCCTCAGAAACATAGCAAAACAGACATCAAAGGCACTGCACTTCACTTAGGGCACTTCACAAGGTCACAAAGCACTTTAAAACCAGGGGCACTGTAGAGTACATCTTCTGGGCGGGAAACAGAGGAGGCTGGCTCTTGAGACTTGTCAACTGTCGTGTTGGAGCTACTCAACTGCGCCATGTGGTGGGATGCAATCCTAAACAAGGTTCTTCAAACTCCAGAGCACGAGCAGTAGATATATTCCGTAAGTAGTACAAGACTTGGCAGGATAACCAACCGATACAAAACAGGAGCCAGCACAAGGAACTCCTCGTCGTAACCAGACCTGGGCCGATCTGAGAGAAGTTAGCTAGCTAGGCAAGGAGAGTTGCTAGACATTACTAGGACAATAAATGAGGTCCTCTAGTTACTTGACTAGCGCGGTACAGACATAGTACATCGGGGCATAGTAAGTGAATACAGGCATCAGACATAAGCATAGATATCAGACATGCTATAATAATATGTAGTAATACAGACATGTGAATAAATGGTTCAATGAATGGTAACAGAGTCTTGCAGTCAGGCGTGTTCACATATCTTGGTATTTACATATCTATACAGATACCAGTGAAGTAAACAAGATTAGTAGGTTCATTACAACAGAACAGCAGCTCTGCCAAAATGATAAGCTGCAGCAACTGTTGCTGCAGGTATCAGAAAATTTGAAAAAAAAAAGTAGCTATAGCGCAGAAGGTGGGCGCCTCAAAGTGGTTAACTACGTTACCGATAAGGGCAAATGGTTTCAGTCTCAATAAACAAGAATTTACAGATGCCAATGCTCTAAGGTACGGTAGGCCAGTAGAAGGTTTGCCCTCCCATCACGTGTGTGGCTCTTCGTATGATGTCGATCATGCCATGGTGTGCAAGAAAGAGGGTTTCATATGCATGAGGCATGACGAAGTAAGGGATCTCACAGCAAATATGTTGAAGGATATCTGCCGTGATGTCATGGTAGAACCGACCCTCCTTCCATTGGACAGGGAGATCTTCCAACATAGAACTTCAAACACATCCAACGAAGCCCGTGTTGATGCCAGTGCTCGAAGATTCTGGACGCCGGGACAGCAAGGCTTCTTCGACATCAGAATTATTGATCCCATGGCCGCATGTCCGTAACTTAGCTCTCGATGCTGCACACAGGAGGAACGAGAACGACAAGATAAGGGCATATGGGGAGAGAATTCAAAACGTTGATCAAGGCAGCTTCACTCCTCTAGTGTTCACAACCTCTGGTGGGATGGGACCAAGTGCAAGATGTTTCTACGCCAGACTCGTGGAGGTGATCTCCGAACAGAAGCAGCAGCCCAGAAGTTATGTTCTCACCGTCCAATGGAAGGAGTGTCGGTTCTACCCTGACATCACGACAAATTTCCTTCAACATATTTGCTGTTTAATCCCTTGCTTCATCATGCCTCATGCATATGAAGCCCCCTTTCTTGTACACCATGGTGTGATCGACGTCATAGGAAGAGTCACACACGCATTGGGAGGTTAAACCTTCAACTGGCCTACCGTACCTAAGAACATTGACATCTGTAAATTCTTGTTTCTTGAGACTGAAACCATTTGCCCTTTTCGGTAACATAGTTCGTCAGTTCAAGGCGCCCACCTCCTGCGCTATAGCTCCTTTTTTTCAAATTCTCTGGTACTTGCAGCATCAGTTGCTGCAACTTATCACTTTGGCTGTGCTGTCGTTCTGTTGTAATGGTAATTCGAATCTTGTTTACTTCATTGGTTTCCACCTCACCTGTTGCGTTCTGAGCTTTTATGTGGTCAGTGAGGGGTTCTGTGAGCATAACTGAGTTTTGATTTTCAGTGGTAGCAAGCTCCTCTGGATTGATTTGTCCCATTCCTCCCAGTCTCGATGGTAGTGCAAGGATATTGATCTTTCTGCTGGGGTTAAGTGAGGGTGTTTCACTAATTTGTGAATGAAATTGACGCTGATAACTTCTTCCAGAGGGTGGAGGAGGGGTCCGATATCAGGGATAGTGAGCATCAGGTAGTTCCAGCGATGCTTGACTCCTTGGGTGAATACCGCAAAAGCCGCATGCAGCTCTGTGTTAGCAATATCAGACAGAGCTTGGATTTTCCTAACCCACTCTTTCACCTTTCCCGTTACGTAATCGGTCTTGAAGTCCGTCGTGCCGACTACTGCGCCTAGGTGTCTTTGGCCATCCTCTGTTATTTTGAACTCACTTCCACAGAACCCCTCCAATGCCCGTTCATAATGTTCTGGCTTCACAATGAGGAAGGACTTGCTGGCGTTTGGGTGTACCCTATTTGTGGACCTCGAGATTTTACCAGGTCCCACGACTTTTTGATGTCCTCCACTTTTCCGGCTCCTGTAAGGTCGTCAGCGTACGCCACTTGCATGACCCTAATAGTTTCAATTTTTATTGTGTGTTGGAGCACGGATAGGCCTATTGCGTACATTGCCATTGCGTTGTTCCCTCAGTTTACTGTATGATGTTATCACCTCTTAGAGCCGTGTTGTTTACTATATAGAGGTCTGATGGATTCCTATTGGTTTTTTCAACATACATCGCAAAGCTTGGACACTTAATCTTGATGTTGTGCAGTGCGGCCTTGCGGTTAAGTATGTTGAATGCGTTTGAAGCGTCCACCGGAGTACGGCCTCACAATCATGCTACTCAAATATCGTTCTCATGGCGGGAATGGCAGCTTCCTCTCCAGCCTGGTGGCCACCACAAACTTGCAGGTTTCCTGCTGCTGCCCTGACATCATCCTTTACGACCTCCATTTTGCATTTTCCGATGATCCACTTCAGCACTTCCCCCACCCCCATTGGCCAACATCCTGGATTCTTATTCAGGGGAATGAGGTGGCAGGCCGTCAGAGCATGGAAGTGTTGGCAGCACGAGGTTGCTAGTTTTCTTGCAAAGGCGGCAATGGCAGTACAGATATCACCTGCTACGGGCCAAACTTGTTAGTGCTGAGGATGACTCTCCAACCGTTTGCATCCAGACCTGAAGGGCCAGCCCCTCCCTGAGTTTTCATAGCCTTTTTCCACACCATCCCTCCTGTTTTTTTCTCGAACAGGACAGCATTTGGTTGGATATAGTCACTCTGGAACCTGATGCCTTCGTATTCACTTGCAGGGGGATGTTTTTCCTTCAGTTGTTTTAATGTCTTTCTGTTTATTGGCAGAACCCCACCGGAGGATTCCTCTGTGAGAGATCTTACCGCCAAAGACACTTTTCCCACAAGCATTTTGTTTCCAAAATTTCTTGCAACGTCATCGGTGTTTTGCTTTCCTTCTCCTATAAATTTTAGTCTCTTCTGCAGTGTTTTTGCTTCACATAGGAGATCATCAAGGGCCCCATTCTGCCATATTGTCAATCTTCTCTTCATTGCTGCCACATTTTCTTTGTGCTTAGTCTTTTTGTGTGTCCTCTGACAAATTGATGTGGTATTATTGTCAGTATTCGAAGAGCTAAAGGCGCAAGGAAGCTGCACTAAGAGAACTCGGTTACGAGGCAAGTCATTTCCCGAATCATTTCTTTGGTGGCCGCACACTTGGGTGGTTCAAACAGGTTAGCTGGCGACCACCTGCCAATTTCTGAGTAAGTTTCTTTAACCCATATGTCAGCATTTTCCATCAACATACCATTCCACTGTGGTGGCTGTCTCTCATTGACCTTGTGGATATCTGCTACTATTGGAGCAGTGTTTAATGGTACTACATTTTCAGGTTGAGTAGATTCACTGCTATCATTTAGGATATCATCAGGTTGTTGGGTCCCGGCGATATTTACTGTGGCCTCCTGCGTCGGCTCCCTGCCATGTGGGTTCCGACAAGTGTTTCCCTTTCTGCAAACCACACATGGTCGGTTGATTCTCGCACAATCACAGCTAGTGCAGTTTTGGTTCTGACTAGCACAGACGCAACAATGTCTGTCACCCGGCATAGTGTTCTGCACTTTGGGTGACAGTTACGTCCCACACCGGCATCTGCTTTGGTCCAACACAAAAGAAGAAACTAGTTCTTATGAGGGAAGGGCGGAGAGGTGACTACTACTAATACTTTGCTGTCACTCCTAATAGAGTATGACGATCATCTAGATGTGAAAAAATTATAAGAGTTATTAAGAATGTTACAGATGTTGCACGTGTGGAGAGCTACATCTAGTGCGGGGGAGGGGGGTGGGGGGCGACAGCAGCGTCTTTCTGGCGTTGGCACTTGTCTGCCTCGATATGCAGTCATGCTCACTGGAAAGTATTGACACTTTTCGTGTGGTACTCCTACAAGCAGGGGTGGGGGTCGATTTGGCACTTTTTCAGGTTTGTCATAAGATTATCCTTACACCTTTTCAGTTGCCTCCCAGCGTTACGTTTACTATTCGTTAGGTGACTGTAAAATTGCTGCTTTGACAGTCTACTGCCATCCATGCGGGTAATATGGTCAGTCCAACGTATTTGTTTATGGATAACGGTAGCATCGAGCTCCTACAGTTAGTGTGAGCGAGAATACTGGCACTTGTTCTCTTGTCTTCCCAGCGAACACGGAGGATGGATTGTAGACGACGTTGGTGAAAGTTTTCAAGTGCCTTGAGGTGTCTCCTGTGTCTCGCTGTCATATAGCAGGGTGGGGAGAAGCATAGCTCGATATAAGCGTAACTTTGTCGATAATTTCAGCTCCCTACAGCTGAAGACACGAGTATGGAGTTTGGCAAAGGCTTGAGATGCACATCTGGTCCAATGTTGAATCTCTTCATCGATGTCCGCGGTGGTGGACAGGTGGGAGCCAAGTTACTAAAAGTGGGTGACATTTGGGAGGGTAGTATCGATAAGGTGGATGGATGGTGGAGGTATAGCTGAACCAGGGGCAGGCTGAAAGAGATTCTGAGTCTTACGTTTCACCTCAAGGCGAAAGTATGCACACGCATCTGCGTAGGTGTTCGAGGTCTCCTGTAGGCCGCGTTCACTGTTAGCGACAAGCGTGAGGTCGTCTGCATACTGAAGTTCAGTAATAGAAGCTGCCGACACCTCTGTTAGTGCTTGGAGTCGTCTTATGATGAAAAGAACCTTCATCTGGTACTGGATGTCCACCCCTCTGGCTAAATTGTCACTGGCACGAATAAGGAAGGCAGCGAAGAAAATGAAGAAAAAAAATTGGTGCCGGTACACATGCATGTTTACCCCCGTTTGGATGGGGAAGAACTCATACTGGGTGTCATTGTGCAGGGCACTGCAATTCATGCCATCGTATAGTTGCCTTATGTTGGGCAGCCAAAACGGCTGAGGGTCCGCCAGAAGGCTTAATTGTTGACCGAGTAGAAGGCCTTGGTTAGGTTGATGAAGGCCATGTACAGGTCACGAGACTGTTATCTGCACTTTTCCGCAATCTGGCCACATGATGGTCTAAGGCCTTGTTGTGATTCTGGGAGGAAGTTTTCCCCCTCAGGAAGAAGACTGGCAATAATATTGCCAGCTACGTACAGCAACGAGATTCCACGGTCTCTCTTGTTCTTATAGATATTGACTATGGAGGCATCTTTAAGAACTTGGAAAGATTTCGTCCAATTCCCATATTTTCTCCAGGAAAGAGTGGAGACGGCTGGTAAGCAGATGTCCTGCTTTGTACACCTCAGCTGGGATTACATCAGGCCACGAGGCTTTGCTATTTTTCATCTGTTTGTTTGATGGCAGTAGCTACCTCATCCAGGGCTGGAGGATAACTGATGTAAGTCAGCTCTAGATGCTGAAGGACCTGCTGGGTATTCAGGACATCCACATCGGTGTTTTGGTTGAGCAGCGAATGGTAGCGCTCTTCGTCATTAATTATGTAGTTACCCTCGGATGAACGAAAGGGGTTGCGCTATGAGTTGTTGGACCATAATATGTTTTAGTAGAAATGAAAAGTTTGCTCATCTTCTTGAGGAAGGTATCAGCTATTATCCGAGACTGAGGGTTGTTCTGTCAGTTAATTAAAGCAGCACATTTACCATTGATGAGTACGTTAATTTCCGGGTCATTTACATCAAACTAGTCATGGTGTATTCTTTCGATCTGGCCGAGGATCCCTCTGCAGTTTTTTGTCATGACTGTATCGAGAATACCCCATTCGGCATTGGGACTTGGGTTGTTTGTTGCCGGGTTGTTTATCAGCCCACGTTCGAGCTTAGTATTAAAACCTCTTCTAGAGGCCTGTTGCCTTTGCCGTTTTGGTGTGACGTGAAGTGAGGGCTTGGCTCTGAAGGGCCGATGATCAGTGACAAAGTGGTCTGAGCTATGCATGACTCGGGGGATGAGGACATGTCGGGGATCTCTTTCTTTAACAGTAATGTATTCAATGAGATGCCGGTGTTTGGATAGCGGGTGTAGCCACGAACCCTTGAATTTGTCGGCTTGCCTAAACAGGGTATTGGTGATAGTGAGGTTGTGTGCAGCACACTTGCTGAGGAGGAGTAGACCGTTTGGTTTATATTTGCCTAGTCCGTTTCTTCCTATGATTCCCTGCCATATGTCAGTATCTCTGCCAACTTTGGCATTGAAGTCACCTAGGAGCACAAACTTATCTTCTCTGGGGATAGATGTTAGCACTTTGTCAAGGTCGGCGTAAAAGGCCTCCTTGATGTCTTCCTCTGCATCAGTGTTGGGGAATATGCACTGATTAAGAAAACATAATGTAAGTTAGTCAGTGGGACTCGGGGTGTCATGAGGCGCTCGTTGATCCCAACAAGGTATTCCAGTTAGCCAATGTAGGATGAATCGGCGGAAGGTAATGCCAAATCCATAAATGCGGTTTCTCTCTGCAGCAGGTATAGCCAGACCCCTGTTCTGTGAGTCGACTCTCGTCTGGCTGCTATGTCGATATTATACGTAGGCATTTCTTTTGCCACAAAGGCGGTTTTTCTTTGAGGACGCTTATTTGTGCCACTATCCAGTAGGGTCCTGTCATTCCATCGAGCGATCGATAGAGGTTGTTTAGTTTGTTTTTGTTTTGATCTGTGATTATGATTGTGTTTTCCACCGAATAATGATGACCTGACTGCGTGCGGTTGCCCGGTCAGGTTGGTTTTTTGGCAGGCTATGTTTAGGGCACCTTCTCTAGCCCCCTCACCATGTGGGATGAGCAGAGTGGCTCCTCGAAAGACCTGCCCAATCGCAAAGGCAGGACCGGATTGCACTGCTGCCTAGATCCGAGTACTACCATCTTATCTATGCAGCCCGTGTACAGAATCGTGACTAGAGACTCCCGGCAGTCATCTCTGCCTGTCCTCGTCGCCACTCGTCCGTGGCCATAGGACTTTTGGAGGTATAGGGGTTTTGATGTTGATGAGAAGTACATTGAACTGGATGATGGCTGTGCGTGAGTTGATTTATTTGGTGAGGCAGGAGCGCAGGCTGCAACCACACATTTTAGCTCTCCCTTTTCCTAATCCAGTGGTGCAAGTAATGCACGGCTGGGGAGAGGGAGAGTTGGAATGGACTGTCGATAACTCAGTTTGTTGGGTTTCGCCTTAATATCCTGTATTTCATGCCTTGCCTTCATCCGTCGGTGTAGTCATTGGGTTTTCATGTTGGTTACCTCTTAACAGAAAAACACACACACACACACACACACACACACACACACACACACACGATAATTGTTGTTATTTTGTTATTCTGGATACACTAAAGTAAACATCCATTTCCAATTCTGAGAGAAAACGTGGTTTGGGCCCAAAATATCGGTTCCAGCATCAATTTCTATTTTTTTTAATCACATTATAGGCACTTCTGGATATGTTAGCTGAGGTAAAAAAGCTGGGATTTGGATAATTATGTGTCCTTATGAATCTTGAAAAAAAGCCATTAATTATATACCATGGCGATTTATTCTGTTATTCTGGAGGTACTATTGTAGTTTAGCATATTTTTTTCTAATGCCAACATGTTTCACCACTTTGAATGACAACATATCCCGCTAGCTTTGATTTTTGACAACATACCTTATAATTATGGAAACATATTGCACTATTTTGACAGCATACTGCACTATTTTGTCAACATGCTACATTATTCTTACAGCATAACGCACTATTATGGTAACATTGTACACTATTTTGTCAACATATACTACACTATACCCACAACATACTGAACTATTCTATCAAAATGCTACACTATTTTCACAACATGATACACTGTTCTCACAATATATTGCACTATTCTCACAAAATGTTACACTATTTTGTCAACATGATACATTATTCTCACAACATGCCATACTGTTATGTCAACATTGTACACCATTTGGTCAACATACTTCACTATTCTCACAACATGATACACTCTCCTGTCAACATGTTTTGCTACACCACAAGCCAGCAACCAACACCAACACTCGCCCAACAATATATTCACATGAATAACAGATGTGAAGTGAATTCTCAACCCTGCCAGGATCCTCAGTATTTATTTCAAGTCTCTCTTCTCCCTCTTGAATATTTTCCTTCTTCTGTTTATCACAAGTCTCGTGTATACGTTGAAATAGAATTCTTTCGACTATAACAACATTTTCATTCAATGGGACATTTTATAAAAGAAGGTGTAACTTGTTTACTTCGCCATAAAGTATATAATAATATTTATCATAAGACTCACGGTCAAAAAGAGAGAAAAAGAGTGACATACAGTATAGAGAAAGAGGTACAAACAGAAAGAAAGAGAGAGAGAGAGAGAGAGAGGGGGGAGGGGAGAGGGACAAAGACCGTAACCTTGTGTTCTGCTTTAGGGGGACGCGCCCGTGAAATGTTCCTGAATAAATGACCAACGAAATCTTGAGCTAAATACTCTCTCTCTCTCTCTCTCTCTTTGATTGTTTTATTTACTCTCTATCTCCATCTCTCTCTCCCTCTCTCTCTTGAATTCTATTTCCCTTCTCTTATTAATTTCCAAAAATCCACCTACCCATTCACCTACCTACCTACCTACCTACCTACTTAGTTACCCACCCACCTACCCACCTACCTACGTACGTACCTACCTACCCACCCACCTACTAACCCACCCACCCACCCACCTACCCACCCACCTAACCACCCACCTACCTACCTACCCACCCACCCACCCACCTACCTACTTAGTTACCCACCCACCTACCTACGTACGTACCTACCTACCCACCCACCTACTAACCCACCCACCCACCCACCAACCTACCCACCGACCGACCTACCTTCCTACCGACCTACCTACCTACCGACCCACCTACCTACCTACCCTCTCTCTCTCTCTCTCTCTCTCTCTCTCCCTCTCTCTCTCTCCGTGTTTCCCTGCCTCAACGAATTACCAGGACCTCCCTTGAAGTTCCTAGTAGAGGCGCCCGGTCATTAATGACTAATGTGGTAAATGCTTTATGAGTGTGGCTGTGGCGGCCTTCATGGAACACCTGCCCTTAGGTCCCTCATCTGTGAGTGTGTGTGGGAGGGGGGGGGGGGGGTCCGGGATAAATAAAGAGAGCAAGAGAGAAAGAAAGAAATAGAGAAAGAGATAGAGCGAAACAGGCATATACGAGTGTATATATATATATATATATATATATATATATATATATATATATATATATATATATATATATAGAGAGAGAGAGAGAGAGAGAGAGAGAGAGAGAGAGAGAATTCCCTCAGTTTTAACACTCACAGTCTTCGCTTGGCTTACTAGGAGAACCATGAACACGGCTTGGGTCGTGTAGGACAGATAAGGACACAACCGTCTGCAACAAGTCAAGAAAATCCCCGGAAATTCACTGTTTTTTCTTCTGTGAAATTTCCTCAAGCCAAGACAGCGGAGGATTGAGCCAGCACGACTCTCTGGGCCTCTGAGAATCGCGTCAAAATGGGTCCAGGAAGTGAATTGATACAAAGTTTATTCTTAAATCAAACACTTGGTCGGGATTTTTAAGACTGATGACGATTTTGTTAGGTTAGGTTAGGTTAGGTTAGGTTAGATTAGATTAGGTTAGGTTATGAATGAAGTAATTATCCCTATTTTGTGGAACAGACTCACACATTTATATACACATTTATATACTTCAAATTCACTCTCATTAATACAACATCTTAAATGTATTGTAACATGGAAACTATGCAGAATCTAACATTTTACCATAGAGACATTGTGGTTTAGAATTATCCAAGGATTCCATCCTCTAAGTTAATGTACTCTGCTGAATCACCCATGGAAACATGGATAAAATAAATTTTGATAAAACCACACAGGAAAAGAAGCACATCCAGTGTTTCCCTTTTCCTGTGTGGTTTTATATATGTAAGGGGGTTTATATTCCATGCCATTGATTGTTGGAACTGTGTTGTTCAGTTTTGGGTTTGCTCTCTGTTTCTGAAGCAGGTGTTGCTCATGGGTAGTTCGAACTGAGTCACAGTGTGGGGTGGAACCGTATGGCTGGTTACTTGGCTCTCTTCCTCTGATCCAGTTGGTCATCTGCCACCTGTGAGCATTCCATATTATTTATATTATTGCTTTTGGTGTATGCTTCCTATAGTGTTTTGCGTTTTAAGGGTGCCTTGTGTAATGTTCGTTAATTGCTATGTATGTACAACTTAGGATTTCTGATTTTCAACATGTCCGTAACACCAAACCAAATAAAAAGAGAAACAATTGTAAGCCTGCAGACCTGTTTCTGCTGCTACAAATATGAAGAACATACAACGAGAGAATGCCCGGAAAAAGACAAAAAATTATGTTCCAACTGTGCTGGGAAGATACACTTTCAACGAATGCAAAAACACAACTACAACAGGATGCCTTAATTGCAAGAGGAATGGCGATACATACCATTTTCACAGGCCACTAGCAATGGCGTGCCCAATAAAGAAACATATAATCAAATACAAAGAACAGGAGATGAGGAGGAGAGAACAAGAAAAGCAGGATACGACATATCTGGAAATAGCAAAAAGGGCAGTGCAACAAGTAAACAACCCGGAAGCAACCATATTAAAACTGAGCGAGGAAGTACATAGCAAAGTGATGATAAGCATGAAACAAGCACATCTACACAACATCATAGCACCTGGCTCATATGATGCTGAACTGAGGAAAATGTTTGAATTGAATAACCTACCGGAGATGATATTCCCAGAGAATCCAGAATCCGAGAAATTATTTCAGGCAACATACTTAAGTGAACTGAAAGAAAGGCTACAGCTAGGAAACAGGTATGAACAAGGAGCAACAGCTGATACACAAGAAATACAAGCGACTGATAGAGACCCCAGACAAATGACCTAGAAGTGACAAAGAGAAGACAAACAGCAAAAGGACAGTCTACAAGACAAAGGATAAAGAGGAGAGGAGAGAAGATGGAGACTGATCACAACAGGCAACCTGAATCTGCTGAAGATATTGGATTAAAAGTGATCACTACACCAAAACATGGAATCCCAACATCGAGACCAACAGGAGGGACAATAGCTAAAAACTTTGAAGGAGGGATATACAAGTGGGCATATCAAGAAAAATCCCTAAACGAAGACTACGTTTGGACACTAATCATTGTGGAAAAAGTTAAGATTACGACCAATGACTTTAAAATACTAGACCCGTCAGAGTTTAGAGGAGTCAGAAGCGGGAAACAGGATGATAGGTCTCCACTACAACTGCCACAATCCAAGTATAAGAAATAATGGACAACAGACAAACAGTAAGAACTTTAAGAATAATACAACACAACGTAAGAAACTGGAAGACTGAGAGAATTAACTTAAGTAATATATATCAAGAAATTGACCCAGACAGTATACATATAAACTGTCACGGTGAGAAAGACAAAAACAACATAAGACTCTTCAATTATTATGCAAATCAAAAGAATAAATTGGGCGCGAAAAATGACGGAGTAGCTATAGCGGTTAAAAGAAACTTAAAATATAAACTAATCGATGACTTCCAGGATAAATTTCTAGCAATAAAAATAAATACAACTCCAGGAGACGTAATCATTGCTACTACTTATCTGCCACCGAGACGACCCTACTTACCTATAGAAGTCCTATTCAAATTGGTTAACAATAGTTACCCTATGTACAGTCGGAAACGGTAATCTCTATCCCACTTGGGTCAGTGCTGTAGGTTAGTACAGTGTCCTTTCTGGAGGGGGGCCCACTCTAACTATCACGAGGCAACACACGCACGAAAACACACAGTCATAGTATGGCTGTATAGATGATATTATGTATAAGTATTGTATATGGCATTTTATACTCTGCATTATCTTCATTATATATGAACACGAAGGAAAATTACCATAGGTTGTAGTAACGAAAGTATGAATGGAAATAAACACTTCCAAACCACCCAGTGAATCCACACAACGTTTACAGCGCTTGTGTGTGTGTGTGTGTGTGTGTCGAGATCCCACTACCCTTTATACCTGGGGAGTGAAACCTACCCCAAGTTATTAACAAATAAAGGAACAAATAGGGAACACGGCAATAATTATCCCCACAAAAACCTACTCAACTAAATGTACTTGAATAAGTATGAAGAAGTTGAAATAAGTAAGTCACAAAAGGGAAGATAATTAATTAATTCAATTTATGTTCTAAAGGGAGTAATGACTAGCAAACATGAATTTAAAGGTATAAGTAATTGTATATTAAAATAAGAGTGATGCCGGAAGGGTGAAAATATACCGTAAGGAGTTAGACCAAACGAATATTACTTAACATAACTATAATACACAGACATACAAAATATATACATACAACAATCCCTACAAAATAGTTATTTCCTACCAAACAGGAGATTCCTTACCACCAGGATCCCTTCCTAGGCCTAACTAAACGTGTCACTAATACCTGATACCACTAGGGCATTGCAGAAGACTGGACAAAGCACTAGACAAGGGTCAAGGCTGGAGAAAGAATGGACACGTCTACCCTATGCCACGGTTTTTCGCTACTGGGGAAGCGTGGGGTACGCCGTGGAGGAGAGCGTCTCATATCACATGATCCAGGACATTTGCTGGATAGTTTATATAATTAATTAATACTACTCTTGATTTGACTTAACAGAGTAAGACAATGATGCATATTAATAACATACATAAATATACAATTAACCTAAGTAACTAAGAACAATAATAATATAATAAGCACAATTAACAAGTTAATAGCTTGTGTGAAATGCAGGCGTGAACATACGCCTCACGCTATGCGAGTTCCCCAGCGCTCAGGCACGTGACAGTGTGCCAGACCACGATGCTTCTACCACACCCCATCTATATCTTTTATTTTCCCATCATTCGCATAACTATATGAAAAATCGTGTTTAATTTAACTACATATTTCAAAAACCTTAAATTACATGTGGATCAGTCACTCCTCATTTGACACACTTATAGTGTAATACTTTGACCATCCCACCTGGGCACATGGAGGCCCACGGTAACTCTCACGGGGCAACATACACGCACAAACACACAAGTTATGATATGAACCCTTCCAGGCTTCACTATCATTATCATGTTATGTTCATCGTGCTCTGTATCTTGGTAACTAGTCATAGTATCAATACATGGAGGAAAATCTATATTAATATCCTGTAATATTGTATTTTATTGCAAACCATAAAAAAATCTCGTTTAACCATTGGACGTGAGGGAAAGCACCACACATTTGAGTTAAGAAATGAAGAACCAAAGGACTTAAGAATGGCCGAACTGACGTCGTGTGTAGGGAGGCCGGCCGTATCAGTGTGGCCACGGTTGCTCATCCTTGCATTTGTTGAGAAGAGTTAAATATATGTTATGATATATATATATATATATATATATATATATATATATATATATATATATATATATATATATATATATATATATATATATATATATATATATATATATTGTAACCGCCATCCGGGTGGTTAAAGGATTTAATGAAATTTTTGACGTCAAACTCGAACATTATAATTTGGTCAAACCTGTTGAATACAATTATTTTAGTATTTCAAATAAATCATACATAGGCAATCACATAAATGTCTAATCCAATATATATTTACATAACAATCATTGCTATGTAATCAGTCTAATCTTAACACTTACAATGAGTACTTAATTTTTCATATTTTTATGTCGTCACAATGATAAACGATGTAATGGACACAGTCTACCTGTGTGCACAATACAGTAAGTACCAGTTAAACTTACGTGTTGAAAGTCTCAAGAGAAACCAGGTTAGGTGCTGCCTCTGTGATCTGAATAACTACAGAGGAACCAGGTTAGGTGTTGCCTCTGTGGTCTGAATAGCTACCGTGCCGATACCTTGCTGTCGCCTCCCCAACCCTCTCTCGATGGGCGGCTGAATCAGGTGATTATAATTATACATAAACAAAACTCTCCTTACACACTCCAGCCTTCTCTGGGCCTCTCATCTCTACCATGTCAATACTCTACATACTGTATACTGGCAGGCACACTCAGTAAACATGACCTGACTTACAGCCTAACTTAATGTTTGTTTATGTGTCATCTTACTCATTACTGCTCACGGTAACATCCACTCCGTTGAGCGTTCACCCTCAAAACCAGATCAGGCCTTTGATACTAAACTTTGTCACGTTCTAGTGACTATGCTGCCCTCAGGCTGCTGACACTTAACTTTGTCATGTTCTTGTGACTGTGCTGGCCTCAGGCTGCTGATACTTAACTTTGTCACGTTCTTGTGATAATGCTGCCCTCAGGCTGATGGTATTTAAGTTTGTCACTTTCATGTGACTATCGCTGCCCTCAGGCAAGTAATGCTTGTCATATCCTTAACTTTGTCACGTTCATGTGACTATGCTGGCCTCAGGCTGCTGACACTTAACTTTGTCACGTTCTTGTGACTATGCTGGCCTCAGGGTCTAATACTTAACTTTGATTTTGTCACGGTCATGTGACTATGCTGCCCTCAGGCTGCTGGTATTTAACTTTAATTTTGCCACGCTCATGTGACTATGCTGCCCTCAGGCTGGTGGTATTTAACTTTGTCACTTTCTTGTGACTATCGCTACCCTCAGGATAGTAATACTTGTCAGCTCCAAAACTTTCTGTCATTTACTGGGACACATGCATGCACCTTGTCTCGCTCATCAGGGTACGTTCGTGCACCTTGTCTCACTCATCAGGGCACGTTCGTGCTCCTTGTCTCACTCATCAGTGGCTGAAATCAACATGACTCTACTCAGACAGTTTCCAGGCAGTGAGACCTTATTCAAATCTGTTGATACAGTAATCGACCAGGACCATGCAGTCCAGCACCATGCAGAATTCCTTAATTCTTTGGAGCCCGCTGGAATGCCTCCTCACCACCTCACTCTCAAGATTGGAACTCCTATAATGCTCTTAAGAAATCTTGAACCACCAATCCTCTGCAATGGCACAAGACTGGTGGTGAAGAACATGATGCCACATGTACTGGAAGCTACAATATTGACAGGAAAAGATAAAGGAGAGGATGTTTTTATACCAAGGATACCTCTCATCACCACTGACCTGCCATTTGAGTTCAAGCGACTTCAGTTCCCGGTTAAAGTGAGCTTTGCCATGACCATCTACAAAAGCCAGGGACAGTCCCGAAAGAGGGTTGGCCTAAACCTGGTGTTTCCTTGCTTCTCTCATGGACAGCTCTATGTTGGATGCTCCAGAGTGGGAACTGGCAAAAAATCTGTACATATATATATATATATATATATATATATATATATATATATATATATATATATATATATATATATATATATATATATATATATATATATATATATATGCTGGTGGTTATCAGCATATACCTAGATCACGCGCACCTACAGTGATTTACTTGCATATATATATATATATATACACATATATATATATATATATATACACACACATATATATGTGTATATATATATATATATTTTTATAAAAGAATGGAGGAAACAGCAGCGGACCTGTTAGCCCATACTGGGTAATCCGTTTACACCCAACCCCTATCGCTTATATATCCGTCCAACCCCCTATTTGAAGCTACCTAGAGTGTGCGAGTTAATGATGATGTTTGGTAACTTGTTCCACTCATCCACTACTCTATTTCCATACCAGTTTTACCTTTCTAGCGCCTAAATCTAAATTTATCTAATTTAAAACCATTGCTGTAAGTTCGTTCCTGGTTGGATAATTATAATTTAAGTACCTCCGTTTTATCACTTTTGTTAAACCCTCATTTCCATTTATACACCTCAATCATATCGCCCCTCATTCTACGTCTCTCGAGGGAGTGCAAATTCAGTTGCTTTAATCTGTCTCTATACTCAAAATTCCTAATGCCCGGGATTAGTCTTGATATTCTCCTCTGTATGCTTTCTAGGGATTCGATATCCATTCTGTAATACAGTGATCAAAACTGAACTGCATAATCCAAGTAAGAACTTACAAGCGAGAGTTATAATTTTAGGATGACCTCGCTAGTCTTGTATCGAACAGTCCTTTGTATGAATTCAAGTACTTTGTTAGCCTTGTTTCGAGCAAAACGCATTGTTGTCTTGGTTTAAGATTTCTACTTATCATTACCCC